>CAXAJV010000019.1:7623600-8223600 GCA_963969225.1 Xylocopa violacea | reverse complement strand
GGTTAGGATATATAACGTTATAGACGCATATAATGTTCCCACCGAGAAGGAGGGTCCGACTCGCCAGGAATGTTGTCAAATGTTACATCCGAGGTGCTAGGTTGCCTTAGGTTAGGATATACAACGTTATAGACGCATATAATGTTCCCACTGAGAAGTAGGTTCCGACTCGCCAGGAATGTTGTCAAATGTTACATCCGAGGTGCTAGGTTGCCTTAGGTTAGGATATACAACGTTATAGAGGCATATAATGTTCCCATCAAGAAGTAGGGTCCGACACACTTGGAATGTTGTCAAATGTTACATCCGAGGTGTTAGGTTGCCTTAGATTAGGATATATAACGTTATAGACGCATATAATGTTCCCACCGAGAAGGAGGGTCCGACTCGCCAGGAATGTTGTCAAATGTTACATCCGAGGTGCTAGGATGCCTTAGGTTCGGATATACAACGTTATAGAGGCATATAATGTTCCCACCGAGAAGTAGGGTCCCACACACCGGAAATGTTGTCAAATGTTACATCCGAGGTGTTAGGTTGCCTTAGGTTAGGATATATAACGTTATAGACGCATATAATGTTCCCACCGAGAAGGAGGGTCCGACTCGCCAGGAATGTTGTCAAATGTTACATCCGAGGTGCTAGGTTGCCTTAGGTTAGGATATACAACGTTATAGACGTATATAATGTTCCCACCGAGAAGTAGGGTCCCACACACCGGATATGTTGTCAAATGTTACATCCGAGGTGTTAGGTTGCCTTAGGTTAGGATATATAACGTTATAGACGCATATAATGTTCCCACCGAGAAGGAGGGTCCGACTCGCCAGGAATGTTGTCAAATGTTACATCCGAGGTGCTAGGTTGCCTTAGGTTAGGATATACAACGTTATAGACGCATATAATGTTCCCACTGAGAAGTAGGTTCCGACTCGCCAGGAATGTTGTCAAATGTTACATCCGAGGTGCTAGGTTGCCTTAGGTTAGGATATACAACGTTATAGAGGCATATAATGTTCCCATCAAGAAGTAGGGTCCGACACACTTGGAATGTTGTCAAATGTTACATCCGAGGTGTTAGGTTGCCTTAGGTTAGGATATATAACGTTATAGACGCATATAATGTTCCCACTGAGTAGTAGGTTCCGACTCGCCAGGAATGTTGTCAAATGTTACATCCGAGGTGCTAGGTTGCCTTAGGTTAGGATATACAACGTTATAGAGGCATATAATGTTCCCACCAAGATGTAGGGTCCGACACACCTGGAATGTTGTCAAATGTTACATACGAGGTGTTAGGTTGCCTTAGATTAGGATATATAACGTTATAGACGCATATAATGTTCCCACCGAGAAGGAGGGTCCGACTCGCCAGGAATGTTGTCAAATGTTACATCCGAGGTGCTAGGATGCCTTAGGTTCGGATATACAACGTTATAGAGGCATATAATGTTCCCACCGAGAAGTAGGGTCCCACACACCGGAAATGTTGTCAAATGTTACATCCGAGGTGTTAGGTTGCCTTAGGTTAGGATATATAACGTTATAGACGCATATAATGTTCCCACCGAGAAGGAGGGTCCGACTCGCCAGGAATGTTGTCAAATGTTACATCCGAGGTGCTAGGTTGCCTTAGGTTAGGTTATATGACGTTATAGACGCATATAATGTTCCCACCGAGAAGTAGGTCCGACACGCCTGGATTGTTGTCAAATATTACATCCGAGATGTTAGGTTGCCTTAGGTTAGGATATATAACGTTATAGACGTATATACTGTTCCCACTGAGAAGTAGGGTCCGACACACCAGGAATATTGTCAAATGTTACATCCGAGTTGTTAGGTTGCCTTAGGTTAGGATATATAACGTTATAGACGCATATAATGTTCCCACCGAGAAGGAGGGTCCGACTCGCCAGGAATGTTGTCAAATGTTACATCCGAGGTGCTAGGTTGCCTTAGGTTAGGATATACAACGTTATAGACGCATATAATGTTCCCACCAAGAAGTAGGGTCCGACACACCTGGAATGTTGTCAAATGTTACATCCGAGGTGTTAGGTTGCCTTAGGACAGGATATATAACGTTATAGACGCATATAATGTTTCCACCGAGGAGGGTCCGACTCGCCAGGAATGTTGTCAAATGTTACATCCGCGGTGCTAGGTTGCCTTAGGTTAGGATATACAACGTTATAGACGCATATAATGTTCCCACCGAGAAGTAGGGTCCCACACACCGGGAATGTTGTCAAATGTTACATCCGAGGTGTTAGGGTGCCTTAGGTTAGGATATATAACGTTATAGACGCATATAATGTTCCCACCGAGAAGGAGGGTCCGACTCGCCAGGAATGTTGTCAAATGTTACATCCGAGGTGCTAGGTTGCCTTAGGTTAGGATATACAACGTTATAGTCGCATATAATGTTCCCACGGAGAAGTAGGGTCCGACACACATGGAATCTTGTCAAATATTACATCCAAAGTGTTAGGTTGTCTTAGGTTAGGATATATAACGTTATAGACGTATATACAGTTCCCACCGTGAAGTAGGGTCCGACACACCAGGAATATTGACAACTATTACATCCGAGTTGTTAGGTTGCCTTATTTTACGATATACAGCGTTATAGACGCATACAATGTTCCCATCGAGATGTAGGGTCCGACAGGCTTGGAATGTTGGCAAATATTACATCTGAGATGTTAGGTTGCCTTAGGTTAGGATATATAACGTTATAGACGTATATACTGTTCCCACCGTGAAGTAGGGTCCGACACGCTTGGAATGTTGTCAAATGTT
The DNA here is from genome assembly GCA_963969225.1 of Xylocopa violacea. Taxonomy (NCBI): domain Eukaryota; kingdom Metazoa; phylum Arthropoda; class Insecta; order Hymenoptera; family Apidae; genus Xylocopa; species Xylocopa violacea. Next base: position 8,220,795 of record CAXAJV010000019.1, on the reverse strand, counting down.
ACATCCGAGGTCTTAGGTTGCCTTAGGTTAGGTTATATGTCGTTATAGACGCATATAATGTTCCCACCGAGAAGTAGGTCCGACACGCCTGGATTGTTGTCAAACATTACATCCGAGATGTTAGGTTGCCTTAGGTTAGGATATATAACGTTATAGACGTATATACTGTTCCCACCGAGAAGTAGGTCCGACACGCCTGAATTGTTGTCAAATATTACATCCGAGATGTTAGGTTGCCTTAGGTTAGGATATATAACGTTATAGACGTATATACTGTTCCCACTGAGAAGTAGGGTCCGACACACCAGGAATATTGTCAAATGTTACATCCGAGTTGTTAGGTTGCCTTAGGTTAGGATATATAAGGTTATAGACGCATATAATGTTCCCACCGAGAAGGAGGGTCCGACTCGCCAGGAATGTTGTCAAATGTTACATCCGAGGTGCTAGGTTGCCTTAGGTTAGGTTATACGACGTTATAGACGCATATAATGTTCCCACCGAGAAGTAGGGTCCGACACACGTGGAATGTTGTCAAATGTTACATCCGAAGTGTTTGGTTGCCTTAGGTTAGGATATATAACGTTATAGACGCATATAATGTTCCCACTGAGTAGTAGGTTCCGACTCGCCAGGAATGTTGTCAAATGTTACATCCGAGGTGCTAGGTTGCCTTAGGTTAGGATATACAACGTTATAGAGGCATATAATGTTCCCACCAAGATGTAGGGTCCGACACACCTGGAATGTTGTCAAATGTTACATCCGAGGTGTTAGGTTGCCTTAGATTAGGATATATAACGTTATAGACGCATATAATGTTCCCACCGAGAAGGAGGGTCCGACTCGCCAGGAATGTTGTCAAATGTTACATCCGAGGTCCTAGGATGCCTTAGGTTAGGATATACAACGTTATAGAGGCATATAATGTTCCCACCGAGAAGTAGGGTCCCACACACCGGGAATGTTGTCAAATGTTACATCCGAGGTGTTAGGTTGCCTTAGGTTAGGATATATAACGTTATAGACGCATATAATGTTCCCACCGAGAAGGAGGGTCCCACTCGCCAGGAATGTTGTCAAATGTTACATCCGAGGTGCTAGGTTGCCTTAGGTTAGGTTATATGACGTTATAGACGCATATAATGTTCCCACCAAGAAGTAGGGTCCGACACACCTGGAATGTTGTCAAATGTTACATCCGAGGTGTTAGGTTGCCTTAGGATAGGATATATAACGTTATAGACGCATATAATGTTTCCACCGAGGAGGGTCCGACTCGCCAGGAATGTTGTCAAACGTTACATCCGCGGTGCTAGGTTGCCTTAGGTTAGGATATACAACGTTATAGACGCATATAATGTTCCCACCGAGAAGTAGGGTCCCACACACCGGGAATGTTGTCAAATGTTACATCCGAGGTGTTAGGTTGCCTTAGGTTAGGATATATAACGTTATAGACGCATATAATGTTCCCACCGAGAAGGAGGGTCCGACTCGCCAGGAATGTTGTCAAATGTTACATCCGAGGTGCTAGGTTGCCTTAGGTTAGGATATACAACGTTATAGTCGCATATAATGTTCCCACGGAGAAGTAGGGTCCGACACACATGGAATCTTGTCAAATATTACATCCAAAGTGTTAGGTTGTCTTAGGTTAGGATATATAACGTTATAGACGTATATACAGTTCCCACCGTGAAGTAGGGTCCGACACACCAGGAATATTGACAACTATTACATCCGAGTTGTTAGGTTTCCTTATTTTACGATATACAGCGTTATAGACGCATACAATGTTCCCATCGAGATGTAGGGTCCGACAGGCTTGGAATGTTGGCAAATATTACATCTGAGATGTTAGGTTGCCTTAGGTTAGGATATATAACGTGATAGACGTATATACTGTTCCCACCGTGAAGTAGGGTCCGACACGCTTGGAATGTTGTCAAATGTTACATCCGAGGTCTTAGGTTGCCTTAGGTTAGGTTATATGTCGTTATAGACGCATATAATGTTCCCACCGAGAAGTAGGTCCGACACGCCTGGATTGTTGTCAAACATTACATCCGAGATGTTAGGTTGCCTTAGGTTAGGATATATAACGTTATAGACGTATATACTGTTCCCACCGAGAAGTAGGTCCGACACGCCTGAATTGTTGTCAAATATTACATCCGAGATGTTAGGTTGCCTTAGGTTAGGATATATAACGTTATAGACGTATATACTGTTCCCACTGAGAAGTAGGGTCCGACACACCAGGAATATTGTCAAATGTTACATCCGAGTTGTTAGGTTGCCTTAGGTTAGGATATATAAGGTTATAGACGCATATAATGTTCCCACCGAGAAGGAGGGTCCGACTCGCCAGGAATGTTGTCAAATGTTACATCCGAGGTGCTAGGTTGCCTTAGGTTAGGTTATACGACGTTATAGACGCATATAATGTTCCCACCGAGAAGTAGGGTCCGACACACGTGGAATGTTGTCAAATGTTACATCCGAAGTGTTTGGTTGCCTTAGGTTAGGATATATAACGTTATAGACGCATATAATGTTCCCACTGAGTAGTAGGTTCCGACTCGCCAGGAATGTTGTCAAATGTTACATCCGAGGTGCTAGGTTGCCTTAGGTTAGGATATACAACGTTATAGAGGCATATAATGTTCCCACCAAGATGTAGGGTCCGACACACCTGGAATGTTGTCAAATGTTACATCCGAGGTGTTAGGTTGCCTTAGATTAGGATATATAACGTTATAGACGCATATAATGTTCCCACCGAGAAGGAGGGTCCGACTCGCCAGGAATGTTGTCAAATGTTACATCCGAGGTCCTAGGATGCCTTAGGTTAGGATATACAACGTTATAGAGGCATATAATGTTCCCACCGAGAAGTAGGGTCCCACACACCGGGAATGTTGTCAAATGTTACATCCGAGGTGTTAGGTTGCCTTAGGTTAGGATATATAACGTTATAGACGCATATAATGTTCCCACCGAGAAGGAGGGTCCCACTCGCCAGGAATGTTGTCAAATGTTACATCCGAGGTGCTAGGTTGCCTTAGGTTAGGTTATATGACGTTATAGACGCATATAATGTTCCCACCGAGAAGTAGGTCCGACACGCCTGGATTGTTGTCAAATATTACATCCGAGATGTTAGGTTGCCTTAGGTTAGGATATATAACGTTATAGACGTATATACTGTTCCCACTGAGAAGTAGGGTCCGACACACCAGGAATATTGTCAAATGTTACATCCGAGTTGTTAGGTTGCCTTAGGTTAGGATATATAACGTTATAGACGCATATAATGTTCCCACCGAGAAGGAGGGTCCGACTCGCCAGGAATGTTGTCAAATGTTACATCCGAGGTGCTAGGTTGCCTTAGGTTAGGATATACAACGTTATAGACGCATATAATGTTCCCACCAAGAAGTAGGGTCCGACACACCTGGAATGTTGTCAAATGTTACATCCGAGGTGTTAGGTTGCCTTAGGATAGGATATATAACGTTATAGACGCATATAATGTTTCCACCGAGGAGGGTCCGACTCGCCAGGAATGTTGTCAAATGTTACATCCGCGGTGCTAGGTTGCCTTAGGTTAGGATATACAACGTTATAGACGCATATAATGTTCCCACCGAGAAGTAGGGTCCCACACACCGGGAATGTTGTCAAATGTTACATCCGAGGTGTTAGGTTGCCTTAGGTTAGGATATATAACGTTATAGACGCATATAATGTTCCCACCGAGAAGGAGGGTCCGACTCGCCAGGAATGTTGTCAAATGTTACATCCGAGGTGCTAGGTTGCCTTAGGTTAGGTTATTTGACGTTATAGACACATATAATGTTCCCACCGAGAAGTAGGGTCCGACACACGTGGAATGTTGTCAAATGTTACATCCGAAGTGTTTGGTTGCCTTAGGTTAGGATATATAACGTTATAGACGCATATAATGTTCCCACTGAGAAGTAGGTTCCGACACGCCAGGAATGTTGTCAAATGTTACATCCGAGGTGCTAGGTTGCCTTAGGTTAGGATATACAACGTTATAGAGGCATATAATGTTCCCACCAAGAAGTAGGGTCCGACACACCTGGAATGTTGTCAAGTGTTACATCCGAGGTGTTAGGTTGCCTTAGATTAGGATATATAACGTTATAGACGCCTATAATGTTCCCACCCAGAAGGAGGGTCCGACTCGCCAGAAATGATGTCAAATGTTACATCCGAGGTGTTAGGTTGCCTTAGGTTAGGTTATATGACGTTATAGACGCATATAATGTTCCCACCGAGAAGTAGGTCCGACACGCCTGGATTGTTGTCAAATATTACATCCGAGATGTTAGGTTGCCTTAGGTTAGGATATATAACGTTATAGACGTATATACTGTTCCCACTGAGAAGTAGGGTCCGACACACCAGGAATATTGTCAAATGTTACATCCGAGTTGTTAGGTTGCCTTAGGTTAGGATATATAACGTTATAGACGCATATAATGTTCCCACCGAGAAGGAGGGTCCGACTCGCCAGGAATGTTGTCAAATGTTACATCCGAGGTGCTAGGTTGCCTTAGGTTAGGATATACAACGTTATAGACGCATATAATGTTCCCACCAAGAAGTAGGGTCCGACACACCTGGAATGTTGTCAAATGTTACATCCGAGGTGTTAGGTTGCCTTAGGATAGGATATATAACGTTATAGACGCATATAATGTTTCCACCGAGGAGGGTCCGACTCGCCAGGAATGTTGTCAAACGTTACATCCGCGGTGCTAGGTTGCCTTAGGTTAGGATATACAACGTTATAGACGCATATAATGTTCCCACCGAGAAGTAGGGTCCCACACACCGGGAATGTTGTCAAATGTTACATCCGAGGTGTTAGGTTGCCTTAGGTTAGGATATATAACGTTATAGACGCATATAATGTTCCCACCGAGAAGGAGGGTCCGACTCGCCAGGAATGTTGTCAAATGTTACATCCGAGGTGCTAGGTTGCCTTAGGTTAGGATATACAACGTTATAGTCGCATATAATGTTCCCACGGAGAAGTAGGGTCCGACACACATGGAATCTTGTCAAATATTACATCCAAAGTGTTAGGTTGTCTTAGGTTAGGATATATAACGTTATAGACGTATATACAGTTCCCACCGTGAAGTAGGGTCCGACACACCAGGAATATTGACAACTATTACATCCGAGTTGTTAGGTTTCCTTATTTTACGATATACAGCGTTATAGACGCATACAATGTTCCCATCGAGATGTAGGGTCCGACAGGCTTGGAATGTTGGCAAATATTACATCTGAGATGTTAGGTTGCCTTAGGTTAGGATATATAACGTGATAGACGTATATACTGTTCCCACCGTGAAGTAGGGTCCGACACGCTTGGAATGTTGTCAAATGTTACATCCGAGGTCTTAGGTTGCCTTAGGTTAGGTTATATGTCGTTATAGACGCATATAATGTTCCCACCGAGAAGTAGGTCCGACACGCCTGGATTGTTGTCAAACATTACATCCGAGATGTTAGGTTGCCTTAGGTTAGGATATATAACGTTATAGACGTATATACTGTTCCCACCGAGAAGTAGGTCCGACACGCCTGAATTGTTGTCAAATATTACATCCGAGATGTTAGGTTGCCTTAGGTTAGGATATATAACGTTATAGACGTATATACTGTTCCCACTGAGAAGTAGGGTCCGACACACCAGGAATATTGTCAAATGTTACATCCGAGTTGTTAGGTTGCCTTAGGTTAGGATATATAAGGTTATAGACGCATATAATGTTCCCACCGAGAAGGAGGGTCCGACTCGCCAGGAATGTTGTCAAATGTTACATCCGAGGTGCTAGGTTGCCTTAGGTTAGGTTATACGACGTTATAGACGCATATAATGTTCCCACCGAGAAGTAGGGTCCGACACACGTGGAATGTTGTCAAATGTTACATCCGAAGTGTTTGGTTGCCTTAGGTTAGGATATATAACGTTATAGACGCATATAATGTTCCCACTGAGTAGTAGGTTCCGACTCGCCAGGAATGTTGTCAAATGTTACATCCGAGGTGCTAGGTTGCCTTAGGTTAGGATATACAACGTTATAGAGGCATATAATGTTCCCACCAAGATGTAGGGTCCGACACACCTGGAATGTTGTCAAATGTTACATCCGAGGTGTTAGGTTGCCTTAGATTAGGATATATAACGTTATAGACGCATATAATGTTCCCACCGAGAAGGAGGGTCCGACTCGCCAGGAATGTTGTCAAATGTTACATCCGAGGTCCTAGGATGCCTTAGGTTAGGATATACAACGTTATAGAGGCATATAATGTTCCCACCGAGAAGTAGGGTCCCACACACCGGGAATGTTGTCAAATGTTACATCCGAGGTGTTAGGTTGCCTTAGGTTAGGATATATAACGTTATAGACGCATATAATGTTCCCACCGAGAAGGAGGGTCCCACTCGCCAGGAATGTTGTCAAATGTTACATCCGAGGTGCTAGGTTGCCTTAGGTTAGGTTATATGACGTTATAGACGCATATAATGTTCCCACCGAGAAGTAGGTCCGACACGCCTGGATTGTTGTCAAATATTACATCCGAGATGTTAGGTTGCCTTAGGTTAGGATATATAACGTTATAGACGTATATACTGTTCCCACTGAGAAGTAGGGTCCGACACACCAGGAATATTGTCAAATGTTACATCCGAGTTGTTAGGTTGCCTTAGGTTAGGATATATAACGTTATAGACGCATATAATGTTCCCACCGAGAAGGAGGGTCCGACTCGCCAGGAATGTTGTCAAATGTTACATCCGAGGTGCTAGGTTGCCTTAGGTTAGGATATACAACGTTATAGACGCATATAATGTTCCCACCAAGAAGTAGGGTCCGACACACCTGGAATGTTGTCAAATGTTACATCCGAGGTGTTAGGTTGCCTTAGGATAGGATATATAACGTTATAGACGCATATAATGTTTCCACCGAGGAGGGTCCGACTCGCCAGGAATGTTGTCAAATGTTACATCCGCGGTGCTAGGTTGCCTTAGGTTAGGATATACAACGTTATAGACGCATATAATGTTCCCACCGAGAAGTAGGGTCCCACACACCGGGAATGTTGTCAAATGTTACATCCGAGGTGTTAGGTTGCCTTAGGTTAGGATATATAACGTTATAGACGCATATAATGTTCCCACCGAGAAGGAGGGTCCGACTCGCCAGGAATGTTGTCAAATGTTACATCCGAGGTGCTAGGTTGCCTTAGGTTAGGTTATTTGACGTTATAGACACATATAATGTTCCCACCGAGAAGTAGGGTCCGACACACGTGGAATGTTGTCAAATGTTACATCCGAAGTGTTTGGTTGCCTTAGGTTAGGATATATAACGTTATAGACGCATATAATGTTCCCACTGAGAAGTAGGTTCCGACACGCCAGGAATGTTGTCAAATGTTACATCCGAGGTGCTAGGTTGCCTTAGGTTAGGATATACAACGTTATAGAGGCATATAATGTTCCCACCAAGAAGTAGGGTCCGACACACCTGGAATGTTGTCAAATGTTACATCCGAGGTGTTAGGTTGCCTTAGATTAGGATATATAACGTTATAGACGCCTATAATGTTCCCACCCAGAAGGAGGGTCCGACTCGCCAGAAATGATGTCAAATGTTACATCCGAGGTGTTAGGTTGCCTTAGGTTAGGTTATATGACGTTATAGACGCATATAATGTTCCCACCGAGAAGTAGGTCCGACACGCCTGGATTGTTGTCAAATATTACATCCGAGATGTTAGGTTGCCTTAGGTTAGGATATATAACGTTATAGACGTATATACTGTTCCCACTGAGAAGTAGGGTCCGACACACCAGGAATATTGTCAAATGTTACATCCGAGTTGTTAGGTTGCCTTAGGTTAGGATATATAACGTTATAGACGCATATAATTTTCCCACCGAGAAGGAGGGTCCGACTCGCCAGGAATGTTGTCAAATGTTACATCCGAGGTGCTAGGTTGCCTTAGGTTAGGATATACAACGTTATAGACGCATATAATGTTCCCACCAAGAAGTAGGGTCCGACACACCTGGAATGTTGTCAAATGTTACATCCGAGGTGTTAGGTTGCCTTAGGATAGGATATATAACGTTATAGACGCATATAATGTTTCCACCGAGGAGGGTCCGACTCGCCAGGAATGTTGTCAAACGTTACATCCGCGGTGCTAGGTTGCCTTAGGTTAGGATATACAACGTTATAGACGCATATAATGTTCCCACCGAGAAGTAGGGTCCCACACACCGGGAATGTTGTCAAATGTTACATCCGAGGTGTTAGGTTGCCTTAGGTTAGGATATATAACGTTATAGACGCATATAATGTTCCCACCGAGAAGGAGGGTCCGACTCGCCAGGAATGTTGTCAAATGTTACATCCGAGGTGCTAGGTTGCCTCAGGTTAGGTTATTTGACGTTATAGACACATATACTGTTCCCACTGAGAAGTAGGGTCCGACACACCAGGAATATTGTCAAATGTTACATCCGAGTTGTTAGGTTGCCTTAGGTTAGGATATATAACGTTATAGACGCATATAATGTTCCCACCGAGAAGGAGGGTCCGACTCGCCAGGAATGTTGTCAAATGTTACATCCGAGGTGCTAGGTTGCCTTAGGTTAGGATATACAACGTTATAGAGGCATATAATGTTCCCACCAAGATGTAGGGTCCGACACACCTGGAATGTTGTCAAATGTTACATCCGAGGTGTTAGGTTGCCTTAGATTAGGATATATAACGTTCTATACGCATATAATGTTCCCACCGAGAAGGAGGGTCCGACTCGCCAGGAATGTTGTCAAATGTTACATCCGAGGTCCTTGGATGCCTTAGGTTAGGATATACAACGTTATAGAGGCATATAATGTTCCCACCGAGAAGTAGGGTCCCACACACCGGGAATGTTGTCAAATGTTACATCCGAGGTGTTAGGTTGCCTTAGGTTAGGATATATAACGTTATAGACGCATATAATGTTCCCACCGAGAAGGAGGGTCCCACTCGCCAGGAATGTTGTCAAATGTTACATCCGAGGTGCTAGGTTGCCTTAGGTTAGGTTATATGACGTTATAGACGCATGTAATGTTCCCACCGAGAAGTAGGGTCCGACACACGTGGAATGTTGTCAATAGTTACATCCGAAGTGTTAGGTTGCCTTAGGTTAGGATATATAACGTTATAGACGGATATAATGTTCCCACTGAGAAGTAGGTTCCGACTAGGCAGGAATGTTGTCAAATGTTACATCCGAGTTGTTAGGTTGCCTTAGGTTAGGATATATAACGTTATAGACGCATATAATGTTCCCACCGAGAAGGAGGGTCCGACTCGCCAGGAATGTTGTCAAATGTTACATCCGAGGTGCTAGGTTGCCTTAGGTTAGGATATACAACGTTATAGACGTATATAATGTTCCCACCGAGAAGTAGGGTCCCACACACCGGATATGTTGTCAAATGTTACATCCGAGGTGTTAGGTTGCCTTAGGTTAGGATATATAACGTTACAGACGCATATAATGTTCCCACCGAGAAGGAGGGTCCGACTCGCCAGGAATGTTGTCAAATGTTACATCCGAGGTGCTAGGTTGCCTTAGGTTAGGATATACAACGTTATAGACGCATATAATGTTCCCACTGAGAAGTAGGTTCCGACTCGCCAGGAATGTTGTCAAATGTTACATCCGAGGTGCTAGGTTGCCTTAGGTTAGGATATACAACGTTATAGAGGCATATAATGTTCCCATCAAGAAGTAGGGTCCGACACACTTGGAATGTTGTCAAATGTTACATCCGAGGTGTTAGGTTGCCTTAGGTTAGGATATATAACGTTATAGACGCATATAATGTTCCCACTGAGTAGTAGGTTCCGACTCGCCAGGAATGTTGTCAAATGTTACATCCGAGGTGCTAGGTTGCCTTAGGTTAGGATATACAACGTTATAGAGGCATATAATGTTCCCACCAAGATGTAGGGTCCGACACACCTGGAATGTTGTCAAATGTTACATCCGAGGTGTTAGGTTGCCTTAGATTAGGATATATAACGTTATAGACGCATATAATGTTCCCACCGAGAAGGAGGGTCCGACTCGCCAGGAATGTTGTCAAATGTTACATCCGAGGTGCTAGGATGCCTTAGGTTCGGATATACAACGTTATAGAGGCATATAATGTTCCCACCGAGAAGTAGGGTCCCACACACCGGAAATGTTGTCAAATGTTACATCCGAGGTGTTAGGTTGCCTTAGGTTAGGATATATAACGTTATAGACGCATATAATGTTCCCACCGAGAAGGAGGGTCCGACTCGCCAGGAATGTTGTCAAATGTTACATCCGAGGTGCTAGGTTGCCTTAGGTTAGGTTATATGACGTTATAGACGCATATAATGTTCCCACCGAGAAGTAGGTCCGACACGCCTGGATTGTTGTCAAATATTACATCCGAGATGTTAGGTTGCCTTAGGTTAGGATATATAACGTTATAGACGTATATACTGTTCCCACTGAGAAGTAGGGTCCGACACACCAGGAATATTGTCAAATGTTACATCCGAGTTGTTAGGTTGCCTTAGGTTAGGATATATAACGTTATAGACGCATATAATGTTCCCACCGAGAAGGAGGGTCCGACTCGCCAGGAATGTTGTCAAATGTTACATCCGAGGTGCTAGGTTGCCTTAGGTTAGGATATACAACGTTATAGACGCATATAATGTTCCCACCAAGAAGTAGGGTCCGACACACCTGGAATGTTGTCAAATGTTACATCCGAGGTGTTAGGTTGCCTTAGGATAGGATATATAACGTTATAGACGCATATAATGTTTCCACCGAGGAGGGTCCGACTCGCCAGGAATGTTGTCAAATGTTACATCCGCGGTGCTAGGTTGCCTTAGGTTAGGATATACAACGTTATAGACGCATATAATGTTCCCACCGAGAAGTAGGGTCCCACACACCGGGAATGTTGTCAAATGTTACATCCGAGGTGTTAGGTTGCCTTAGGTTAGGATATATAACGTTATAGACGCATATAATGTTCCCACCGAGAAGGAGGGTCCGACTCGCCAGGAATGTTGTCAAATGTTACATCCGAGGTGCTAGGTTGCCTTAGGTTAGGTTATTTGACGTTATAGACACATATAATGTTCCCACCGAGAAGTAGGGTCCGACACACGTGGAATGTTGTCAAATGTTACATCCGAAGTGTTTGGTTGCCTTAGGTTAGGATATATAACGTTATAGACGCATATAATGTTCCCACTGAGAAGTAGGTTCCGACACGCCAGGAATGTTGTCAAATGTTACATCCGAGGTGCTAGGTTGCCTTAGGTTAGGATATACAACGTTATAGAGGCATATAATGTTCCCACCAAGAAGTAGGGTCCGACACACCTGGAATGTTGTCAAATGTTACATCCGAGGTGTTAGGTTGCCTTAGATTAGGATATATAACGTTATAGACGCCTATAATGTTCCCACCCAGAAGGAGGGTCCGACTCGCCAGAAATGATGTCAAATGTTACATCCGAGGTGTTAGGTTGCCTTAGGTTAGGTTATATGACGTTATAGACGCATATAATGTTCCCACCGAGAAGTAGGTCCGACACGCCTGGATTGTTGTCAAATATTACATCCGAGATGTTAGGTTGCCTTAGGTTAGGATATATAACGTTATAGACGTATATACTGTTCCCACTGAGAAGTAGGGTCCGACACACCAGGAATATTGTCAAATGTTACATCCGAGTTGTTAGGTTGCCTTAGGTTAGGATATATAACGTTATAGACGCATATAATGTTCCCACCGAGAAGGAGGGTCCGACTCGCCAGGAATGTTGTCAAATGTTACATCCGAGGTGCTAGGTTGCCTTAGGTTAGGATATACAACGTTATAGACGCATATAATGTTCCCACCAAGAAGTAGGGTCCGACACACCTGGAATGTTGTCAAATCTTACATCCGAGGTGTTAGGTTGCCTTAGGATAGGATATATAACGTTATAGACGCATATAATGTTCCCACCGAGAAGGAGGGTCCGACTCGCCAGGAATGTTGTCAAATGTTACATCCGAGGTCCTTGGATGCCTTAGGTTAGGATATACAACGTTATAGAGGCATATAATGTTCCCACCGAGAAGTACGGTCCCACACACCGGGAATGTTGTCAAATGTTACATCCGAGGTGTTAGGTTGCCTTAGGTTAGGATATATAACGTTATAGACGCATATAATGTTCCCACCGAGAAGGAGGGTCCCACTCGCCAGGAATGTTGTCAAATGTTACATCCGAGGTGCTAGGTTGCCTTAGGTTAGGTTATATGACGTTATAGACGCATGTAATGTTCCCACCGAGAAGTAGGGTCCGACACACGTGGAATGTTGTCAATAGTTACATCCGAAGTGTTAGGTTGCCTTAGGTTAGGATATATAACGTTATAGACGGATATAATGTTCCCACTGAGAAGTAGGTTCCGACTAGGCAGGAATGTTGTCAAATGTTACATCCGAGTTGTTAGGTTGCCTTAGGTTAGGATATATAACGTTATAGACGCATATAATGTTCCCACCGAGAAGGAGGGTCCGACTCGCCAGGAATGTTGTCAAATGTTACATCCGAGGTGCTAGGTTGCCTTAGGTTAGGATATACAACGTTATAGACGTATATAATGTTCCCACCGAGAAGTAGGGTCCCACACACCGGATATGTTGTCAAATGTTACATCCGAGGTGTTAGGTTGCCTTAGGTTAGGATATATAACGTTATAGACGCATATAATGTTCCCACCGAGAAGGAGGGTCCGACTCGCCAGGAATGTTGTCAAATGTTACATCCGAGGTGCTAGGTTGCCTTAGGTTAGGATATACAACGTTATAGACGCATATAATGTTCCCACTGAGAAGTAGGTTCCGACTCGCCAGGAATGTTGTCAAATGTTACATCCGAGGTGCTAGGTTGCCTTAGGTTAGGATATACAACGTTATAGAGGCATATAATGTTCCCATCAAGAAGTAGGGTCCGACACACTTGGAATGTTGTCAAATGTTACATCCGAGGTGTTAGGTTGCCTTAGGTTAGGATATATAACGTTATAGACGCATATAATGTTCCCACTGAGTAGTAGGTTCCGACTCGCCAGGAATGTTGTCAAATGTTACATCCGAGGTGCTAGGTTGCCTTAGGTTAGGATATACAACGTTATAGAGGCATATAATGTTCCCACCAAGATGTAGGGTCCGACACACCTGGAATGTTGTCAAATGTTACATCCGAGGTGTTAGGTTGCCTTAGATTAGGATATATAACGTTATAGACGCATATAATGTTCCCACCGAGAAGGAGGGTCCGACTCGCCAGGAATGTTGTCAAATGTTACATCCGAGGTGCTAGGATGCCTTAGGTTCGGATATACAACGTTATAGAGGCATATAATGTTCCCACCGAGAAGTAGGGTCCCACACACCGGAAATGTTGTCAAATGTTACATCCGAGGTGTTAGGTTGCCTTAGGTTAGGATATATAACGTTATAGACGCATATAATGTTCCCACCGAGAAGGAGGGTCCGACTCGCCAGGAATGTTGTCAAATGTTACATCCGAGGTGCTAGGTTGCCTTAGGTTAGGTTATATGACGTTATAGACGCATATAATGTTCCCACCGAGAAGTAGGTCCGACACGCCTGGATTGTTGTCAAATATTACATCCGAGATGTTAGGTTGCCTTAGGTTAGGATATATAACGTTATAGACGTATATACTGTTCCCACTGAGAAGTAGGGTCCGACACACCAGGAATATTGTCAAATGTTACATCCGAGTTGTTAGGTTGCCTTAGGTTAGGATATATAACGTTATAGACGCATATAATGTTCCCACCGAGAAGGAGGGTCCGACTCGCCAGGAATGTTGTCAAATGTTACATCCGAGGTGCTAGGTTGCCTTAGGTTAGGATATACAACGTTATAGACGCATATAATGTTCCCACCAAGAAGTAGGGTCCGACACACCTGGAATGTTGTCAAATGTTACATCCGAGGTGTTAGGTTGCCTTAGGATAGGATATATAACGTTATAGACGCATATAATGTTTCCACCGAGGAGGGTCCGACTCGCCAGGAATGTTGTCAAATGTTACATCCGCGGTGCTAGGTTGCCTTAGGTTAGGATATACAACGTTATAGACGCATATAATGTTCCCACCGAGAAGTAGGGTCCCACACACCGGGAATGTTGTCAAATGTTACATCCGAGGTGTTAGGTTGCCTTAGGTTAGGATATATAACGTTATAGACGCATATAATGTTCCCACCGAGAAGGAGGGTCCGACTCGCCAGGAATGTTGTCAAATGTTACATCCGAGGTGCTAGGTTGCCTTAGGTTAGGTTATTTGACGTTATAGACACATATAATGTTCCCACCGAGAAGTAGGGTCCGACACACGTGGAATGTTGTCAAATGTTACATCCGAAGTGTTTGGTTGCCTTAGGTTAGGATATATAACGTTATAGACGCATATAATGTTCCCACTGAGAAGTAGGTTCCGACACGCCAGGAATGTTGTCAAATGTTACATCCGAGGTGCTAGGTTGCCTTAGGTTAGGATATACAACGTTATAGAGGCATATAATGTTCCCACCAAGAAGTAGGGTCCGACACACCTGGAATGTTGTCAAATGTTACATCCGAGGTGTTAGGTTGCCTTAGATTAGGATATATAACGTTATAGACGCCTATAATGTTCCCACCCAGAAGGAGGGTCCGACTCGCCAGAAATGATGTCAAATGTTACATCCGAGGTGTTAGGTTGCCTTAGGTTAGGTTATATGACGTTATAGACGCATATAATGTTCCCACCGAGAAGTAGGTCCGACACGCCTGGATTGTTGTCAAATATTACATCCGAGATGTTAGGTTGCCTTAGGTTAGGATATATAACGTTATAGACGTATATACTGTTCCCACTGAGAAGTAGGGTCCGACACACCAGGAATATTGTCAAATGTTACATCCGAGTTGTTAGGTTGCCTTAGGTTAGGATATATAACGTTATAGACGCATATAATGTTCCCACCGAGAAGGAGGGTCCGACTCGCCAGGAATGTTGTCAAATGTTACATCCGAGGTGCTAGGTTGCCTTAGGTTAGGATATACAACGTTATAGACGCATATAATGTTCCCACCAAGAAGTAGGGTCCGACACACCTGGAATGTTGTCAAATCTTACATCCGAGGTGTTAGGTTGCCTTAGGATAGGATATATAACGTTATAGACGCATATAATGTTTCCACCGAGGAGGGTCCGACTCGCCAGGAATGTTGTCAAATGTTACATCCGCGGTGCTAGGTTGCCTTAGGTTAGGATATACAACGTTATAGACGCATATAATGTTCCCACCGAGAAGTAGGGTCCCACACACCGGGAATGTTGTCAAATGTTACATCCGAGGTGTTAGGTTGCCTTAGGTTAGGATATATAACGTTATAGACGCATATAATGTTCCCACCGAGAAGGAGGGTCCGACTCGCCAGGAATGTTGTCAAATGTTACATCCGAGGTGCTAGGTTGCCTTAGGTTAGGTTATTTGACGTTATAGACACATATACTGTTCCCACTGAGAAGTAGGGTCCGACACACCAGGAATATTGTCAAATGTTACATCCGAGTTGTTAGGTTGCCTTAGGTTAGGATATATAACGTTATAGACGCATATAATGTTCCCACCGAGAAGGAGGGTCCGACTCGCCAGGAATGTTGTCAAATGTTACATCCGAGGTGCTAGGTTGCCTTAGGTTAGGATATACAACGTTATAGACGCATATAATGTTCCCACCAAGAAGTAGGGTCCGACACACCTGGAATGTTGTCAAATGTTACATCCGAGGTGTTAGGTTGCCTTAGGATAGGATATATAACGTTATAGGCGCATATAATGTTTCCACCGAGGAGGGTCCGACTCGCCAGGAATGTTGTCAAATGTTACATCCGCGGTGCTAGGTTGCCTTAGGTTAGGATATACAACGTTATAGACGCATATAATGTTCCCACCGAGCAGTAGGGTCCCACACACCGGGAATGTTGTCAAATGTTACATCCGAGGTGTTAGGTTGCCTTAGGTTAGGATATATAACGTTATAGACGCATATAATGTTCCCACCGAGAAGGAGGGTCCGATTCGCCAGGAATGTTGTCAAATGTTACATCCGAGGTGCTAGGTTGCCTTAGGTTAGGTTATTTGACGTTATAGACACATATAATGTTCCCACCAAGAAGTAGGGTCCGACACACCTGGAATGTTGTCAAATGTTACATCCGAACTGTTTGGATGCCTTAGGTTAGGATATATAACGTTATAGACGCATATAATGTTCCCACTGAGAAGTAGGTTCCGACACGCCAGGAATGTTGTCAAATGTTACATCCGAGGTGCTAGGTTGCCTTAGGTTAGGATATACAACGTTATAGAGGCATATAATGTTCCCACCAAGAAGTAGGGTCCGACACACCTGGAATGTTGTCAAATGTTACATCCGAGGTGTTAGGTTGCCTTAGATTAGGATATATAACGTTGTAGACGCCTATAATGTTCCCACCCAGAAGGAGGGTCCGACTCGCCAGAAATGATGTCAAATGTTACATCCGAGGTGTTAGGTTGCCTTAGGTTAGGTTATATGACGTTATAGACGCATATAATGTTCCCACCGAGAAGGAGGGTCCGATTGGCCAGGAATGTTGTCAAATGTTACATCCGAGGTGCTAGGTTGCCTTAGGTTAGGATATACAACGTTATAGAGGCATATAATGTTCCCACCGAGAAGTAGGGTCCCACACACCGGATATGTTGTCAAATGTTACATCCGAGGTGTTAGGTTGCCTTAGGTTAGGATATATAACGTTATAGACGCATATAATGTTCCCACCGAGAAGGAGGGTCCGACTCGCCAGGAATGTTGTCAAATGTTACATCCGAGGTGCTAGGTTGCCTTAGGTTAGGTTATCTGACGTTATAGACGCATATAATGTTCCCACCGAGAAGTAGGGTCCGACACACGTGGAATGTTGTTAAATGTTACATCCGAAGTGTTTGGTTGCCTTAGGTTAGGATATATAACGTTATAGACGCATATAATGTTCCCACCGAGAAGTAGGGTCCGACACACGTGGAATGTTGTCAAATGTTACATCCGAAGTGTTAGGTTGCCTTAGGTTAGGATATATAACGTTATAGACGTATATACAGTTCCCACCGTGAAGTAGGGTCCGACACACCAGGAATATTGACAACTATTACATCCGAGTTGTTAGGTTGCCTTATTTTACGATATACAGCGTTATAGACGCATACAATGTTCCCACCGATATGTAGGGTCCGACAGGCTTGGAATGTTGGCAAATATTACATCTGAGATGTTAGGTTGCCTTAGGTTAGGATATATAACGTTATAGACGCATATAATGTTCCCACCGAGAAGGAGGGTCCGACTCGCCAGGAATGTTGTCAAATGTTACATCCGAGGTGCTAGGTTGCCTTAGGTTAGGATATACAACGTTATAGACGCATATAATGTTCCCACCAAGAAGTAGGGTCCGACACACCTGGAATGTTGTCAAATGTTACATCCGAGGTGTTAGGTTGCCTTAGGATAGGATATATAACGTTATAGACGCATATAATGTTCCCACCGAGAAGTAGGGTCCGACTCGCCAGAAATGATGTCAAATGTTACATCCGAGATGTTAGGTTGCCTTATTTTAGGATATGCAACGTTATAGACGCATATAATTTTTCCACCGGGAAGTAGGGTCCGACACAGCAGGAATATTGAAAAATATTACATCCGAGTTGTTAGGTTGCCTTATTTTACGATATACAGCGTTATAGACGCATACAAAGTTCCCACCGAGAAGTAGGGTCCGACAGGTTTGGAATGTTGGCAAATATTACATCCGAGGAGTTAGGTTGCCTTAGGTTAGGATATACAACGTTATAGACGCCTATAATGTTCCCACCGAGAAGTACGGTCCGACACACCTGGAATGTTGTCAAATGTTACATCCGAGGTGTTAGGTTGCCTTAGGTTAGGATATACAACGTTATAGACGCATATAATGTTCCCACTAAGAAGTAGGTTCCGACTCGCCAGGAATGTTGTCAAATGTTACATCCGAGGTGCTAGGTTGCCTTAGGTTAGGATATACAACGTTATAGAGGCATGTAATGTTCCCATCAAGAAGTAGGGTCCGACACACTTGGAATGTTGTCAAATGTTACATCCGAGGTGTTTGGTTGCCTTAGGTTAGGATATATAACGTTATAGACGCATATAATGTTCCCACCGAGAAGGAGGGTCCGACTCGCCAGGAATGTTGTCAAATGTTACATCCGAGGTGCTAGGTTGCCTTAGGTTAGGTTATCTGACGTTATAGACGCATATAATGTTCCCACCGAGAAGTAGGGTCCGACACACGTGGAATGTTGTTAAATGTTACATCCGAAGTGTTTGGTTGCCTTAGGTTAGGATATATAACGTTATAGACGCATATAATGTTCCCACCGAGAAGTAGGGTCCGACACACGTGGAATGTTGTCAAATGTTACATCCGAAGTGTTAGGTTGCCTTAGGTTAGGATATATAACGTTATAGACGTATATACAGTTCCCACCGTGAAGTAGGGTCCGACACACCAGGAATATTGACAACTATTACATCCGAGTTGTTAGGTTGCCTTATTTTACGATATACAGCGTTATAGACGCATACAATGTTCCCACCGATATGTAGGGTCCGACAGGCTTGGAATGTTGGCAAATATTACATCTGAGATGTTAGGTTGCCTTAGGTTAGGATATATAACGTTATAGACGCATATAATGTTCCCACCGAGAAGGAGGGTCCGACTCGCCAGGAATGTTGTCAAATGTTACATCCGAGGTGCTAGGTTGCCTTAGGTTAGGATATACAACGTTATAGACGCATATAATGTTCCCACCAAGAAGTAGGGTCCGACACACCTGGAATGTTGTCAAATGTTACATCCGAGGTGTTAGGTTGCCTTAGGATAGGATATATAACGTTATAGACGCATATAATGTTCCCACCGAGAAGTAGGGTCCGACTCGCCAGAAATGATGTCAAATGTTACATCCGAGATGTTAGGTTGCCTTATTTTAGGATATGCAACGTTATAGACGCATATAATTTTTCCACCGGGAAGTAGGGTCCGACACAGCAGGAATATTGAAAAATATTACATCCGAGTTGTTAGGTTGCCTTATTTTACGATATACAGCGTTATAGACGCATACAAAGTTCCCACCGAGAAGTAGTGTCCGACAGGTTTGGAATGTTGGCAAATATTACATCCGAGGAGTTAGGTTGCCTTAGGTTAGGATATACAACGTTATAGACGCCTATAATGTTCCCACCGAGAAGTACGGTCCGACACACCTGGAATGTTGTCAAATGTTACATCCGAGGTGTTAGGTTGCCTTAGGTTAGGATATACAACGTTATAGACGCATATAATGTTCCCACTAAGAAGTAGGTTCCGACTCGCCAGGAATGTTGTCAAATGTTACATCCGAGGTGCTAGGTTGCCTTAGGTTAGGATATACAACGTTATAGAGGCATGTAATGTTCCCATCAAGAAGTAGGGTCCGACACACTTGGAATGTTGTCAAATGTTACATCCGAGGTGTTTGGTTGCCTTAGGTTAAGATATATAACGTTATAGACGTATATAATGTTCCCACTGAGAAGTAGGGTCCAACACACGTGGAGTGTTGTCAAATGTTACATCCGAAGTGTTAGGTTGCCTTAGGTTAGGATATATAACGTTATAGACGCATATAATGTTCCCACTGAGAAGTAGGTTCCGACACGCCAGGAATGTTGTCAAATGTTACATCCGAGGTGCTAGGTTGCCTTAGGTTAGGATATACAACGTTATAGAGGCATATAATGTTCCCACCAAGAAGTAGGGTCCGACACACCTGGAATGTTGTCAAATGTTACATCCGAGGTGTTAGGTTGCCTTAGATTAGGATATATAACGTTGTAGACGCCTATAATGTTCCCACCCAGAAGGAGGGTCCGACTCGCCAGAAATGATGTCAAATGTTACATCCGAGGTGTTAGGTTGCCTTAGGTTAGGTTATATGACGTTATAGACGCATATAATGTTCCCACCGAGAAGGAGGGTCCGATTGGCCAGGAATGTTGTCAAATGTTACATCCGAGGTGCTAGGTTGCCTTAGGTTAGGATATACAACGTTATAGAGGCATATAATGTTCCCACCGAGAAGTAGGGTCCCACACACCGGATATGTTGTCAAATGTTACATCCGAGGTGTTAGGTTGCCTTAGGTTAGGATATATAACGTTATAGACGCATATAATGTTCCCACCGAGAAGGAGGGTCCGACTCGCCAGGAATGTTGTCAAATGTTACATCCGAGGTGCTAGGTTGCCTTAGGTTAGGTTATCTGACGTTATAGACGCATATAATGTTCCCACCGAGAAGTAGGTCCGACACGCCTGGATTGTTGTCAAACATTACATCCGAGATATTAGGTTGCCTTAGGTTAGGATATATAACGTTATAGACGTATATACTGTTCCCACCGAAAAGTAGGGTCCGACACACGTGGAATGTTGTCAAATGTTACATCCGAGGTGTTAGGTTGCCTTAGGTTAGGTTATATGACGTTATAGACGTATATAATGTTCCCACCGAGAAGTAGGTCCGACACGCCTGGATTGTTGTCAAATATTACATGCGAGATGTTAGGCTGCCTTAGGTTAGAATATATAACGTTATAGACGTATATACTGTTCCCACTGAGAAGTATGGTCCGACACACGTGGAATGTTGTCAAATGTTACATCCGAAGTGTTTGGTTGCCTTAGGTTAGGGTATACAACGTTATAGAGGCATGTAATGTTCCCACCGAGAAGTAGGGTCCGACACGCCAGGAATATTGTCAAATATTACATCCGAGTTATTAGGTTGCCTTAGGATAGGATATATAACGTTATGGACGCATATAATGTTCCCACCGAGAAGTAGGGTCCGACTCGCCAGAAATGTTGTCAAATGTTACATCCGAGGTGTTAGGTTGCCTTAGGTTAGGTTATATGACGTTATAGACGCATATAGTGTTCCCACCGAGAAGTAGGTCCGGCACGCCTAGTTTGTTGTCAAACATTACATCCGAGATGTTAGGTTGCCTTAGGTTAGGATATATAACGTTATAGACGTATATACTGTTCCCACCGTGAAGTAGGGTCCGACACACCAGGAATATTGAAAAATATTACATCCGAGTTGTTAGGTTGCCTTATTTTACGATATACAGCGTTATAGACGCATACAATGTTCCCACCGAGAAGTAGGGTCCGACAGGTTTGGAATGTTGGCAAATATTACATCCGAGGAGTTAGGTTGCCTTAGGTTAGGATATACAACGTTATAGACGCATATAATGTTCCCACCGAGAAGTAGGGTCCGACACACGTGGAATGTTGTCAAATGTTACATCCGAGGTGTTAGGTTGCCTTAGGTTAGGTTATATGACGTTATAGACGTATATAATGTTCCCACCGAGAAGTAGGTCCGACACGCCTGGATTGTTGTCAAATATTACATGCGAGATGTTAGGCTGCCTTAGGTTAGAATATATAACGTTATAGACGTATATACTGTTCCCACTGAGAAGTATGGTCCGACACACGTGGAATGTTGTCAAATGTTACATCCGAAGTGTTTGGTTGCCTTAGGTTAGGGTATACAACGTTATAGAGGCATGTAATGTTCCCACCGAGAAGTAGGGTCCGACACGCCAGGAATATTGTCAAATATTACATCCGAGTTATTAGGTTGCCTTAGGATAGGATATATAACGTTATGGACGCATATAATGTTCCCACCGAGAAGTAGGGTCCGACTCGCCAGAAATGTTGTCAAATGTTACATCCGAGGTGTTAGGTTGCCTTAGGTTAGGTTATATGACGTTATAGACGCATATAGTGTTCCCACCGAGAAGTAGGTCCGGCACGCCTAGTTTGTTGTCAAACATTACATCCGAGATGTTAGGTTGCCTTAGGTTAGGATATATAACGTTATAGACGTATATACTGTTCCCACCGTGAAGTAGGGTCCGACACACCAGGAATATTGAAAAATATTACATCCGAGTTGTTAGGTTGCCTTATTTTACGATATACAGCGTTATAGACGCATACAATGTTCCCACCGAGAAGTAGGGTCCGACAGGTTTGGAATGTTGGCAAATATTACATCCGAGGAGTTAGGTTGCCTTAGGTTAGGATATACAACGTTATAGACGCATATAATGTTCCCACCGAGAAGTAAGGTCCGACTCGCCAGAAATGATGTCAAATGTTACATCCGAGGTGTTAGGTTGCCTTAGGTTAGGTTATATGACGTTATAGACGCATATAATGTTCCCACCGAGAAGTAGGTCCGACACGGCTAGTTTGTTGTCAAACATTACATCCGAGATGTTAGGTTGCCTTAGGTTAGGATATATAACGTTATGGACGTATATACTGTTCCCACCGAGAAGTAGGGTCCGACACACGTGGAATGTTGTCAAATGTTACATCCGAGGTGTTAGGTTGCCTTAGGTTAGGTTATATGACGTTATAGACGTATATAATGTTCCCACCGAGAAGTAGGTCCGACACGCCTGGATTGTTGTCAAATATTATATCCGAGATGTTAGGCTGCCTTAGGTTAGGATATATAACGTTATAGACGTATATACTGTTCCCACTGAGAAGAAGGGTCCGACACACGTGGAATGTTGTCAAATGTTACATCCGAAGTGTTTGGTTGTCTTAGGTTAGGATATACAACGTTATAGAGGCATATAATATTCCCACCAAGAAGTAGGGTCCGACACACCTGGAATGTTGTCAAATGTTACATCCGAGGTGTTAGGTTGCCTTAGGTTAGGATATATAACGTTATAGACGTATATACTGTTCCCACCGTGAAGTAGGGTCCGACACACCAGGAATATTGAAAAATATTACATCCGAGTTGTTAGGTTGCCTTAGGTTAGGATATATAACGTTATAGACGCATATAATTTTCCCACCGAGAAGTAGGGTCCGACACACGTGGAATGTTGTCAAATGTTACATCCGAGGTGTTAGGTTGCCTTAGGTTAGGTTATATGACGTTATAGACGTATATAATGTTCCCACCGAGAAGTAGGTCCGACACGCCTGAATTGTTGTCAAATATTACATCCGAGATGTTAGGTTGCCTTAGGTTAGGATATATAACGTTATAGACGTATATACTGTTCCCACTGAGAAGTAGGGTCCGACACACCAGGAATATTGTCAAATGTTACATCCGAGGTGTTAGGTCGCCTTAGGTTAGGTTATATGACGTTATAGACGTATATAATGTTTCCACCGAGAAGTAGGGTCCGACACGCCAGGAATATTGTCAAATATTACATCCGAGTTATTAGGTTGCCTTAGGATAGGATATATAACATTATAGACGCATATAATGTTCCCACCGAGAAGTAGGGTCCGACTCGCCAGAAATGTTGTCAAATGTTACATCGGAGGTGTTAGGTTGCCTTAGGTTAGGTTATATGACGTTATAGACGCATATAGTGTTCCCACCGAGAAGTAGGTCCGACACGCCTAGTTTGTTGTCAAACATTACATCCGAGATGTTAGGTTGCCTTAGGTTAGGATATATAACGTTATAGACGTATATACTGTTCCCACCGTGAAGTAGGGTCCGACACACCAGGAATATTGAAAAATATTACATCCGAGTTGTTAGGTTGCCTTATTTTACGATATACAGCGTTATAGACGCATACAATGTTCCCACCGAGAAGTAGGGTCCGACAGGTTTGGAATGTTGGCAAATATTACATCCGAGGAGCTAGGTTGCCTTAGGTTAGGATATACAACGTTATAGACGCATATAATGTTCCCACCGAGAAGTAGGGTCCGACTCGCCAGAAATGATGTCAAATGTTACATCCGAGGTGTTAGGTTGCCTTAGGTTAGGTTATATGACGTTATAGACGCATATAATGTTCCCACCGAGAAGTAGGTCCGACACGCCTAGTTTGTTGTCAAACATTACATCCGAGATATTAGGTTGCCTTAGGTTAGGATATATAACGTTATAGACGTATATACTGTTCCCACCGAAAAGTAGGGTCCGACACACGTGGAATGTTGTCAAATGTTACATCCGAGGTGTTAGGTTGCCTTAGGTTAGGTTATATGACGTTATAGACGTATATAATGTTCCCACCGAGAAGTAGGTCCGACACGCCTGGATTGTTGTCAAATATTACATGCGAGATGTTAGGCTGCCTTAGGTTAGAATATATAACGTTATAGACGTATATACTGTTCCCACCGAGAAGTAGGGTCCGACACACGTGGAATGGTGTCAAATGTTACATCCGAGGTGATAGGTTGCCTTAGGTTAGGATATATAACGTTATAGATGTATATACAGTTCCCACCGTGAAGTAGGGTCCGACACACCAGGAATATTGACAACTATTACATCCGAGTTGTTAGGTTGCCTTATTTTACGATATACAGCGTTATAGACGCATACAATGTTCCCACCGAGATGTAGGGTCCGACAGGCTTGGAATGTTGGCAAATATTACATCTGAGATGTTAGGTTGCCTTAGGTTAGGATATATAACGTTATAGACGTATATACAGTTCCCACCGTGAAGTAGGGTCCGACACACCAGGAATATTGACAACTATTACATCCGAGTTGTTAGGTTGCCTTATTTTACGATATACAGCGTTATAGACGCATACAATGTTCCCACCGAGATGTAGGGTCCGACAGGCTTGGAATGTTGGCAAATATTACATCTGAGATGTTAGGTTGCCTTAGGTTAGGATATATAACGTTATAGACGCATATAATGTTCCCACCGAGAAGTAGGGTCCGACTCGCCAGAAAAGATGTCAAATGTTACATCCGAGGTGTTAGGTTGCCTTAGGTTAGGTTATATGACGTTATAGACGCATATAATGTTCCCACCGAGAAGTAGGTCCGACACGTCTAGTTTGTTGTCGAACATTACATCCGAGATGTTAGGTTGCCTTAGGTTATGTTATATGACGTTATAGACGCATATAATGTTCCCACCGAGAAGTAGGTCCGACACGGCTAGTTTGTTGTCAAACATTACATCCGAGATGTTAGGTTGCCTTAGGTTAGGATATATAACGTTATGGACGTATATACTGTTCCCATCGAGAAGTAGGGTCCGGCACACGTGGAATGTTGTCAAATGTTACATCCGAGGTGTTAGGTTGCCTTAGGTTAGGTTATATGACGTTATAGACGTATATAATGTTCCCACCGAGAAGTAGGTCCGACACGCCTGGATTGTTGTCAAATATTACATCCGAGATGTTAGGCTGCCTTAGGTTAGGATATATAACGTTATAGACGTATATACTGTTCCCACTGAGAAGAAGGGTCCGACACACGTGGAATGTTGTCAAATGTTACATCCGAAGTGTTTGGTTGCCTTAGGTTAGGATATACAACCTTATAGAGGCATATAATGTTCCCACCAAGAAGTACGGTCCGACACACCTGGAATGTTGTCAAATGTTACATCCGAGGTGTTAGGTTGCCTTAGGTTAGGATATATAACGTTATAGACGTATATACTGTTCCCACCGTGAAGTAGGGTCCGACACACCAGGAATATTGAAAAATATTACATCCGAGTTGTTAGGTTGCCTTATTTTACGATATACAGCGTTATAGACGCATACAATGTTCCCACCGAGAAGTAGGGTCCGACTCGCCAGGAATGTTGTCAAATGTTACATCTGAGGTGTTAGGTTGCGTTAAGTTAGGATATATAACGTTATAGACGCATATAATATTCCCACCGAGAAGTAGGGCCCGACACGCTTGGAATGTTGTCAAATGTTACATCCGATCTGTTAGCTTGCCTTAGGTTAGGTTATATGACGTTATAGACGCATATAATGTTCCCACCGAGAAGTAGGTCCGACACGCCTGGATTGTTGTCAAACATTACATCCGAGATATTAGGTTGCCTTAGGTGAGGATATATAACGTTATAGACGTATATACTGTTCCCACCGAGAAGTAGGGTCCGACACACGTGGAATGTTGTCAAATGTTACATCCGAGGTGTTAGGTTGCCTTAGGTTAGGTTATATGACGTTATAGACGTATATAATGTTCCCACCGAGAAGTAGGTCCGACACGCCTGAATTGTTGTCAAATATTACATCCGAGATGTTAGGTTGCCTTAGGTTAGGATATATAACGTTATAGACGTATATACTGTTCCCACTGAGAAGTAGGGTCCGACACACCAGGAATATTGTCAAATGTTACATCCGAGTTGTTAGGTTGCCTTAGGTTAGGATATATAACGTTATAGACGCATATAATGTTCCCACCGAGAAGGAGGGTCCGACTCGCCAGGAATGTTGTCAAATGTTACATCCGAGGTGCTAGGTTGCCTTAGGTTAGGATATACAACCTTATAGAGGCATATAATGTTCCCACCAAGAAGTAGGGTCCGACACACCTGGAATGTTGTCAAATGTTACATCCGAGGTGTTAGGTTGCCTTAGGTTAGGATATATAACGTTATAGACGTATATACTGTTCCCACCGTGAAGTAGGGTCCGACACACCAGGAATATTGAAAAATATTACATCCGAGTTGTTAGGTTGCCTTATTTTACGATATACAGCGTTATAGACGCATACAATGTTCCCACCGAGAAGTAGGGTCCGACTCGCCAGGAATGTTGTCAAATGTTACATCTGAGGTGTTAGGTTGCGTTAAGTTAGGATATATAACGTTATAGACGCATATAATATTCCCACCGAGAAGTAGGGCCCGACACGCTTGGAATGTTGTCAAATGTTACATCCGATCTGTTAGCTTGCCTTAGGTTAGGTTATATGACGTTATAGACGCATATAATGTTCCCACCGAGAAGTAGGTCCGACACGCCTGGATTGTTGTCAAACATTACATCCGAGATATTAGGTTGCCTTAGGTGAGGATATATAACGTTATAGACGTATATACTGTTCCCACCGAGAAGTAGGGTCCGACACACGTGGAATGTTGTCAAATGTTACATCCGAGGTGTTAGGTTGCCTTAGGTTAGGTTATATGACGTTATAGACGTATATAATGTTCCCACCGAGAAGTAGGTCCGACACGCCTGAATTGTTGTCAAATATTACATCCGAGATGTTAGGTTGCCTTAGGTTAGGATATATAACGTTATAGACGTATATACTGTTCCCACTGAGAAGTAGGGTCCGACACACCAGGAATATTGTCAAATGTTACATCCGAGTTGTTAGGTTGCCTTAGGTTAGGATATATAACGTTATAGACGCATATAATGTTCCCACCGAGAAGGAGGGTCCGACTCGCCAGGAATGTTGTCAAATGTTACATCCGAGGTGCTAGGTTGCCTTAGGTTAGGTTATATGACGTTATAGACGCATATAATGTTCCCACCGAGAAGTAGGGTCCGACACACATGGAATCTTGTCAAATATTACATCCGACGTGTTAGGTTGCCTTAGGTTAGGATATATAACGTTATAGACGTATATACTGTTCCCACCGTGAAGTAGGGTCCGACACGCCAGGAATATTGACAACTATTACATCCGAGTTGTTAGGTTGCCTTATTTTACGATATACAGCGTTATAGACGCATACAATGTTCCCACCGAGATGTAGGGTCCGACAGGCTTGGAATGTTCGCAAATATTACATCTGAGACGTTAGGTTGCCTTAGGTTAGGATATATAACGCTATAGACGCATATAATGTTCCCACCGCGAAGTAGGGCCCGACACGCTTGGAATGTTGTCAAATGTTACATCCGAGGTCTTAGGTTGCCTTAGGTTAGGTTATATGTCGTTATAGACGCATATAATGTTCCCACCGAGAAGTAGGTCCGACACGCCTGGATTGTTGTCAAACATTACATCCGAGATGTTAGGTTGCCTTAGGTAAGGATATATAACGTTATAGACGTATATACTGTTCCCACCGAGAAGTAGGGTCCGACACACGTGGAATGTTGTCAAATGTTACATCCGAGGTGTTAGGTTGCCTTAGGTTAGGTTATATGACGTTATAGACGTATATAATGTTCCCACCGAGAAGTAGGTCCGACACGCCTGAATTGTTGTCAAATATTACATCCGAGATGTTAGGTTGCCTTAGGTTAGGATATATAACGTTATAGACGTATATACTGTTCCCACTTAGAAGTAGGGTCCGACACACCAGGAATATTGAAAAATATTACATCCGAGTTGTTAGGTTGCCTTATTTTACGATATACAGCGTTATAGACGCATACAATGTTCCCACCGAGAAGTAGGGTCCGACTCGCCAGGAATGTTGTCAAATGTTACATCCGAGGTGTTAGGTTGCCTTAGGTTAGGTTATATGACGTTATAGACGCATATAGTGTTCCCACCGAGAAGTAGGTCCGGCACGCCTAGTTTGTTGTCAAACATTACATCCGAGATGTTAGGTTGCCTTAGGTTAGGATATATAACGTTATAGACGTATATACTGTTCCCACCGTGAAGTAGGGTCCGACACACCAGGAATATTGAAAAATATTACATCCGAGTTGTTAGGTTGCCTTATTTTACGATATACAGCGTTATAGACGCATACAATGTTCCCACCGAGAAGTAGGGTCCGACAGGTTTGCAATGTTGGCAAATATTACATCCGAGGAGTTAGGTTGCCTTAGGTTAGGATATACAACGTTATAGACGCATATAATGTTCCCACCGAGAAGTAGGGTCCGACTCGCCAGAAATGATGTCAAATGTTACATCCGAGGTGTTAGGTTGCCTTAGGTTATGTTATATGACGTTATAGACGCATATAATGTTCCCACCGAGAAGTAGGTCCGACACGGCTAGTTTGTTGTCAAACATTACATCCGAGATGTTAGGTTGCCTTAGGTTAGGATATATAACGTTATGGACGTATATACTGTTCCCACCGAGAAGTAGGGTCCGGCACACGTGGAATGTTGTCAAATGTTACATCCGAGGTGTTAGGTTGCCTTAGGTTAGGTTATATGACGTTATAGACGTATATAATGTTCCCACCGAGAAGTAGGTCCGACACGCCTGGATTGTTGTCAAATATTACATCCGAGATGTTAGGCTGCCTTAGGTTAGGATATATAACGTTATAGACGTATATACTGTTCCCACCGAGAAGTAGGGTCCGACACACGTGGAATGTTGTCAAATGTTACATCCGACGTGTTAGGTTGCCTTAGGTTAGGATATATAACGTTATAGACGTATATACTGTTCCCACCGTGAAGTAGGGTCCGACACGCCAGGAATATTGACAACTATTACATCCGAGTTGTTAGGTTGCCTTATTTTACGATATACAGCGTTATAGACGCATACAATGTTCCCACCGAGATGTAGGGTCCGACAGGCTTGGAATGTTCGCAAATATTACATCTGAGACGTTAGGTTGCCTTAGGTTAGGATATATAACGCTATAGACGCATATAATGTTCCCACCGCGAAGTAGGGCCCGATACGCTTGGAATGTTGTCAAATGTTACATCCGAGGTCTTAGGTTGCCTTAGGTTAGGTTATATGTCGTTATAGACGCATATAATGTTCCCACCGAGAAGTAGGTCCGACATGCCTGGATTGTTGTCAAACATTACATCCGAGATGTTAGGTTGCCTTAGGTAAGGATATATAACGTTATAGACGTATATACTGTTCCCACCGAGAAGTAGGGTCCGACACACGTGGAATGTTGTCAAATGTTACATCCGAGGTGTTAGGTTGCCTTAGGTTAGGTTATATGACGTTATAGACGTATATAATGTTCCCACCGAGAAGTAGGTCCGACACGCCTGAATTGTTGTCAAATATTACATCCGAGATGTTAGGTTGCCTTAGGTTAGGATATATAACGTTATAGACGTATATACTGTTCCCACTTAGAAGTAGGGTCCGACACACCAGGAATATTGTCAAATGTTACATCCGAGGTGTTAGGTCGCCTTAGGTTAGGTTATATGACGTTATAGACGCATATAGTGTTCCCACCGAGAAGTAGGTCCGACACGCCTAGTTTGTTGTCAAATGTTACATCCGAGGTGTTAGGTTGCCTTAGGTTAGGATATACAACGTTATAGACGCATATAATGTTCCCACTGAGAAGTAGGTTCCGACTCGCCAGGAATGTTGTCAAATGTTACATCCGAGGTGCTAGGTTTCCTTAGGTTAGGATATACAACGTTATAGAGGCATATAATGTTCCCATCAAGAAGTAGGGTCCGACACACTTGGAATGTTGTCAAATGTTACATCCGAGGTGTTTGGTTGCCTTAGGTTAAGATATATAACGTTATAGACGTACATAATGTTCCCACTGAGAAGTAGGGTCCAACACAAGTGGAGTGTTGTCAAATGTTACATCCGAAGTGTTAGGTTGCCTTAGGTTAGGATATATAACGTTATAGACGCATATAATGTTCCCACTGAGAAGTAGGTTCCGACTCGGCAGGAATGTTGTCAAATGTTACATCCGAGGTGCTAGGTTGCCTTAGGTTAGGATATACAACGTTATAGACGCATATAACGTTCCCACCGAGAAGTAGGGTGCGACACACCTGGAATGTTGTCAAATATTACATCCGACGTGTTAGGTTGCCTTAGGTTAGGATATATAACGTTATAGACGTATAAACAGTTCCCACCGTGAAGTAGGGTCCGACACACCAGGAATATTGACAACCATTACATCCGAGTTGTTATGTTGCCTTATTTTACGATATACAGCGTTATAGACGCATACAATGTTCCCACCGAGAAGTAGGGTCCGACAGGTTTGGAATGTTGGCAAATATTACATCCGAGGAGTTAGGTTGCCTTAGGTTAGGATATACAACGTTATAGACGCATATAATGTTCCCACCGAGAAGTAGGGTCCGACTCGCCAGAAAGGATGTCAAATGTTACATCCGAGGTGTTAGGTTGCCTTAGGTTAGGTTATATGACGTTATAGACGCATATAATGTTCCCACCGAGAAGTAGGTCCGACACGGCTAGTTTGTTGTCAAACATTACATCCGAGATGTTAGGTTGCCTTAGGTTAGGATATATAACGTTATGGACGTATATACTGTTCCCACCGAGAAGTAGGGTCCGACACACGTGGAATGTTGTCAAATGTTACATCCGAGGTGTTAGGTTGCCTTAGGTTAGGTTATATGACGTTATAGACGTATATAATGTTCCCACCGAGAAGTAGGTCCGACACGCCTGGATTGTTGTCAAATATTACATCCGAGATGTTAGGCTGCCTTAGGTTAGGATATATAACGTTATAGACGTATATACTGTTCCCACTGAGAAGAAGGGTCCGACACACGTGGAATGTTGTCAAATGTTACATCCGAAGTGTTTGGTTGCCTTAGGTTAGGTTATATGACGTTATAGACGTATATAATGTTCCCACTGAGAAGTAGGTTCCGACGCGCAGGGAATGTTGTCAAATGTTACATCCGAGGTGCTAGGTTGCCTTAGGTTAGGATATACAACGTTATAGAGGCATATAATGTTCCCACCAAGAAGTAGGGTCCGACACACCTGGAATGTTGTCAAATGTTACATCCGAGGTGTTAGGTTGCCTTAGATTAGGATATATAACGTTATAGACACATATAATGTTCCCACCGAGAAGGAGGGTCCGACTCGCCAGGAATGATGTCAAATGTTACATCCGAGGTGCTAGGTTGCCTTAGGTTAGGATATATAACGTTATAGACGCATATAATGTTCCCACCGAGAAGGAGGGTCCGACTCGCCAGGAATGTTGTCAAATGTTACATCCGAGTTGCTAGGTTGCCTTAGGTTAGGTTATATGACGTTATAGACGCATATAATGTTCCCACCGAGAAGTAGGGTCCGACACACATGGAATCTTGTCAAATATTACATCCGACGTGTTAGGTTGCCTTAGGTTAGGATATATAACGTTATAGACGTATATACAGTTCCCACCGTGAAGTAGGGTCCGACACACCAGGAATATTGACAACTATTACATCCGAGTTGTTAGGTTGCCTTATTTTACGATATACAGCGTTATAGACGCATACAATGTTCCCACCGAGATGTAGGGTCCGACAGGCTTGGAATGTTGGCAAATATTACATCTGAGATGTTAGGTTGCCTTAGGTTAGGATATATAACGTTATAGACGTATATACTGTTCCCACCGTGAAGTAGGGTCCGACACGCTTGGAATGTTGTCAAATGTTACATCCGAGGTCTTAGGTTGCCTTAGGTTAGGTTATATGTCGTTATAGACGCATATAATGTTCCCACCGAGAAGTAGGTCCGACACGCCTGGATTGTTGTCAAACATTACATCCGAGATGTTAGGTTGCCTTAGGTTAGGATATATAACGTTATAGACGTATATACTGTTCCCACCGAGAAGTAGGGTCCGACACACGTGGAATGTTGTCAAATGTTACATCCGAGGTGTTAGGTTGCCTTAGGTTAGGTTATATGTCGTTATAGACGCATATAATGTTCCCACCGAGAAGTAGGTCCGACACGCCTGGATTGTTGTCAAACATTACATCCGAGATGTTAGGTTGCCTTAGGTTAGGATATATAACGTTATAGACGTATATACTGTTCCCACCGAGAAGTAGGGTCCGACACACGTGGAATGTTGTCAAATGTTACATCCGAGGTGTTAGGTTGCCTTAGGTTAGGTTATATGACGTTATAGACGTATATAATGTTCCCACCGAGAAGTAGGTCCGACACGCCTGAATTGTTGTCAAATATTACATCCGAGATGTTAGGTTGCCTTAGGTTAGGATATATAACGTTATAGACGTATATACTGTTCCCACTGAGAAGTAGGGTCCGACACACCAGGAATATTGTCAAATGTTACATCCGAGTTGTTAGGTTGCCTTAGGTTAGGATATATAACGTTATAGAGGCATATAATGTTCCCACCAAGAAGTAGGGTCCGACACACCTGGAATGTTGTCAAATGTTACATCCGAGGTGTTAGCTTGCCTTAGGTTACGATATATAACGTTATAGACGTATATACTGTTCCCACCGTGAAGTAGGGTCCTACACACCAGGAATATTGACAACTATTACATCCGAGTTGTTAGGTTGCCTTATTTTACGATATACAGCGCTATAGACGCATACAATGTTCCCACCGAGAAGTAGGGTCCGACAGGTTTGGAATGTTGGCAAATATTACATCCGAGGAGTTAGGTTGCCTTAGGTTAGGATATACAACGTTATAGACGCATATAATGTTCCCACCGAGAAGTAGGTCCGACACGCCTAGTTTGTTGTCAAACATTACATCCGAGATGTTAGGTTGCCTTAGGTTAGGATATATAACGTTATAGACGTATATACTGTTCCCACCGTGAAGTAGGGTCCGACACACCAGGAATATTGAAAAATATTACATCCGAGTTGTTAGGTTGCCTTATTTTACAATATACAGCGTTATAGACGCATACAATGTTCCCACCGAGAAGTAGGGTCCGACTCGCCAGGAATGTTGTCAAATGTTACATCTGAGGTGTTAGGTTGCGTTAAGTTAGGATATATAACATTATAGACGCATATAATGTTCCCACCGAGAAGTAGGGCCCGACACGCTTGGAATGTTGTCAAATGTTACATCCGATCTGTTAGTTTGCCTTAGGTTAGGTTATATGACGTTATAGATGCATATAATGTTCCCACCGAGAAGTAGGTCCGACACGCCTAGTTTGTTGTCAAACATTACATCCGAGATGTTAGGTTGCCTTAGGTTAGGATATATAACGTTATAGACGTATATACTGTTCCCACCGTGAAGTAGGGTCCGACACACCAGGAATATTGAAAAATATTACATCCGAGTTGTTAGGTTGCCTTATTTTACAATATACAGCGTTATAGACGCATACAATGTTCCCACCGAGAAGTAGGGTCCGACTCGCCAGGAATGTTGTCAAATGTTACATCTGAGGTGTTAGGTTGCGTTAAGTTAGGATATATAACATTATAGACGCATATAATGTTCCCACCGAGAAGTAGGGCCCGACACGCTTGGAATGTTGTCAAATGTTACATCCGATCTGTTAGTTTGCCTTAGGTTAGGTTATATGACGTTATAGATGCATATAATGTTCCCACCGAGAAGTAGGTCCGACACGCCTGGATTGTTGTCAAACATTACATCCGAGATATTAGGTTGCCTTAGGTTAGGATATACAACGTTATAGAGGCATGTAATGTTCCCACCGAGAAGTAGGGTCCGACACGCCAGGAATATTGTCAAATATTACATCCGAGTTATTAGGTTGCCTTAGGATAGGATATATAACGTTATGGACGCATATAATGTTCCCACCGAGAAGTAGGGTCCGACTCGCCAGAAATGTTGTCAAATGTTACATCCGAGGTGTTAGGTTGCCTTAGGTTAGGTTATATGACGTTATAGACGCATATAGTGTTCCCACCGAGAAGTAGGTCCGGCACGCCTAGTTTGTTGTCAAACATTACATCCGAGATGTTAGGTTGCCTTAGGTTAGGATATATAACGTTATAGACGTATATACTGTTCCCACCGTGAAGTAGGGTCCGACACACCAGGAATATTGAAAAATATTACATCCGAGTTGTTAGGTTGCCTTATTTTACGATATACAGCGTTATAGACGCATACAATGTTCCCACCGAGAAGTAGGGTCCGACAGGTTTGGAATGTTGGCAAATATTACATCCGAGGAGTTAGGTTGCCTTAGGTTAGGATATACAACGTTATAGACGCATATAATGTTCCCACCGAGAAGTAGGGTCCGACTCGCCAGAAATGATGTCAAATGTTACATCCGAGGTGTTAGGTTGCCTTAGGTTAGGTTATATGACGTTATAGACGCATATAATGTTCCCACCGAGAAGTAGGTCCGACACGGCTAGTTTGTTGTCAAACATTACATCCGAGATGTTAGGTTGCCTTAGGTTAGGATATATAACGTTATGGACGTATATACTGTTCCCACCGAGAAGTAGGGTCCGACACACGTGGAATGTTGTCAAATGTTACATCCGAGGTGTTAGGTTGCCTTAGGTTAGGTTATATGACGTTATAGACGTATATAATGTTCCCACCGAGAAGTAGGTCCGACACGCCTGGATTGTTGTCAAATATTACATCCGAGATGTTAGGCTGCCTTAGGTTAGGATATATAACGTTATAGACGTATATACTGTTCCCACTGAGAAGAAGGGTCCGACACACGTGGAATGTTGTCAAATGTTACATCCGAAGTGTTTGGTTGCCTTAGGTTAGGATATACAACGTTATAGAGGCATATAATGTTCCCACCAAGAAGTAGGGTCCGACACACCTGGAATGTTGTCAAATGTTACATCCGAGGTGTTAGGTTGCCTTAGGTTAGGATATATAACGTTATAGACGTATATACTGTTCCCACTGAGAAGTAGGGTCCGACACACCAGGAATATTGTCAAATGTTACATCCGAGGTGTTAGGTCGCCTTAGGTTAGGTTATATGACGTTATAGACGTATATAATGTTTCCACCGAGAAGTAGGGTCCGACACGCCAGGAATATTGTCCAATATTACATCCGAGTTATTAGGTTGCCTTAGGATAGGATATATAACATTATAGACGCATATAATGTTCCCACCGAGAAGTAGGGTCCGACTCGCCAGAAATGTTGTCAAATGTTACATCCGAGGAGTTAGGTTGCCTTAGGTTAGGATATACAACGTTATAGACGCATATAATGTTCCCAACGAGAAGTAGGTCCGACACGCCTAGTTTGTTGTCAAACATTACAT
Organism: Xylocopa violacea; assembly: GCA_963969225.1. Classification (NCBI taxonomy): domain Eukaryota; kingdom Metazoa; phylum Arthropoda; class Insecta; order Hymenoptera; family Apidae; genus Xylocopa; species Xylocopa violacea. Next base: position 8,184,682 of record CAXAJV010000019.1, on the reverse strand, counting down.
CCGAGATGTTAGGTTGCCTTAGGTTAGGATATATAACGTTATAGACGTATATACTGTTCCCACCGTGAAGTAGGGTCCGACACACCAGGAATATTGAAAAATATTACATCCGAGTTGTTAGGTTGCCTTATTTTACGATATACAGCGTTATAGACGCATACAATGTTCCCACCGAGAAGTAGGGTCCGACTCGCCAGGAATGTTGTCAAATGTTACATCTGAGGTGTCAGGTTGCGTTAAGTTAGGATATATAACATTATAGACGCATATAATGTTCCCACCGAGAAGTAGGGCCCGACACGCTTGGAATGCTGTCAAATGTTACATCCGATCTGTTAGTTTGCCTTAGGTTAGGTTATATGACGTTATAGACGCATATAATGTTCCCACCGAGAAGTAGGTCCGACACGCCTGGATTGTTGTCAAACATTACATCCGAGATATTAGGTTGCCTTAGGTTAGGATATATAACGTTATAGACGTATATACTGTTCCCACCGAAAAGTAGGGTCCGACACACGTGGAATGTTGTCAAATGTTACATCCGATGTGTTAGGTTGCCTTAGGTTAGGTTATATGACGTTATAGACGTATATAATGTTCCCACCGAGAAGTAGGTCCGACACGCCTGGATTGTTGTCAAATATTACATGCGAGATGTTAGGCTGCCTTAGGTTAGAATATATAACGTTATAGACGTATATACTGTTCCCACTGAGAAGTATGGTCCGACACACGTGGAATGTTGTCAAATGTTACATCCGAAGTGTTTGGTTGCCTTAGGTTAGGGTATACAACGTTATAGAGGCATGTAATGTTCCCACCGAGAAGTAGGGTCCGACACGCCAGGAATATTGTCAAATATTACATCCGAGTTATTAGGTTGCCTTAGGATAGGATATATAACGTTATGGACGCATATAATGTTCCCACCGAGAAGTAGGGTCCGACTCGCCAGAAATGTTGTCAAATGTTACATCCGAGGTGTTAGGTTGCCTTAGGTTAGGTTATATGACGTTATAGACGCATATAGTGTTCCCACCGAGAAGTAGGTCCGGCACGCCTAGTTTGTTGTCAAACATTACATCCGAGATGTTAGGTTGCCTTAGGTTAGGATATATAACGTTATAGACGTATATACTGTTCCCACCGTGAAGTAGGGTCCGACACACCAGGAATATTGAAAAATATTACATCCGAGTTGTTAGGTTGCCTTATTTTACGATATACAGCGTTATAGACGCATACAATGTTCCCACCGAGAAGTAGGGTCCGACAGGTTTGGAATGTTGGCAAATATTACATCCGAGGAGTTAGGTTGCCTTAGGTTAGGATATACAACGTTATAGACGCATATAATGTTCCCACCGAGAAGTAGGGTCCGACTCGCCAGAAATGATGTCAAATGTTACATCCGAGGTGTTAGGTTGCCTTAGGTTAGGTTATATGACGTTATACACGCATATAATGTTCCCACCGAGAAGTAGGTCCGACACGGCTAGTTTGTTGTCAAACATTACATCCGAGATGTTAGGTTGCCTTAGGTTAGGATATATAACGTTATGGACGTATATACTGTTCCCACCGAGAAGTAGGGTCCGACACACGTGGAATGTTGTCAAATGTTACATCCGAGGTGTTAGGTTGCCTTATGTTAGGTTATATGACGTTATAGACGTATATAATGTTCCCACCGAGAAGTAGGTCCGACACGCCTGGATTGTTGTCAAATATTACATCCGAGATGTTAGGCTGCCTTAGGTTAGGATATATAACGTTATAGAGGCATATAATGTTCCCACCAAGAAGTAGGGTCCGACACACCTGGAATGTTGTCAAATGTTACATCCGAGGTGTTAGGTTGCCTTAGGTTAGGATATATAACGTTATAGACGTATATACTGTTCCCACCGTGAAGTAGGGTCCGACACACCAGGAATATTGAAAAATATTACATCCGAGTTGTTCGGTTGCCTTATTTTACGATATACAGCGTTATAGACGCATACAATGTTCCCACCGAGAAGTAGGGTCCGACTCGCCAGGAATGTTGTCAAATGTTACATCTGAGGTGTTAGGTTGCGTTAAGTTAGGATATATAACGTTATAGACGCATATAATGTTCCCACCGAGATGTAGGGCCCGACACGCTTGGAATGTTGTCAAATGTTACATCCGATCTGTTAGCTTGCCTTAGGTTAGGTTATATGACGTTATAGACGCATATAATGTTCCCACCGAGAAGTAGGTCCGACACGCCTGGATTGTTGTCAAATATTACATCCGAGATGTTAGGCTGCCTTAGGTTAGGATATATAACGTTATAGACGTATATACTGTTCCCACTGAGAAGAAGGGTCCGACACACGTGGAATGTTGTCAAATGTTACATCCGAAGTGTTTGGTTGCCTTAGGTTAGGTTATATGACGTTATAGACGTATATAATGTTCCCACTGAGAAGTAGGTTCCGACGCGCAGGGAATGTTGTCAAATGTTACATCCGAGGTGCTAGGTTGCCTTAGGTTAGGATATACAACGTTATAGAGGCATATAATGTTCCCACCAAGAAGTAGGGTCCGACACACCTGGAATGTTGTCAAATGTTACATCCGAGGTGTTAGGTTGCCTTAGATTAGGATATATAACGTTATAGACACATATAATGTTCCCACCGAGAAGGAGGGTCCGACTCGCCAGGAATGATGTCAAATGTTACATCCGAGGTGCTAGGTTGCCTTAGGTTAGGATATATAACGTTATAGACGCATATAATGTTCCCACCGAGAAGGAGGGTCCGACTCGCCAGGAATGTTGTCAAATGTTACATCCGAGTTGCTAGGTTGCCTTAGGTTAGGTTATATGACGTTATAGACGCATATAATGTTCCCACCGAGAAGTAGGGTCCGACACACATGGAATCTTGTCAAATATTACATCCGACGTGTTAGGTTGCCTTAGGTTAGGATATATAACGTTATAGACGTATATACAGTTCCCACCGTGAAGTAGGGTCCGACACACCAGGAATATTGACAACTATTACATCCGAGTTGTTAGGTTGCCTTATTTTACGATATACAGCGTTATAGACGCATACAATGTTCCCACCGAGATGTAGGGTCCGACAGGCTTGGAATGTTGGCAAATATTACATCTGAGATGTTAGGTTGCCTTAGGTTAGGATATATAACGTTATAGACGTATATACTGTTCCCACCGTGAAGTAGGGTCCGACACGCTTGGAATGTTGTCAAATGTTACATCCGAGGTCTTAGGTTGCCTTAGGTTAGGTTATATGTCGTTATAGACGCATATAATGTTCCCACCGAGAAGTAGGTCCGACACGCCTGGATTGTTGTCAAACATTACATCCGAGATGTTAGGTTGCCTTAGGTTAGGATATATAACGTTATAGACGTATATACTGTTCCCACCGAGAAGTAGGGTCCGACACACGTGGAATGTTGTCAAATGTTACATCCGAGGTGTTAGGTTGCCTTAGGTTAGGTTATATGTCGTTATAGACGCATATAATGTTCCCACCGAGAAGTAGGTCCGACACGCCTGGATTGTTGTCAAACATTACATCCGAGATGTTAGGTTGCCTTAGGTTAGGATATATAACGTTATAGACGTATATACTGTTCCCACCGAGAAGTAGGGTCCGACACACGTGGAATGTTGTCAAATGTTACATCCGAGGTGTTAGGTTGCCTTAGGTTAGGTTATATGACGTTATAGACGTATATAATGTTCCCACCGAGAAGTAGGTCCGACACGCCTGAATTGTTGTCAAATATTACATCCGAGATGTTAGGTTGCCTTAGGTTAGGATATATAACGTTATAGACGTATATACTGTTCCCACTGAGAAGTAGGGTCCGACACACCAGGAATATTGTCAAATGTTACATCCGAGGTGTTAGCTTGCCTTAGGTTACGATATATAACGTTATAGACGTATATACTGTTCCCACCGTGAAGTAGGGTCCTACACACCAGGAATATTGACAACTATTACATCCGAGTTGTTAGGTTGCCTTATTTTACGATATACAGCGCTATAGACGCATACAATGTTCCCACCGAGAAGTAGGGTCCGACAGGTTTGGAATGTTGGCAAATATTACATCCGAGGAGTTAGGTTGCCTTAGGTTAGGATATACAACGTTATAGACGCATATAATGTTCCCACCGAGAAGTAGGTCCGACACGCCTAGTTTGTTGTCAAACATTACATCCGAGATGTTAGGTTGCCTTAGGTTAGGATATATAACGTTATAGACGTATATACTGTTCCCACCGTGAAGTAGGGTCCGACACACCAGGAATATTGAAAAATATTACATCCGAGTTGTTAGGTTGCCTTATTTTACAATATACAGCGTTATAGACGCATACAATGTTCCCACCGAGAAGTAGGGTCCGACTCGCCAGGAATGTTGTCAAATGTTACATCTGAGGTGTTAGGTTGCGTTAAGTTAGGATATATAACATTATAGACGCATATAATGTTCCCACCGAGAAGTAGGGCCCGACACGCTTGGAATGTTGTCAAATGTTACATCCGATCTGTTAGTTTGCCTTAGGTTAGGTTATATGACGTTATAGATGCATATAATGTTCCCACCGAGAAGTAGGTCCGACACGCCTGGATTGTTGTCAAACATTACATCCGAGATATTAGGTTGCCTTAGGTTAGGATATACAACGTTATAGAGGCATGTAATGTTCCCACCGAGAAGTAGGGTCCGACACGCCAGGAATATTGTCAAATATTACATCCGAGTTATTAGGTTGCCTTAGGATAGGATATATAACGTTATGGACGCATATAATGTTCCCACCGAGAAGTAGGGTCCGACTCGCCAGAAATGTTGTCAAATGTTACATCCGAGGTGTTAGGTTGCCTTAGGTTAGGTTATATGACGTTATAGACGCATATAGTGTTCCCACCGAGAAGTAGGTCCGGCACGCCTAGTTTGTTGTCAAACATTACATCCGAGATGTTAGGTTGCCTTAGGTTAGGATATATAACGTTATAGACGTATATACTGTTCCCACCGTGAAGTAGGTTCCGACACACCAGGAATATTGAAAAATATTACATCCGAGTTGTTAGGTTGCCTTATTTTACGATATACAGCGTTATAGACGCATACAATGTTCCCACCGAGAAGTAGGGTCCGACAGGTTTGGAATGTTGGCAAATATTACATCCGAGGAGTCAGGTTGCCTTAGGTTAGGATATACAACGTTATAGACGCATATAATGTTCCCACCGAGAAGTAGGGTCCGACTCGCCAGAAATGATGTCAAATGTTACATCCGAGGTGTTAGGTTGCCTTAGGTTAGGTTATATGACGTTATAGACGCATATAATGTTCCCACCGAGAAGTAGGTCCGACACGGCTAGTTTGTTGTCAAACATTACATCCGAGATGTTAGGTTGCCTTAGGTTAGGATATATAACGTTATGGACGTATATACTGTTCCCACCGAGAAGTAGGGTCCGACACACGTGGAATGTTGTCAAATGTTACATCCGAGGTGTTAGGTTGCCTTAGGTTAGGTTATATGACGTTATAGACGTATATAATGTTCCCACCGAGAAGTAGGTCCGACACGCCTGGATTGTTGTCAAATATTACATCCGAGATGTTAGGCTGCCTTAGGTTAGGATATATAACGTTATAGACGTATATACTGTTCCCACTGAGAAGAAGGGTCCGACACACGTGGAATGTTGTCAAATGTTACATCCGAAGTGTTTGGTTGCCTTAGGTTAGGATATACAACGTTATAGAGGCATATAATGTTCCCACCAAGAAGTAGGGTCCGACACACCTGGAATGTTGTCAAATGTTACATCCGAGGTGTTAGGTTGCCTTAGGTTAGGATATATAACGTTATAGACGTATATACTGTTCCCACTGAGAAGTAGGGTCCGACACACCAGGAATATTGTCAAATGTTACATCCGAGGTGTTAGGTCGCCTTAGGTTAGGTTATATGACGTTATAGACGTATATAATGTTTCCACCGAGAAGTAGGGTCCGACACGCCAGGAATATTGTCCAATATTACATCCGAGTTATTAGGTTGCCTTAGGATAGGATATATAACATTATAGACGCATATAATGTTCCCACCGAGAAGTAGGGTCCGACTCGCCAGAAATGTTGTCAAATGTTACATCCGAGGAGTTAGGTTGCCTTAGGTTAGGATATACAACGTTATAGACGCATATAATGTTCCCAACGAGAAGTAGGTCCGACACGCCTAGTTTGTTGTCAAACATTACATCCGAGATGTTAGGTTGCCTTAGGTTAGGATATATAACGTTATAGACGTATATACTGTTCCCACCGTGAAGTAGGGTCCGACACACCAGGAATATTGAAAAATATTACATCCGAGTTGTTAGGTTGCCTTATTTTACGATATACAGCGTTATAGACGCATACAATGTTCCCACCGAGAAGTAGGGTCCGACTCGCCAGGAATGTTGTCAAATGTTACATCTGAGGTGCCAGGTTGCGTTAAGTTAGGATATATAACATTATAGACGCATATAATGTTCCCACCGAGAAGTAGGGCCCGACACGCTTGGAATGCTGTCAAATGTTACATCCGATCTGTTAGTTTGCCTTAGGTTAGGTTATATGACGTTATAGACGCATATAATGTTCCCACCGAGAAGTAGGTCCGACACGCCTGGATTGTTGTCAAACATTACATCCGAGATATTAGGTTGCCTTAGGTTAGGATATATAACGTTATAGACGTATATACTGTTCCCACCGAAAAGTAGGGTCCGACACACGTGGAATGTTGTCAAATGTTACATCCGATGTGTTAGGTTGCCTTAGGTTAGGTTATATGACGTTATAGACGTATATAATGTTCCCACCGAGAAGTAGGTCCGACACGCCTGGATTGTTGTCAAATATTACATGCGAGATGTTAGGCTGCCTTAGGTTAGAATATATAACGTTATAGACGTATATACTGTTCCCACTGAGAAGTATGGTCCGACACACGTGGAATGTTGTCAAATGTTACATCCGAAGTGTTTGGTTGCCTTAGGTTAGGGTATACAACGTTATAGAGGCATGTAATGTTCCCACCGAGAAGTAGGGTCCGACACGCCAGGAATATTGTCAAATATTACATCCGAGTTATTAGGTTGCCTTAGGATAGGATATATAACGTTATGGACGCATATAATGTTCCCACCGAGAAGTAGGGTCCGACTCGCCAGAAATGTTGTCAAATGTTACATCCGAGGTGTTAGGTTGCCTTAGGTTAGGTTATATGACGTTATAGACGCATATAGTGTTCCCACCGAGAAGTAGGTCCGGCACGCCTAGTTTGTTGTCAAACATTACATCCGAGATGTTAGGTTGCCTTAGGTTAGGATATATAACGTTATAGACGTATATACTGTTCCCACCGTGAAGTAGGGTCCGACACACCAGGAATATTGAAAAATATTACATCCGAGTTGTTAGGTTGCCTTATTTTACGATATACAGCGTTATAGACGCATACAATGTTCCCACCGAGAAGTAGGGTCCGACAGGTTTGGAATGTTGGCAAATATTACATCCGAGGAGTTAGGTTGCCTTAGGTTAGGATATACAACGTTATAGACGCATATAATGTTCCCACCGAGAAGTAGGGTCCGACTCGCCAGAAATGATGTCAAATGTTACATCCGAGGTGTTAGGTTGCCTTAGGTTAGGTTATATGACGTTATACACGCATATAATGTTCCCACCGAGAAGTAGGTCCGACACGGCTAGTTTGTTGTCAAACATTACATCCGAGATGTTAGGTTGCCTTAGGTTAGGATATATAACGTTATGGACGTATATACTGTTCCCACCGAGAAGTAGGGTCCGACACACGTGGAATGTTGTCAAATGTTACATCCGAGGTGTTAGGTTGCCTTATGTTAGGTTATATGACGTTATAGACGTATATAATGTTCCCACCGAGAAGTAGGTCCGACACGCCTGGATTGTTGTCAAATATTACATCCGAGATGTTAGGCTGCCTTAGGTTAGGATATATAACGTTATAGAGGCATATAATGTTCCCACCAAGAAGTAGGGTCCGACACACCTGGAATGTTGTCAAATGTTACATCCGAGGTGTTAGGTTGCCTTAGGTTAGGATATATAACGTTATAGACGTATATACTGTTCCCACCGTGAAGTAGGGTCCGACACACCAGGAATATTGAAAAATATTACATCCGAGTTGTTCGGTTGCCTTATTTTACGATATACAGCGTTATAGACGCATACAATGTTCCCACCGAGAAGTAGGGTCCGACTCGCCAGGAATGTTGTCAAATGTTACATCTGAGGTGTTAGGTTGCGTTAAGTTAGGATATATAACGTTATAGACGCATATAATGTTCCCACCGAGATGTAGGGCCCGACACGCTTGGAATGTTGTCAAATGTTACATCCGATCTGTTAGCTTGCCTTAGGTTAGGTTATATGACGTTATAGACGCATATAATGTTCCCACCGAGAAGTAGGTCCGACACGCCTGGATTGTTGTCAAACATTACATCCGAGATATTAGGTTGCCTTAGGTTAGGATATATAACGTTATAGACGTATATACTGTTCCCACTGAGAAGTAGGGTCCGACACACCAGGAATATTGTCAAATGTTACATCCGAGTTGTTAGGTTGCCTTAGGTTAGGATATATAACGTTATAGACGCATATAATGTTCCCACCGAGAAGGAGGGTCCGACTCGCCAGGAATGTTGTCAAATGTTACATCCGAGGTGCTAGGTTGCCTTAGGTTAGGTTATGTGACGTTATAGACGCATATAATGTTCCCACCGAGAAGTAGGGTCCGACACACGTGGAATGTTGTCAAATGTTACATCCGAGGTGTTAGGTTGCCTTAGGTTAGGTTATATGACGTTATAGACGTATATAATGTTCCCACCGAGAAGTAGGTCCGACACGCCTGAATTGTTGTCAAATATTACATCCGAGATGTTAGGTTGCCTTAGGTTAGGATATATAACGTTATAGACGTATATACTGTTCCCACTGAGAAGTAGGGTCCGACACACGTAGAATGTCGTCAAATGTTACATCCGAAGTGTTTGGTTGCCTTAGGTTAGGATATACAACGTTATAGAGGCATATAATGTTCCCACCAAGAAGTAGGGTCCGACACACCTGGAATGTTGTCAAATGTTACATCCGAGGTGTTAGGTTGCCTTAGGTTAGGATACATAACGTTATAGACGTATATAATGTTCCCACCGTGAAGTAGGGTCCTACACACCAGGAATATTGACAACTATTACATCCGAGTTGTTAGGTTGCCTTATTTTACGATATACAGCGTTATAGACGCATACAATGTTCCCACCGAGAAGTAGGGTGCGACAGGTTTGGAATGTTGGCAAATATTACATCCGAGGAGTTAGGTTGCCTTATTTTAGGATATACAACGTTATAGACGCATATAATGTTCCCACCGAGAAGTAGGGTCCGACTCGCCAGAAATGATGTCAAATGTTACATCCGAGGTGTTAGGTTGCCTTAGGTTAGGTTATATGAAGTTATAGACGCATATAATGTTCCCACCGAGAAGTAGGTCCGACACGCCTAGTTTGTTGTCAAACATTACATCCGAGATGTTAGGTTGCCTTAGGTTAGGATATATAACGTTATAGACGTATATACTGTTCCCACCGTGAAGTAGGGTCCGACACACCAGGAATATTGAAAAATATTACATCCGAGTTGTTAGGTTGCCTTATTTTACGATATACAGCGTTATAGACGCATACAATGTTCCCACCGAGAAGTAGTGTCCGACAGGTTTGGAATGTTGGCAAATATTACATCCGAGGAGTTAGGTTGCCTTAGGTTAGGATATACAACGTTATAGACGCATATAATGTTCCCACCGAGAAGTAGGGTCCGACTCGCCAGAAATGATGTCAAATGTTACATCCGAGGTGTTAGGTTGCCTTAGGTTAGGTTATATGACGTTATAGACGCATATAATGTTCCCACCGAGAAGTAGGTCCGACACGCCTAGTTTGTTGTCAAACATTACATCCGAGATGTTAGGTTGCCTTAGGTTAGGATATATAACGTTATGGACGTATATACTGTTCCCACCGAGAAGTAGGGTCCGACACACGTGGAATGTTGTCAAATGTTACATCCGAGGTGTTAGGTTGCCTTAGGTTAGGTTATATGACGTTATAGACGTATATAATGTTCCCACCGAGAAGTAGGTCCGACACACCTGGAATGTTGTCAAATGTTACATCCGAGGTGTTAGGTTGCCTTAGGTTAGGATACATAACGTTATAGACGTATATACTGTTCCCACCGTGAAGTAGGGTCCTACACACCAGGAATATTGACAACTATTACATCCGAGTTGTTAGGTTGCCTTATTTTACGATATACAGCGTTATAGACGCATACAATGTTCCCACCGAGAAGTAGGGTGCGACAGGTTTGGAATGTAGGCAAATATTACATCCGAGGAGTTAGGTTGCCTTATTTTAGGATATACAACGTTATAGACGCATACAATGTTCCCACCGAGAAGTAGTGTCCGACAGGTTTGGAATGTTGTCAAATGTTACATTCGAGGTGTTAGGTTGCCTTAGGTTAGGATATATAACGTTATAGACGTATATACGGTTCCCACCGTGAAGTAGGGTCCTACACAACAGGAATATTGACAACTATTACATCCGAGTTGTCAGGTTGCCTTATTTTACGATATACAGCGTTATAGACGCATACAATGTTCTCACCGAGAAGTAGGGTCCGACAGGTTTGGAATGTTGGCAAATATTACACCCGAGGAGTTAGGTTGCCTTAGGTTAGGATATACAACGTTATAGACGCATATAATGTTCCCACCGAGAAGTAGGTCCGACACGCCTAGTTTGTTGTCAAACATTACATCCGAGATGTTAGGTTGCCTTAGGTTAGGATATATAACGTTATAGACGTATATACTGTTCCCACCGTGAAGTAGGGTCCGACACACCAGGAATATTGAAAAATATTACATCCGAGTTGTTAGGTTGCCTTATTTTACGATATACAGCGTTATAGACGCATACAATGTTCCCACCGAGAAGTAGCGTCCGACTCGCCACGAATGTTGTCAAATGTTACATCTGAGGTGTTAGGTTGCGTTAAGTTAGGATATATAACATTATAGACGCATATAATGTTCCCACCGAGAAGTAGGGCCCGACACGCTTGGAATGTTGTCAAATGTTACATCCGATCTGTTAGTTTGCCTTAGGTTAGGTTATATGACGTTATAGACGCATATAATGTTCCCACCGAGAAGTAGGTCCGACACGCCTGGATTGTTGTCAAACATTACATCCGAGATATTAGGTTGCCTTAGGTTAGGATATATAACGTTATAGACGTATATACTGTTCCCACTGAGAAGTAGGGTCCGACACACGTGGAATGTTGTCAAATGTTACATCCGAAGTGTTTGGTTGCCTTAGGTTAGGGTATACAACGTTATAGAGGCATGTAATGTTCCCACCGAGAAGTAGGGTCCGACACGCCAGGAATATTGTCAAATATTACATCCGAGTTATTAGGTTGCCTTAGGATAGGATATATAACGTTATAGACGCATATAATGTTCCCACCGAGAAGTAGGGTCCGACTCGCCAGAAATGTTGTCAAATGTTACATCCGAGGTGTTAGGTTGCCTTAGGTTAGGTTATATGACGTTATAGACGCATATAGTGTTCCCACCGAGAAGTAGGTCCGGCACGCCTAGTTTGTTGTCAAACATTACATCCGAGATGTTAGGTTGCCTTAGGTTAGGATATATAACGTTATAGACGTATATACTGTTCCCACCGTGAAGTAGGGTTCGACACACCAGGAATATTGAAAAATATTACATCCGAGTTGTTAGGTTGCCTTATTTTACGATATACAGCGTTATAGACGCATACAATGTTCCCACCGACAAGTAGGGTCCGACAGGTTTGGAATGTTGGCAAATATTACATCCGAGGAGTTAGGTTGCCTTAGGTTAGGATATACAGCGTTATAGACGCATACAATGTTCCCACCGAGAAGTAGGGTCCGAAAGGTTTGGAATGTTGGCAAATATTACATCCGAGGTGTTAGGTTGCCTTAGGTTAGGATATACAACGTTATAGACGCATATAATGTTCCCACCGAGAAGTAGGGTCCGACTCGCCAGAAATGATGTCAAATGTTACATCCGAGGTGTTAGGTTGCCTTAGGTTAGGTTATATGACGTTATAGACGCATATAATGTTCCCACCGAGAAGTAGGTCCGACACGCCTAGTTTGTTGTCAAACATTACATCCGAGCTGTTAGGTTGCCTTAGGTTAGGATATATAACGTTATAGACGTATATACTGTTCCCACCGTGAAGTAGGGTCCGACACACCAGGAATATTGAAAAATATTACATCCGAGTTGTTAGGTTGCCTTATTTTACGATATACAGCGTTATAGACGCATACAATGTTCCCACAGAGAAGTAGGGTCCGACTCGCCAGGAATGTTGTCAAATGTTACATCTGAGGTGTTAGGTTGCGTTAAGTTAGGATATATAACGTTATAGACGCATATAATGTTCCCACCGTGAAGTAGGGCCCGACACGCTTGGAATGTTGTCAAATGTTACATCCGATCTGTTAGGTTGCCTTAGGTTAGGTTATATGACGTTATAGACGCATATAATTTTCCCACCGAGAAGTAGGTCCGACACGCCTGGATTGTTGTCAAACATTACATCCGAGATGTTAGGCTGCCTTAGGTTAGGATATATAACGTTATAGACGTATATACTTTTCCCACTGAGAAGTAGGGTCCGACACACGTAGAATGTCGTCAAATGTTACATCCGAAGTGTTTGGTTGCCTTAGGTTAGGATATACAACGTTATAGAGGCATATAATGTTCCCACCAAGAAGTAGGGTCCGACACACCTGGAATGTTGTCAAATGTTACATCCGAGGTGTTAGGTTGCCTTAGGTTAGGATATATAACGTTATAGACGTATATACTGTTCCCACCGTGAAGTAGGGTCCTACACACCAGGAATATTGACAACTATTACATCCGAGTTGTTAGGTTGCCTTATTTTACGATATACAGCGTTATAGACGCATACAATGTTCCCACCGAGAAGTAGGGTGCGACAGGTTTGGAATGTTGGCAAATATTACTTCCGAGGAGTTAGGTTTCCTTATTTTAGGATATACAACGTTATAGACGCATATAATGTTCCCACCGAGAAATAGGGTCCGACTCGCCAGAAATGATGTCAAATGTTACATCCGAGGTGTTAGGTTGCCTTAGGTTAGGTTATATGACGTTATAGACGCATATAATGTTCCCACCGAGAAGTAGGTCCGACACGCCTAGTTTGTTGTCAAACATTACATCCGAGATGTTAGGTTGCCTTAGGTTAGGATATATAACGTTATAGACGTATATACTGTTCCCACCGTGAAGTAGGGTCCGACACACCAGGAATATTGAAAAATATTACATCCGAGTTGTTAGGTTGCCTTATTTTACGATATACAGCGTTATAGACGCATACAATGTTCCCACCGAGAAGTAGGGTCCGACAGGTTTGGAATGTTGGCAAATATTACATCCGAGGAGTTAGGTTGCCTTAGGTTAGGATATACAACGTTATAGACGCATATAATGTTCCCACCGAGAAGTAGGGTCCGACTCGCCAGAAATGATGTCAAATGTTACATCCGAGGTGTTAGGTTGCCTTAGGTTAGGTTATATGACGTTATAGACGCATATAATGTTCCCACCGAGAAGTAGGTCCGACACGCCTAGTTTGTTGTCAAACATTACATCCGAGATGTTAGGTTGCCTTAGGTTAGGATATATAACGTTATGGACGTATATACTGTTCCCACCGAGAAGTAGGGTCCGACACACGTGGAATGTTGTCAAATGTTACATCCGAGGTGTTAGGTTGCCTTAGGTTAGGTTATATGACGTTATAGACGTATATAATGTTCCCACCGAGAAGTAGGTCCGACACGCCTGGATTGTTGTCAAATATTACATCCGAGATGTTAGGCTGCCTTAGGTTAGGATATATAACGTTATAGATGTATATACTGTTCCCACTGAGAAGAGGGGTCCGACACACGTGGAATGTTATCAAATGTTACATCCGAAGTGTTTGGTTGCCTTAGGTTAGGATATACAACGTTATAGAGGCATATAATGTTCCCACCAAGAAGTAGGGTCCGACACACCTGGAATGTTGTCAAATGTTACATTCGAGGTGTTAGGTTGCCTTAGGTTAGGATATATAACGTTATAGACGTATATACGGTTCCCACCGTGAAGTAGGGTCCTACACAACAGGAATATTGACAACTATTACATCCGAGTTGTTAGGTTGCCTTATTTTACGATATACAGCGTTATAGACGCATACAATGTTCTCACCGAGAAGTAGGGTCCGACAGGTTTGGAATGTTGGCAAATATTACATCCGAGGAGTTAGGTTGCCTTAGGTTAGGATATACAACGTTATAGACGCATATAATGTTCCCACCGAGAAGTAGGTCCGACACGCCTAGTTTGTTGTCAAACATTACATCCGAGATGTTAGGTTGCCTTAGGTTAGGATATATAACGTTATAGACGTATATACTGTTCCCACCGTGAAGTAGGGTCCGATGCACCAGGAATATTGAAGAATATTACATCCGAGTTGTCAGGTTGCCTTATTTTACGATATACAGCGTTATAGACGCATACAATGTTCCCACCGAGAAGTAGGGTCCGACACACGTGGAATGGTGTCAAATGTTACATCCGAGGTGATAGGTTGCCTTAGGTTAGGATATATAACGTTATAGATGTATATACAGTTCCCACCGTGAAGTAGGGTCCGACACACCAGGAATATTGACAACTATTACATCCGAGTTGTTAGGTTGCCTTATTTTACGATATACAGCGTTATAGACGCATACAATGTTCCCACCGAGATGTAGGGTCCGACAGGCTTGGAATGTTGGCAAATATTACATCTGAGATGTTAGGTTGCCTTAGGTTAGGATATATAACGTTATAGACGTATATACAGTTCCCACCGTGAAGTAGGGTCCGACACACCAGGAATATTGACAACTATTACATCCGAGTTGTTAGGTTGCCTTATTTTACGATATACAGCGTTATAGACGCATACAATGTTCCCACCGAGATGTAGGGTCCGACAGGTTTGGAATGTTGGCAAATATTACATCTGAGATGTTAGGTTGCCTTAGGTTAGGATATATAACGTTATAGACGCATATAATGTTCCCACCGAGAAGTAGGGTCCGACTCGCCAGAAAAGATGTCAAATGTTACATCCGAGGTGTTAGGTTGCCTTAGGTCAGGTTATATGACGTTATAGACGCATATAATGTTCCCACCGAGAAGTAGGTCCGACACGTCTAGTTTGTTGTCGAACATTACATCCGAGATGTTAGGTTGCCTTAGGTTAGGATATATAACGTTATGGACGTATATACTGTTCCCACTGAGAAGAAGGGTCCGACACACGTGGAATGTTGTCAAATGTTACATCCGAGGTGTTAGGTTGCCTTAGGTTAGGTTATATGACGTTATAGACGTATATAATGTTCCCACAGAGAAGTAGGTCCGACACGCCTGGATTGTTGTCAAATGTCACATCCGAGGTGTTAGCTTGCCTTAGGTTACGATATATAACGTTATAGACGTATATACTGTTCCCACCGTGAAGTAGGGTCCTACACACCAGGAATATTGACAACTATTACATCCGAGTTGTTAGGTTGCCTTATTTTACGATATACAGCGTTATAGACGCATACAATGTTCCCACCGAGAAGTAGCGTCCGACTCGCCAGGAATGTTGTCAAATGTTACATCTGAGGTGTTAGGTTGCGTTAAGTTAGGATATATAACATTATAGACGCATATAATGTTCCCACCGAGAAGTAGGGCCCGACACGCTTGGAATGTTGTCAAATGTTACATCCGATCTGTTAGTTTGCCTTAGGTTAGGTTATATGACGTTATAGACGCATATAATGTTCCCACCGAGAAGTAGGTCCGACACGCCTGCATTGTTGTCAAACATTACATCCGAGATATTAGGTTGCCTTAGGTTAGGATATATAACGTTATAGACGTATATACTGTTCCCACTGAGAAGTAGGGTCCGACACACGTGGAATGTTGTCAAATGTTACATCCGAAGTGTTTGGTTGCCTTAGGTTAGGGTATACAACGTTATAGAGGCATGTAATGTTCCCACCGAGAAGTAGGGTCCGACACGCCAGGAATATTGTCAAATATTACATCCGAGTTATTAGGTTGCCTTAGGATAGGATATATAACGTTATAGACGCATATAATGTTCCCACCGAGAAGTAGGGTCCGACTCGCCAGAAATGTTGTCAAATGTTACATCCGATCTGTTAGTTTGCCTTAGGTTAGGTTATATGACGTTATAGACGCATATAATGTTCCCACCGAGAAGTAGGTCCGACACGCCTGCATTGTTGTCAAACATTACATCCGAGATATTAGGTTGCCTTAGGTTAGGATATATAACGTTATAGACGTATATACTGTTCCCACTGAGAAGTAGGGTCCGACACACGTGGAATGTTGTCAAATGTTACATCCGAAGTGTTTGGTTGCCTTAGGTTAGGGTATACAACGTTATAGAGGCATGTAATGTTCCCACCGAGAAGTAGGGTCCGACACGCCAGGAATATTGTCAAATATTACATCCGAGTTATTAGGTTGCCTTAGGATAGGATATATAACGTTATAGACGTATATACTGTTCCCACCGTGAAGTAGGGTCCTACACACCAGGAATATTGACAACTATTACATCCGAGTTGTTAGGTTGCCTTATTTTACGATATACAGCGTTATAGACGCATATAATGTTCCCACCGAGAAGTAGGTCCGACACGCCTAGTTTGTTGTGAAACATTACATCCGAGATGTTAGGTTGCCTTAGGTTAGGATATATAACGTTATGGACGTATATACTGTTCCCACCGAGAAGTAGGGTCCGACACACGTGGAATGTTGTCAAATGTTACATCCGAGGTGTTAGGTTGCCTTAGGTTAGGTTATATGACGTTATAGACGTATATAATGTTCCCACCGAGAAGTAGGTCCGACACGCCTGGATTGTTGTCAAATATTACATCCGAGATGTTAGGCTGCCTTAGGTTAGGATATATAGCGTTATAGATGTATATACTGTTCCCACTGAGAAGAGGGGTCCGACACACGTGGAATGTTATCAAATGTTACATCCGAAGTGTTTGGTTGCCTTAGGTTAGGATATACAACGTTATAGAGGCATATAATGTTCCCACCAAGAAGTAGGGTCCGACACACCTGGAATGTTGTCAAATGTTACATTCGAGGTGTTAGGTTGCCTTAGGTTAGGATATATAACGTTATAGACGTATATACGGTTCCCACCGTGAAGTAGGGTCCTACACAACAGGAATATTGACAACTATTACATCCGAGTTGTTAGGTTGCCTTATTTTACGATATACAGCGTTATAGACGCATACAATGTTCTCACCGAGAAGTAGGGTCCGACAGGTTTGGAATGTTGGCAAATATTACATCCGAGGAGTTAGGTTGCCTTAGGTTAGGATATACAACGTTATAGACGCATATAATGTTCCCACCGAGAAGTAGGTCCGACACGCCTAGTTTGTTGTCAAACATTACATCCGAGATGTTAGGTTGCCTTAGGTTAGGATATATAACGTTATAGACGTATATACTGTTCCCACCGTGAAGTAGGGTCCGATGCACCAGGAATATTGAAGAATATTACATCCGAGTTGTCAGGTTGCCTTATTTTACGATATACAGCGTTATAGACGCATACAATGTTCCCACCGAGAAGTAGGGTCCGACACACGTGGAATGGTGTCAAATGTTACATCCGAGGTGATAGGTTGCCTTAGGTTAGGATATATAACGTTATAGATGTATATACAGTTCCCACCGTGAAGTAGGGTCCGACACACCAGGAATATTGACAACTATTACATCCGAGTTGTTAGGTTGCCTTATTTTACGATATACAGCGTTATAGACGCATACAATGTTCCCACCGAGATGTAGGGTCCGACAGGCTTGGAATGTTGGCAAATATTACATCTGAGATGTTAGGTTGCCTTAGGTTAGGATATATAACGTTATAGACGTATATACAGTTCCCACCGTGAAGTAGGGTCCGACACACCAGGAATATTGACAACTATTACATCCGAGTTGTTAGGTTGCCTTATTTTACGATATACAGCGTTATAGACGCATACAATGTTCCCACCGAGATGTAGGGTCCGACAGGTTTGGAATGTTGGCAAATATTACATCTGAGATGTTAGGTTGCCTTAGGTTAGGATATATAACGTTATAGACGCATATAATGTTCCCACCGAGAAGTAGGGTCCGACTCGCCAGAAAAGATGTCAAATGTTACATCCGAGGTGTTAGGTTGCCTTAGGTCAGGTTATATGACGTTATAGACGCATATAATGTTCCCACCGAGAAGTAGGTCCGACACGTCTAGTTTGTTGTCGAACATTACATCCGAGGTGTTAGGTTGCCTTAGGTTAGGTTATATGACGTTATAGACGTATATAATGTTCCCACCGAGAAGTAGGTCCGACACGCCTGGATTGTTGTCAAATGTCACATCCGAGGTGTTAGCTTGCCTTAGGTTACGATATATAACGTTATAGACGTATATACTGTTCCCACCGTGAAGTAGGGTCCTACACACCAGGAATATTGACAACTATTACATCCGAGTTGTTAGGTTGCCTTATTTTACGATATACAGCGTTATAGACGCATACAATGTTCCCACCGAGAAGTAGCGTCCGACTCGCCAGGAATGTTGTCAAATGTTACATCTGAGGTGTTAGGTTGCGTTAAGTTAGGATATATAACATTATAGACGCATATAATGTTCCCACCGAGAAGTAGGGCCCGACACGCTTGGAATGTTGTCAAATGTTACATCCGATCTGTTAGTTTGCCTTAGGTTAGGTTATATGACGTTATAGACGCATATAATGTTCCCACCGAGAAGTAGGTCCGACACGCCTGCATTGTTGTCAAACATTACATCCGAGATATTAGGTTGCCTTAGGTTAGGAGAAATAACGTTATAGACGTATATACTGTTCCCACTGAGAAGTAGGGTCCGACACACGTGGAATGTTGTCAAATGTTACATCCGAAGTGTTTGGTTGCCTTAGGTTAGGGTATACAACGTTATAGAGGCATGTAATGTTCCCACCGAGAAGTAGGGTCCGACACGCCAGGAATATTGTCAAATATTACATCCGAGTTATTAGGTTGCCTTAGGATAGGATATATAACGTTATAGACGCATATAATGTTCCCACCGAGAAGTAGGGTCCGACTCGCCAGAAATGTTGTCAAATGTTACATCCGAGGTGTTAGGTTGCCTTAGGTTAGGTTATATGACGTTATAGACGTATATAATGTTCCCACCGAGAAGTAGGTCCGACACGCCTGGATTGTTGTCAAATGTCACATCCGAGGTGTTAGCTTGCCTTAGGTTACGATATATAACGTTATAGACGTATATACTGTTCCCACCGTGAAGTAGGGTCCTACACACCAGGAATATTGACAACTATTACATCCGAGTTGTTAGGTTGCCTTATTTTACGATATACAGCGTTATAGACGCATACAATGTTCCCACCGAGAAGTAGCGTCCGACTCGCCAGGAATGTTGTCAAATGTTACATCTGAGGTGTTAGGTTGCGTTAAGTTAGGATATATAACATTATAGACGCATATAATGTTCCCACCGAGAAGTAGGGCCCGACACGCTTGGAATGTTGTCAAATGTTACATCCGATCTGTTAGTTTGCCTTAGGTTAGGTTATATGACGTTATAGACGCATATAATGTTCCCACCGAGAAGTAGGTCCGACACGCCTGCATTGTTGTCAAACATTACATCCGAGATATTAGGTTGCCTTAGGTTAGGATATATAACGTTATAGACGTATATACTGTTCCCACTGAGAAGTAGGGTCCGACACACGTGGAATGTTGTCAAATGTTACATCCGAAGTGTTTGGTTGCCTTAGGTTAGGGTATACAACGTTATAGAGGCATGTAATGTTCCCACCGAGAAGTAGGGTCCGACACGCCAAGAATATTGTCAAATATTACATCCGAGTTATTAGGTTGCCTTAGGATAGGATATATAACGTTATAGACGTATATACTGTTCCCACCGTGAAGTAGGGTCCTACACACCAGGAATATTGACAACTATTACATCCGAGTTGTTAGGTTGCCTTATTTTACGATATACAGCGTTATAGACGCATATAATGTTCCCACCGAGAAGTAGGTCCGACACGCCTAGTTTGTTGTGAAACATTACATCCGAGATGTTAGGTTGCCTTAGGTTAGGATATATAACGTTATGGACGTATATACTGTTCCCACCGAGAAGTAGGGTCCGACACACGTGGAATGTTGTCAAATGTTACATCCGAGGTGTTAGGTTGCCTTAGGTTAGGTTATATGACGTTATAGACGTATATAATGTTCCCACCGAGAAGTAGGTCCGACACGCCTGGATTGTTGTCAAATATTACATCCGAGATGTTAGGCTGCCTTAGGTTAGGATATATAGCGTTATAGATGTATATACTGTTCCCACTGAGAAGAGGGGTCCGACACACGTGGAATGTTATCAAATGTTACATCCGAAGTGTTTGGTTGCCTTAGGTTAGGATATACAACGTTATAGAGGCATATAATGTTCCCACCAAGAAGTAGGGTCCGACACACCTGGAATGTTGTCAAATGTTACATTCGAGGTGTTAGGTTGCCTTAGGTTAGGATATATAACGTTATAGACGTATATACGGTTCCCACCGTGAAGTAGGGTCCTACACAACAGGAATATTGACAACTATTACATCCGAGTTGTTAGGTTGCCTTATTTTACGATATACAGCGTTATAGACGCATACAATGTTCTCACCGAGAAGTAGGGTCCGACAGGTTTGGAATGTTGGCAAATATTACATCCGAGGAGTTAGGTTGCCTTAGGTTAGGATATACAACGTTATAGACGCATATAATGTTCCCACCGAGAAGTAGGTCCGACACGCCTAGTTTGTTGTCAAACATTACATCCGAGATGTTAGGTTGCCTTAGGTTAGGATATATAACGTTATAGACGTATATACTGTTCCCACCGTGAAGTAGGGTCCTACACACCAGGAATATTGACAACTATTACATCCGAGTTGTTAGGTTGCCTTATTTTACGATATACAGCGTTATAGACGCATACAATGTTCCCACCGAGAAGTAGCGTCCGACTCGCCAGGAATGTTGTCAAATGTTACATCTGAGGTGTTAGGTTGCGTTAAGTTAGGATATATAACATTATAGACGCATATAATGTTCCCACCGAGAAGTAGGGCCCGACACGCTTGGAATGTTGTCAAATGTTACATCCGATCTGTTAGTTTGCCTTAGGTTAGGTTATATGACGTTATAGACGCATATAATGTTCCCACCGAGAAGTAGGTCCGACACGCCTGCATTGTTGTCAAACATTACATCCGAGATATTAGGTTGCCTTAGGTTAGGATATATAACGTTATAGACGTATATACTGTTCCCACTGAGAAGTAGGGTCCGACACACGTGGAATGTTGTCAAATGTTACATCCGAAGTGTTTGGTTGCCTTAGGTTAGGGTATACAACGTTATAGAGGCATGTAATGTTCCCACCGAGAAGTAGGGTCCGACACGCCAGGAATATTGTCAAATATTACATCCGAGTTATTAGGTTGCCTTAGGATAGGATATATAACGTTATAGACGCATATAATGTTCCCACCGAGAAGTAGGGTCCGACTCGCCAGAAATGTTGTCAAATGTTACATCCGAGGTGTTAGGTTGCCTTAGGTTAGGTTATATGACGTTATAGACGTATATAATGTTCCCACCGAGAAGTAGGTCCGACACGCCTGGATTGTTGTCAAATGTCACATCCGAGGTGTTAGCTTGCCTTAGGTTACGATATATAACGTTATAGACGTATATACTGTTCCCACCGTGAAGTAGGGTCCTACACACCAGGAATATTGACAACTATTACATCCGAGTTGTTAGGTTGCCTTATTTTACGATATACAGCGTTATAGACGCATACAATGTTCCCACCGAGAAGTAGCGTCCGACTCGCCAGGAATGTTGTCAAATGTTACATCTGAGGTGTTAGGTTGCGTTAAGTTAGGATATATAACATTATAGACGCATATAATGTTCCCACCGAGAAGTAGGGCCCGACACGCTTGGAATGTTGTCAAATGTTACATCCGATCTGTTAGTTTGCCTTAGGTTAGGTTATATGACGTTATAGACGCATATAATGTTCCCACCGAGAAGTAGGTCCGACACGCCTGCATTGTTGTCAAACATTACATCCGAGATATTAGGTTGCCTTAGGTTAGGATATATAACGTTATAGACGTATATACTGTTCCCACTGAGAAGTAGGGTCCGACACACGTGGAATGTTGTCAAATGTTACATCCGAGGTGTTAGGTTGCCTTAGGTTAGGTTATATGACGTTATAGACGTATATAATGTTCCCACCGAGAAGTAGGTCCGACACGCCTGGATTGTTGTCAAATATTACATCCGAGATGTTAGGCTGCCTTAGGTTAGGATATATAACGTTATAGATGTATATACTGTTCCCACTGAGAAGAGGGGTCCGACACACGTGGAATGTTATCAAATGTTACATCCGAAGTGTTTGGTTGCCTTAGGTTAGGATATACAACGTTATAGAGGCATATAATGTTCCCACCAAGAAGTAGGGTCCGACACACCTGGAATGTTGTCAAATGTTACATTCGAGGTGTTAGGTTGCCTTAGGTTAGGATATATAACGTTATAGACGTATATACGGTTCCCACCGTGAAGTAGGGTCCTACACAACAGGAATATTGACAACTATTACATCCGAGTTGTTAGGTTGCCTTATTTTACGATATACAGCGTTATAGACGCATACAATGTTCCCACCGAGAAGTAGGGTCCGACACACGTGGAATGGTGTCAAATGTTACATCCGAGGTGATAGGTTGCCTTAGGTTAGGATATATAACGTTATAGATGTATATACAGTTCCCACCGTGAAGTAGGGTCCGACATACCAGGAATATTGACAACTATTACATCCGAGTTGTTAGGTTTCCTTATTTTACGATATACAGCGTTATAGACGCATACAATGTTCCCACCGAGATGTAGGGTCCGACAGGCTTGGAATGTTGGCAAATATTACATCTGAGATGTTAGGTTGCCTTAGGTTAGGATATATAACGTTATAGACGTATATACAGTTCCCACCGTGAAGTAGGGTCCGACACACCAGGAATATTGACAACTATTACATCCGAGTTGTTAGGTTGCCTTATTTTACGATATACAGCGTTATAGACGCATACAATGTTCCCACCGAGAAGTAGGGTCCGACAGGTTTGGAATGTTGGCAAATATTACATCCGAGGAGTTAGGTTGCCTTAGGTTAGGATATACAACGTTATAGACGCATATAATGTTCCCACCGAGAAGTGGGTCCGACACGCCTACTTTGTTGTCAAACATTACATCCGAGATATTAGGTTGCCTTAGGTTAGGATATATAACGTTATAGACGTATATACTGTTCCCACTGAGAAGTAGGGTCCGACACACGTGGAATGTTGTCAAATGTTACATCCGAAGTGTTTGGTTGCCTTAGGTTAGGGTATACAACGTTATAGAGGCATGTAATGTTCCCACCGAGAAGTAGGGTCCGACACGCCAGGAATATTGTCAAATATTACATCCGAGTTATTAGGTTGCCTTAGGATAGGATATATAACGTTATAGACGTATATACTGTTCCCACCGTGAAGTAGGGTCCTACACACCAGGAATATTGACAACTATTACATCCGAGTTGTTAGGTTGCCTTATTTTACGATATACAGCGTTATAGACGCATATAATGTTCCCACCGAGAAGTAGGTCCGACACGCCTAGTTTGTTGTGAAACATTACATCCGAGATGTTAGGTTGCCTTAGGTTAGGATATATAACGTTATGGACGTATATACTGTTCCCACCGAGAAGTAGGTTCCGACACACGTGGAATGTTGTCAAATGTTACATCCGAGGTGTTAGGTTGCCTTAGGTTAGGTTATATGACGTTATAGACGTATATAATGTTCCCACCGAGAAGTAGGTCCGACACGCCTGGATTGTTGTCAAATATTACATCCGAGATGTTAGGCTGCCTTAGGTTAGGATATATAGCGTTATAGATGTATATACTGTTCCCACTGAGAAGAGGGGTCCGACACACGTGGAATGTTATCAAATGTTACATCCGAAGTGTTTGGTTGCCTTAGGTTAGGATATACAACGTTATAGAGGCATATAATGTTCCCACCAAGAAGTAGGGTCCGACACACCTGGAATGTTGTCAAATGTTACATTCGAGGTGTTAGGTTGCCTTAGGTTAGGATATATAACGTTATAGACGTATATACGGTTCCCACCGTGAAGTAGGGTCCTACACAACAGGAATATTGACAACTATTACATCCGAGTTGTTAGGTTGCCTTATTTTACGATATACAGCGTTATAGACGCATACAATGTTCTCACCGAGAAGTAGGGTCCGACAGGTTTGGAATGTTGGCAAATATTACATCCGAGGAGTTAGGTTGCCTTAGGTTAGGATATACAACGTTATAGACGCATATAATGTTCCCACCGAGAAGTAGGTCCGACACGCCTAGTTTGTTGTCAAACATTACATCCGAGATGTTAGGTTGCCTTAGGTTAGGATATATAACGTTATAGACGTATATACTGTTCCCACCGTGAAGTAGGGTCCTACACACCAGGAATATTGTCAAATATTACATCCGAGTTATTAGGTTGCCTTAGGATAGGATATATAACGTTATAGACGCATATAATGTTCCCACCGAGAAGTAGGGTCCGACTCGCCAGAAATGTTGTCAAATGTTACATCCGAGGTGTTAGGTTGCCTTAGGTTAGGTTATATGACGTTATAGACGTATATAATGTTCCCACCGAGAAGTAGGTCCGACACGCCTGGATTGTTGTCAAATGTCACATCCGAGGTGTTAGCTTGCCTTAGGTTACGATATATAACGTTATAGACGTATATACTGTTCCCACCGTGAAGTAGGGTCCTACACACCAGGAATATTGACAACTATTACATCCGAGTTGTTAGGTTGCCTTATTTTACGATATACAGCGTTATAGACGCATACAAAGTTCCCACCGAGAAGTAGCGTCCGACTCGCCAGGAATGTTGTCAAATGTTACATCTGAGGTGTTAGGTTGCGTTAAGTTAGGATATATAACATTATAGACGCATATAATGTTCCCACCGAGAAGTAGGGCCCGACACGCTTGGAATGTTGTCAAATGTTACATCCGATCTGTTAGTTTGCCTTAGGTTAGGTTATATGACGTTATAGACGCATATAATGTTCCCACCGAGAAGTAGGTCCGACACGCCTGCATTGTTGTCAAACATTACATCCGAGATATTAGGTTGCCTTAGGTTAGGATATATAACGTTATAGACGTATATACTGTTCCCACTGAGAAGTAGGGTCCGACACACGTGGAATGTTGTCAAATGTTACATCCGAGGTGTTAGGTTGCCTTAGGTTAGGTTATATGACGTTATAGACGTATATAATGTTCCCACCGAGAAGTAGGTCCGACACGCCTGGATTGTTGTCAAATATTACATCCGAGATGTTAGGCTGCCTTAGGTTAGGATATATAACGTTATAGATGTATATACTGTTCCCACTGAGAAGAGGGGTCCGACACACGTGGAATGTTATCAAATGTTACATCCGAAGTGTTTGGTTGCCTTAGGTTAGGATATACAACGTTATAGAGGCATATAATGTTCCCACCAAGAAGTAGGGTCCGACACACCTGGAATGTTGTCAAATGTTACATTCGAGGTGTTAGGTTGCCTTAGGTTAGGATATATAACGTTATAGACGTATATACGGTTCCCACCGTGAAGTAGGGTCCTACACAACAGGAATATTGACAACTATTACATCCGAGTTGTTAGGTTGCCTTATTTTACGATATACAGCGTTATAGACGCATACAATGTTCCCACCGAGAAGTAGGGTCCGACACACGTGGAATGGTGTCAAATGTTACATCCGAGGTGATAGGTTGCCTTAGGTTAGGATATATAACGTTATAGATGTATATACAGTTCCCACCGTGAAGTAGGGTCCGACATACCAGGAATATTGACAACTATTACATCCGAGTTGTTAGGTTTCCTTATTTTACGATATACAGCGTTATAGACGCATACAATGTTCCCACCGAGATGTAGGGTCCGACAGGCTTGGAATGTTGGCAAATATTACATCTGAGATGTTAGGTTGCCTTAGGTTAGGATATATAACGTTATAGACGTATATACAGTTCCCACCGTGAAGTAGGGTCCGACACACCAGGAATATTGACAACTATTACATCCGAGTTGTTAGGTTGCCTTATTTTACGATATACAGCGTTATAGACGCATACAATGTTCCCACCGAGAAGTAGGGTCCGACAGGTTTGGAATGTTGGCAAATATTACATCCGAGGAGTTAGGTTGCCTTAGGTTAGGATATACAACGTTATAGACGCATATAATGTTCCCACCGAGAAGTGGGTCCGACACGCCTACTTTGTTGTCAAACATTACATCCGAGATATTAGGTTGCCTTAGGTTAGGATATATAACGTTATAGACGTATATACTGTTCCCACTGAGAAGTAGGGTCCGACACACGTGGAATGTTGTCAAATGTTACATCCGAAGTGTTTGGTTGCCTTAGGTTAGGGTATACAACGTTATAGAGGCATGTAATGTTCCCACCGAGAAGTAGGGTCCGACACGCCAGGAATATTGTCAAATATTACATCCGAGTTATTAGGTTGCCTTAGGATAGGATATATAACGTTATAGACGTATATACTGTTCCCACCGTGAAGTAGGGTCCTACACACCATGAATATTGACAACTATTACATCCGAGTTGTTAGGTTGCCTTATTTTACGATATACAGCGTTATAGACGCATATAATGTTCCCACCGAGAAGTAGGTCCGACACGCCTAGTTTGTTGTGAAACATTACATCCGAGATGTTAGGTTGCCTTAGGTTAGGATATATAACGTTATGGACGTATATACTGTTCCCACCGAGAAGTAGGGTCCGACACACGTGGAATGTTGTCAAATGTTACATCCGAGGTGTTAGGTTGCCTTAGGTTAGGTTATATGACGTTATAGACGTATATAATGTTCCCACCGAGAAGTAGGTCCGACACGCCTGGATTGTTGTCAAATATTACATCCGAGATGTTAGGCTGCCTTAGGTTAGGATATATAGCGTTATAGATGTATATACTGTTCCCACTGAGAAGAGGGGTCCGACACACGTGGAATGTTATCAAATGTTACATCCGAAGTGTTTGGTTGCCTTAGGTTAGGATATACAACGTTATAGAGGCATATAATGTTCCCACCAAGAAGTAGGGTCCGACACACCTGGAATGTTGTCAAATGTTACATTCGAGGTGTTAGGTTGCCTTAGGTTAGGATATATAACGTTATAGACGTATATACGGTTCCCACCGTGAAGTAGGGTCCTACACAACAGGAATATTGACAACTATTACATCCGAGTTGTTAGGTTGCCTTATTTTACGATATACAGCGTTATAGACGCATACAATGTTCTCACCGAGAAGTAGGGTCCGACAGGTTTGGAATGTTGGCAAATATTACATCCGAGGAGTTAGGTTGCCTTAGGTTAGGATATACAACGTTATAGACGCATATAATGTTCCCACCGAGAAGTAGGTCCGACACGCCTAGTTTGTTGTCAAACATTACATCCGAGATGTTAGGTTGCCTTAGGTTAGGATATATAACGTTATAGACGTATATACTGTTCCCACCGTGAAGTAGGGTCCTACACACCAGGAATATTGACAACTATTACATCCGAGTTGTTAGGTTGCCTTATTTTACGATATACAGCGTTATAGACGCATACAATGTTCCCACCGAGAAGTAGCGTCCGACTCGCCAGGAATGTTGTCAAATGTTACATCTGAGGTGTTAGGTTGCGTTAAGTTAGGATATATAACATTATAGACGCATATAATGTTCCCACCGAGAAGTAGGGCCCGACACGCTTGGAATGTTGTCAAATGTTACATCCGATCTGTTAGTTTGCCTTAGGTTAGGTTATATGACGTTATAGACGCATATAATGTTCCCACCGAGAAGTAGGTCCGACACGCCTGCATTGTTGTCAAACATTACATCCGAGATATTAGGTTGCCTTAGGTTAGGATATATAACGTTATAGACGTATATACTGTTCCCACTGAGAAGTAGGGTCCGACACACGTGGAATGTTGTCAAATGTTACATCCGAAGTGTTTGGTTGCCTTAGGTTAGGGTATACAACGTTATAGAGGCATGTAATGTTCCCACCGAGAAGTAGGGTCCGACACGCCAGGAATATTGTCAAATATTACATCCGAGTTATTAGGTTGCCTTAGGATAGGATATATAACGTTATAGACGCATATAATGTTCCCACCGAGAAGTAGGGTCCGACTCGCCAGAAATGTTGTCAAATGTTACATCCGAGGTGTTAGGTTGCCTTAGGTTAGG
This sequence comes from Xylocopa violacea, assembly GCA_963969225.1. Taxonomy (NCBI): domain Eukaryota; kingdom Metazoa; phylum Arthropoda; class Insecta; order Hymenoptera; family Apidae; genus Xylocopa; species Xylocopa violacea. The sequence goes on along the minus strand of CAXAJV010000019.1, from coordinate 8,155,725 downwards.
TTATATGACGTTATAGACGTATATAATGTTCCCACCGAGAAGTAGGTCCGACACGCCTGGATTGTTGTCAAATGTCACATCCGAGGTGTTAGCTTGCCTTAGGTTACGATATATAACGTTATAGACGTATATACTGTTCCCACCGTGAAGTAGGGTCCTACACACCAGGAATATTGACAACTATTACATCCGAGTTGTTAGGTTGCCTTATTTTACGATATACAGCGTTATAGACGCATACAATGTTCCCACCGAGAAGTAGCGTCCGACTCGCCAGGAATGTTGTCAAATGTTACATCTGAGGTGTTAGGTTGCGTTAAGTTAGGATATATAACATTATAGACGCATATAATGTTCCCACCGAGAAGTAGGGCCCGACACGCTTGGAATGTTGTCAAATGTTACATCCGATCTGTTAGTTTGCCTTAGGTTAGGTTATATGACGTTATAGACGCATATAATGTTCCCACCGAGAAGTAGGTCCGACACGCCTGCATTGTTGTCAAACATTACATCCGAGATATTAGGTTGCCTTAGGTTAGGATATATAACGTTATAGACGTATATACTGTTCCCACTGAGAAGTAGGGTCCGACACACGTGGAATGTTGTCAAATGTTACATCCGAAGTGTTTGGTTGCCTTAGGTTAGGGTATACAACGTTATAGAGGCATGTAATGTTCCCACCGAGAAGTAGGGTCCGACACGCCAGGAATATTGTCAAATATTACATCCGAGTTATTAGGTTGCCTTAGGATAGGATATATAACGTTATAGACGTATATACTGTTCCCACCGTGAAGTAGGGTCCTACACACCAGGAATATTGACAACTATTACATCCGAGTTGTTAGGTTGCCTTATTTTACGATATACAGCGTTATAGACGCATATAATGTTCCCACCGAGAAGTAGGTCCGACACGCCTAGTTTGTTGTGAAACATTACATCCGAGATGTTAGGTTGCCTTAGGTTAGGATATATAACGTTATGGACGTATATACTGTTCCCACCGAGAAGTAGGGTCCGACACACGTGGAATGTTGTCAAATGTTACATCCGAGGTGTTAGGTTGCCTTAGGTTAGGTTATATGACGTTATAGACGTATATAATGTTCCCACCGAGAAGTAGGTCCGACACGCCTGGATTGTTGTCAAATATTACATCCGAGATGTTAGGCTGCCTTAGGTTAGGATATATAGCGTTATAGATGTATATACTGTTCCCACTGAGAAGAGGGGTCCGACACACGTGGAATGTTATTAAATGTTACATCCGAAGTGTTTGGTTGCCTTAGGTTAGGATATACAACGTTATAGAGGCATATAATGTTCCCACCAAGAAGTAGGGTCCGACACACCTGGAATGTTGTCAAATGTTACATTCGAGGTGTTAGGTTGCCTTAGGTTAGGATATATAACGTTATAGACGTATATACGGTTCCCACCGTGAAGTAGGGTCCTACACAACAGGAATATTGACAACTATTACATCCGAGTTGTTAGGTTGCCTTATTTTACGATATACAGCGTTATAGACGCATACAATGTTCTCACCGAGAAGTAGGGTCCGACAGGTTTGGAATGTTGGCAAATATTACATCCGAGGAGTTAGGTTGCCTTAGGTTAGGATATACAACGTTATAGACGCATATAATGTTCCCACCGAGAAGTAGGTCCGACACGCCTAGTTTGTTGTCAAACATTACATCCGAGATGTTAGGTTGCCTTAGGTTAGGATATATAACGTTATAGACGTATATACTGTTCCCACCGTGAAGTAGGGTCCTACACACCAGGAATATTGACAACTATTACATCCGAGTTGTTAGGTTGCCTTATTTTACGATATACAGCGTTATAGACGCATACAATGTTCCCACCGAGAAGTAGCGTCCGACTCGCCAGGAATGTTGTCAAATGTTACATCTGAGGTGTTAGGTTGCGTTAAGTTAGGATATATAACATTATAGACGCATATAATGTTCCCACCGAGAAGTAGGGCCCGACACGCTTGGAATGTTGTCAAATGTTACATCCGATCTGTTAGTTTGCCTTAGGTTAGGTTATATGACGTTATAGACGCATATAATGTTCCCACCGAGAAGTAGGTCCGACACGCCTGCATTGTTGTCAAACATTACATCCGAGATATTAGGTTGCCTTAGGTTAGGATATATAACGTTATAGACGTATATACTGTTCCCACTGAGAAGTAGGGTCCGACACACGTGGAATGTTGTCAAATGTTACATCCGAAGTGTTTGGTTGCCTTAGGTTAGGGTATACAACGTTATAGAGGCATGTAATGTTCCCACCGAGAAGTAGGGTCCGACACGCCAGGAATATTGTCAAATATTACATCCGAGTTATTAGGTTGCCTTAGGATAGGATATATAACGTTATAGACGCATATAATGTTCCCACCGAGAAGTAGGGTCCGACTCGCCAGAAATGTTGTCAAATGTTACATCCGAGGTGTTAGGTTGCCTTAGGTTAGGTTATATGACGTTATAGACGTATATAATGTTCCCACCGAGAAGTAGGTCCGACACGCCTGGATTGTTGTCAAATGTCACATCCGAGGTGTTAGCTTGCCTTAGGTTACGATATATAACGTTATAGACGTATATACTGTTCCCACCGTGAAGTAGGGTCCTACACACCAGGAATATTGACAACTATTACATCCGAGTTGTTAGGTTGCCTTATTTTACGATATACAGCGTTATAGACGCATACAATGTTCCCACCGAGAAGTAGCGTCCGACTCGCCAGGAATGTTGTCAAATGTTACATCTGAGGTGTTAGGTTGCGTTAAGTTAGGATATATAACATTATAGACGCATATAATGTTCCCACCGAGAAGTAGGGCCCGACACGCTTGGAATGTTGTCAAATGTTACATCCGATCTGTTAGTTTGCCTTAGGTTAGGTTATATGACGTTATAGACGCATATAATGTTCCCACCGAGAAGTAGGTCCGACACGCCTGCATTGTTGTCAAACATTACATCCGAGATATTAGGTTGCCTTAGGTTAGGATATATAACGTTATAGACGTATATACTGTTCCCACTGAGAAGTAGGGTCCGACACACGTGGAATGTTGTCAAATGTTACATCCGAAGTGTTTGGTTGCCTTAGGTTAGGGTATACAACGTTATAGAGGCATGTAATGTTCCCACCGAGAAGTAGGGTCCGACACGCCAGGAATATTGTCAAATATTACATCCGAGTTATTAGGTTGCCTTAGGATAGGATATATAACGTTATAGACGCATATAATGTTCCCACCGAGAAGTAGGGTCCGACTCGCCAGAAATGTTGTCAAATGTTACATCCGAGGTGTTAGGTTGCCTTAGGTTAGGTTATATGACGTTATAGACGCATATAGTGTTCCCACCGAGAAGTAGGTCCGGCACGCCTAGTTTGTTGTCAAACATTACATCCGAGATGTTAGGTTGCCTTAGGTTAGGATATATAACGTTATAGACGTATATACTGTCCCCACCGAGAAGTAGGGTCCGACACACGTGGAATGTTGTCAAATGTTACATCCGAGGTGTTAGGTTGCCTTAGGTTAGGTTATATGACGTTATAGACGTATATAATGTTCCCACCGAGAAGTAGGTCCGACACGCCTGGATTGTTGTCAAATATTACATCCGAGATGTTAGGCTGCCTTAGGTTAGGATATATAACGTTATAGATGTATATACTGTTCCCACTGAGAAGAGGGGTCCGACACACGTGGAATGTTATCAAATGTTACATCCGAAGTGTTTGGTTGCCTTAGGTTGGGATATACAACGTTATAGAGGCATATAATGTTCCCACCAAGAAGTAGGGTCCGACACACCTGGAATGTTGTCAAATGTTACATTCGAGGTGTTAGGTTGCCTTAGGTTAGGATATATAACGTTATAGACGTATATACGGTTCCCACCGTGAAGTAGGGTCCTACACAACAGGAATATTGACAACTATTACATCCGAGTTGTTAGGTTGCCTTATTTTACGATATACAGCGTTATAGACGCATACAATGTTCCCACCGAGAAGTAGGGTCCGACACACGTGGAATGGTGTCAAATGTTACATCCGAGGTGATAGGTTGCCTTAGGTTAGGATATATAACGTTATAGATGTATATACAGTTCCCACCGTGAAGTAGGGTCCGACATACCAGGAATATTGACAACTATTACATCCGAGTTGTTAGGTTTCCTTATTTTACGATATACAGCGTTATAGACGCATACAATGTTCCCACCGAGATGTAGGGTCCGACAGGCTTGGAATGTTGGCAAATATTACATCTGAGATGTTAGGTTGCCTTAGGTTAGGATATATAACGTTATAGACGTATATACAGTTCCCACCGTGAAGTAGGGTCCGACACACCAGGAATATTGACAACTATTACATCCGAGTTGTTAGGTTGCCTTATTTTACGATATACAGCGTTATAGACGCATACAATGTTCCCACCGAGAAGTAGCGTCCGACTCGCCAGGAATGTTGTCAAATGTTACATGTGAGGTGTTAGGTTGCGTTAAGTTAGGATATATAACATTATAGACGCATATAATGTTCCCACCGAGAAGTAGGGCCCGACACGCTTGGAATGTTGTCAAATGTTACATCCGATCTGTTAGTTTGCCTTAGGTTAGGTTATATGACGTTATAGACGCATATAATGTTCCCACCGAGAAGTAGGTCCGACACGCCTGGATTGTTGTCAAACATTACATCCGAGATATTAGGTTGCCTTAGGTTAGGATATATAACGTTATAGACGTATATACTGTTCCCACTGAGAAGTAGGGTCCGACACACGTGGAATGTTGTCAAATGTTACATCCGAAGTGTTTGGTTGCCTTAGGTTAGGGTATACAACGTTATAGAGGCATGTAATGTTCCCACCGAGAAGTAGGGTCCGACACTGCAGGAATATTGTCAAATATTACATCCGAGTTATTAGGTTGCCTTAGGATAGGATATATAACGTTATAGACGCATATAATGTTCCCACCGAGAAGTAGGGTCCGACTCGCCAGAAATGTTGTCAAATGTTACATCCGAGGTGTTAGGTTGCCTTAGGTTAGGTTATATGACGTTATAGACGCATATAGTGTTCCCACCGAGAAGTAGGTCCGGCATGCCTAGTTTGTTGTCAAACATTACATCCGAGATGTTAGGTTGCCTTAGGTTAGGATATATAACGTTATAGACGTATGTACTGTTCCCACCGTGAAGTAGGGTCCGACACACCAGGAATATTGAAAAATATTACATCCGAGTTGTTAGGTTGCCTTATTTTACGATATACAGCGTTATAGACGCATACAATGTTCCCACCGAGAAGTAGGGTCCGACACACGTGGAATGTTGTCAAATGTTACATCCGAGGTGTTAGGTTGCCTTAGGTTAGGTTATATGATGTTATAGACGTATATAATGTTCCCACCGAGAAGTAGGTCCGACACGCCTGGATTGTTGTCAAATATTACATCCGAGATGTTAGGCTGCCTTAGGTTAGGATATATAACGTTATAGACGTATATACTGTTCCCAATGAGAAGTAGGGTCCGACACACGTGGAATGTTGTCAAATGTTACATCCGAAGTGTTTGGTTGCCTTAGGTTAGGATATACAACGTTATAGAGGCATATAATGTTCCCACCGAGAAGTAGGGTCCGACACACGTGGAATGTTGTAGAATGTTACATCCGAGGTGTTAGGTTGCCTTAGGTTAGGTTATATGACGTTATAGACGTATATAATGTTCCCACCGAGAAGTAGGTCCGACACGCCTGAATTGATGTCAAATATTACATCCGAGATGTTAGGTTGCCTTAGGTTAGGATATATAACGTTATAGACGTATATACTGTTCCCACTGAGAAGTAGGGTCCGACACACGTGGAATGTTGTCAAATGTTACATCCGAAGTGTTAGGTTGCCTTAGGTTAGGATATATAACGTTACAGACGCATATAATGTTCCCACTGAGAAGTAGGTTCCGACTCGGCAGGAATGTTGTCAAATGTTACATCCGAGGTGCTAGGTTGCCATAGGTTAGGATATACAACGTTATAGACGCATATAAAGTTCCCACCAAGAAGTAGGTTCCGACACACCTGGAATGTTGTCAAATATTACATCCGACGTGTTAGGTTGCCTTAGGTTAGGATATATAACGTTATAGACGTATATACAGTTCCCACCGTGAAGTAGGGTCCGACACACCAGGAATATTGACAACTATTACATCCGAGTTGTTAGGTTGCCTTACTTTACGATATACAGCGTTATAGACGCATACAATGTTCCCACCGAGATGTAGGGTCCGACAGGCTTGGAATGTTGGCAAATATTACATCTGAGATGTTAGGTTGCCTTAGGTTAGGATATATAACGTTATAGACGCATATAATGTTCCCACCGAGAAGTAGGGTCCGACACGCCAGGAATATTGTCAAATATTACATCCGAGTTGTTAGGTTGCCTTACTTTACGATATACAGCGTTATAGACGCATACAATGTTCCCACCGAGAAGTAGACAGGTTTGGAATGTTGACAAATATTACATCCGAGGAGTTAGGTTGCCTTAGGTTAGGATATACAACGTTATAGACGCATATAATGTTCCCACCGAGAAGTAGGGTCCGACTCGCCAGGAATGTTGTCAAATGTTACATCTGAGGTGTTAGGTTGCGTTAAGTTAGGATATATAACGTTATAGACGTATATACTGTTCCCACCGAGAAGTTGGGTCCGACACACGTGGAATGTTGTCAAATGTTACATCCGAAGTGTTTGGTTGCCTTAGGTTAGGATATACAACGTTATAGAGGCATATAATGTTCCCACCGAGAAGTAGGGTCCGACTCGCCAGAAATGATGTCAAATGTTACATCCGAGGTGTTAGGTTGCCTCAGGTCAGGTTATATGACGTTATAGACGCATATAATGTTCCCACCGAGAAGTAGGTCCGACACGCCTGAATTGATGTCAAATATTACATCCGAGATGTTAGGTTGCCTTAGGTTAGGATATATAACGTTATAGACGTATATACTGTTCCCACTGAGAAGTAGGGTCCGACACACGTGGAATGTTGTCAAATGTTACATCCGAAGTGTTAGGTTGCCTTAGGTTAGGACATATAACGTTACAGACGCATATAATGTTCCCACTCAGAAGTAGGTTCCGACTCGGCAGGAATGTTGTCAAATGTTACATCCGAGGTGCTAGGTTGCCTTAGGTTAGGATATACAACGTTATAGACGCATATAACGTTCCCACCAAGAAGTAGGGTCCGACACACCTGGAATGTTGTCAAATATTACATCCGACGTGTTAGGTTGCCTTAGGTTAGGATATATAACGTTATAGACGTATATACAGTTCCCACCGTGAAGTAGGGTCCGACACACCAGGAATATTGAAAAATATTACATCCGAGTTGTTAGGTTGCCTTATTTTACGATATACAGCGTTATAGACGCATACAACCTTCCCACCGAGAAGTACGGTCCGACACACGTGGAATGTTATCAAATGTTACATCCGAGGTGATAGGTTGCCTTAGGTTAGGTTATATGACGTTATAGACATATATAATGTTCCGTCCGAGAAGTAGGTCCGACACGCCTGGATTGTTGTCAAATATTACATCCGAGATGTTAGGCTGCCTTAGGTTAGGATATATAACGTTATAGACGTATATACTGTTCCCACTGAGAAGTAGGGTCCGACACACCAGGAATATTGAAAAATATTACATCCGAGTTGTTAGGTTGCCTTATTTTACGATATACAGCGTTATAGACGCATACAATGTTCCCACCGAGAAGTAGGGTCCGACTCGCCAGGAATGTTGTCAAATGTTACATCTGAGGTGTTAGGTTGCGTTAAGTTAGGATATACAACGTTATAGAGGCATATAATGTTCCCACCGAGAAGTAGGGTCCGACACACGTGGAATGTTGTAGAATGTTACATCCGAGGTGTTAGGTTGCCTTACGTTAGGTTATATGACGTTATAGACATATATAATGTTCCCTCCGAGAAGTAGGATCCGACACACGTGGAATGTTGTAGAATGTACAATCGGAGGTGTTAGGTTGCCTTACGTTAGGTTATATGACGTTATAGACGTATATAATGTTCCCTCCGAGAAGTAGGTCCGACACGCCTGAATTGATGTCAAATATTACATCCGAGATGTTAGGTTGCCTTAGGTTAGGATATATAACGTTATAGACGTATATACTGTTCCCACCGAGAAGTAGGGTCCGACACACGTGGAATGTTGTCAAATGTTACATCCGAGGTGTTAGGTTGCCTTAGGTTAGGTTATATGACGTTATAGACGTATATAATGTTCTCACCGAGAAGTAGGTCCGACACGCCTGGATTGTTGTCAAATATTACATCCGAGATGTTAGGCTGCCTTAGGTTAGGATATATAACGTTATAGACGTATATACTGTTCCCACTGAGAAGTAGGGTCCGACACACGTGGAATGTTGTCAAACGTTACATGCGAAGTGTTAGGTTGCCTTAGGTTAGGATATATAACGTTATAGACGTATATACTGTTCCCACCGTGAATTAGGGTCCGACACACCAGGAATATTGAAAAATATTACATCCGAGTTGTTAGGTTGCCTTATTTTACGATATACAGCATTATAGACGCATACAATGTTCCCACCGAGAAGTAGGGTCCGACACACGTGGAATATTGTAGAATGTTACATCCGAGGTGTTAGGTTGCCTTAGCTTAGGTTATATGACGTTATAGACGTATATAATGTTCCCACCGAGAAGTAGGTCCGACACACCTGAACTGATGTCAAATATTACATCCGAGATGTTAGGTTGCCTTAGCTTAGGATATATAACGTTATAGACGTATATACTGTTCCCACTGAGAAGTAGGGTCCGACACACGTGGAATGTTGTCAAATGTTACATCCGAAGTGACTGGTTGCCATAGGTTAGGATATATAACGTTATAGACGCATATAATGTTCCCACTGAGAAGTAGGGTCCGACACACCTGGAATGTTGTCATATATTACATCCGACGTGTTAGGTTGCCTTAGGTTAGGATATATAACGTTATAGACGTATATACAGTTCTCACCGTGAAGTAGGGTCCGACACACCAGGAATATTGAAAAATATTACATCCGAGTTGTTAGGTTGCCTTATTTTACGATATACAACGTTATAGACGCATACAATGTTCCCACCGAGAAGTAGGGTCCGACACACCTGGAATGTTGTCAAATGTTACATCCGAGGTGTTAGGTTGCCTTAGGTTAGGTTATATGACGTTATAGACGCATATAATGTTCCCACCGAGAAGTAGGTCCGACAGGCCTAGTTTGTTGTCAAACATTACATCCGAGATGTTAGGTTGCCTTAGGTTAGGATATATAACGATATAGACGTATATACTGTTCCCACCGTGAAGTAGGGTCCGACACACCAGGAATATTGACAAATATTACATCCGAGTTGTTAGGTTGCCTTATTTTACGATATACAGCGTTATAGACGCATACAATGTTCCCACCGAGAAGTAGGGTCCGACACACGTGGAATGTTTTCAAATGTTACATCCGAGGTGATAGGTTGCCTTAGGTTAGGTTATATGACGTTATAGACGTATATAATGTTCTCACCGAGAAGTAGGTCCGACACGCCTGGATTGTTGTCAAATATTACATCCGAGATGTTAGGCTGCCTTAGGTTAGGATATATAACGTTATAGACGTATATACTGTTCCCACTGAGAAGTAGGGTCCGACACACGTGGAATGTTGTCAAACGTTACATGCGAAGTGTTAGGTTGCCTTAGGTTAGGATATATAACGTTATAGACGTATATACTGTTCCCACCGTGAATTAGGGTCCGACACACCAGGAATATTGAAAAATATTACATCCGAGTTGTTAGGTTGCCTTATTTTACGATATACAGCATTATAGACGCATACAATGTTCCCACCGAGAAGTAGGGTCCGACACACGTGGAATATTGTAGAATGTTACATCCGAGGTGTTAGGTTGCCTTAGCTTAGGTTATATGACGTTATAGACGTATATAATGTTCCCACCGAGAAGTAGGTCCGACACACCTGAACTGATGTCAAATATTACATCCGAGATGTTAGGTTGCCTTAGCTTAGGATATATAACGTTATAGACGTATATACTGTTCCCACTGAGAAGTAGGGTCCGACACACGTGGAATGTTGTCAAATGTTACATCCGAAGTGTTAGGTTGCCTTAGGTTAGGATATATAACGTTATAGACGCATATAATGTTCCCACTGAGAAGTAGGGTCCGACACACCTGGAATGTTGTCATATATTACATCCGATGTGTTAGGTTGCCTTAGGTTAGGATATATAACGTTATAGACGTATATACAGTTCTCACCGTGAAGTAGGGTCCGACACACCAGGAATATTGAAAAATATTACATCCGAGTTGTTAGGTTGCCTTATTTTACGATATACAACGTTATAGACGCATACAATGTTCCCACCGAGAAGTAGGGTCCGACACACCTGGAATGTTGTCAAATGTTACATCCGAGGTGTTAGGTTGCCTTAGGTTAGGTTATATGACGTTATAGACGCATATAATGTTCCCACCGAGAAGTAGGTCCGACACGCCTAGTTTGTTGTCAAACATTACATCCGAGATGTTAGGTTGCCTTAGGTTAGGATATATAACGTTATAGACGTATATACTGTTCCCACCGTGAAGTAGGGTCCTACACACCAGGAATATTGACAACTATTACATCCGAGTTGTTAGGTTGCCTTATTTTACGATATACAGCGTTATAGACGCATACAATGTTCCCACCGAGAAGTAGCGTCCGACTCGCCAGGAATGTTGTCAAATGTTACATCTGAGGTGTTAGGTTGCGTTAAGTTAGGATATATAACATTATAGACGCATATAATGTTCCCACCGAGAAGTAGGGCCCGACACGCTTGGAATGTTGTCAAATGTTACATCCGATCTGTTAGTTTGCCTTAGGTTAGGTTATATGACGTTATAGACGCATATAATGTTCCCACCGAGAAGTAGGTCCGACACGCCTGCATTGTTGTCAAACATTACATCCGAGATATTAGGTTGCCTTAGGTTAGGATATATAACGTTATAGACGTATATACTGTTCCCACTGAGAAGTAGGGTCCGACACACGTGGAATGTTGTCAAATGTTACATCCGAAGTGTTTGGTTGCCTTAGGTTAGGGTATACAACGTTATAGAGGCATGTAATGTTCCCACCGAGAAGTAGGGTCCGACACGCCAGGAATATTGTCAAATGTTACATTCGAGGTGTTAGGTTGCCTTAGGTTAGGATATATAACGTTATAGACGTATATACGGTTCCCACCGTGAAGTAGGGTCCTACACAACAGGAATATTGACAACTATTACATCCGAGTTGTTAGGTTGCCTTATTTTACGATATACAGCGTTATAGACGCATACAATGTTCTCACCGAGAAGTAGGGTCCGACAGGTTTGGAATGTTGGCAAATATTACATCCGAGGAGTTAGGTTGCCTTAGGTTAGGATATACAACGTTATAGACGCATATAATGTTCCCACCGAGAAGTAGGTCCGACACGCCTAGTTTGTTGTCAAACATTACATCCGAGATGTTAGGTTGCCTTAGGTTAGGATATATAACGTTATAGACGTATATACTGTTCCCACCGTGAAGTAGGGTCCTACACACCAGGAATATTGACAACTATTACATCCGAGTTGTTAGGTTGCCTTATTTTACGATATACAGCGTTATAGACGCATACAATGTTCCCACCGAGAAGTAGCGTCCGACTCGCCAGGAATGTTGTCAAATGTTACATCTGAGGTGTTAGGTTGCGTTAAGTTAGGATATATAACATTATAGACGCATATAATGTTCCCACCGAGAAGTAGGGCCCGACACGCTTGGAATGTTGTCAAATGTTACATCCGATCTGTTAGTTTGCCTTAGGTTAGGTTATATGACGTTATAGACGCATATAATGTTCCCACCGAGAAGTAGGTCCGACACGCCTGCATTGTTGTCAAACATTACATCCGAGATATTAGGTTGCCTTAGGTTAGGATATATAACGTTATAGACGTATATACTGTTCCCACTGAGAAGTAGGGTCCGACACACGTGGAATGTTGTCAAATGTTACATCCGAAGTGTTTGGTTGCCTTAGGTTAGGGTATACAACGTTATAGAGGCATGTAATGTTCCCACCGAGAAGTAGGGTCCGACACGCCAGGAATATTGTCAAATATTACATCCGAGTTATTAGGTTGCCTTAGGATAGGATATATAACGTTATAGACGCATATAATGTTCCCACCGAGAAGTAGGGTCCGACTCGCCAGAAATGTTGTCAAATGTTACATCCGAGGTGTTAGGTTGCCTTAGGTTAGGTTATATGACGTTATAGACGTATATAATGTTCCCACCGAGAAGTAGGTCCGACACGCCTGGATTGTTGTCAAATGTCACATCCGAGGTGTTAGCTTGCCTTAGGTTACGATATATAACGTTATAGACGTATATACTGTTCCCACCGTGAAGTAGGGTCCTACACACCAGGAATATTGACAACTATTACATCCGAGTTGTTAGGTTGCCTTATTTTACGATATACAGCGTTATAGACGCATACAATGTTCCCACCGAGAAGTAGCGTCCGACTCGCCAGGAATGTTGTCAAATGTTACATCTGAGGTGTTAGGTTGCGTTAAGTTAGGATATATAACATTATAGACGCATATAATGTTCCCACCGAGAAGTAGGGCCCGACACGCTTGGAATGTTGTCAAATGTTACATCCGATCTGTTAGTTTGCCTTAGGTTAGGTTATATGACGTTATAGACGCATATAATGTTCCCACCGAGAAGTAGGTCCGACACGCCTGCATTGTTGTCAAACATTACATCCGAGATATTAGGTTGCCTTAGGTTAGGATATATAACGTTATAGACGTATATACTGTTCCCACTGAGAAGTAGGGTCCGACACACGTGGAATGTTGTCAAATGTTACATCCGAAGTGTTTGGTTGCCTTAGGTTAGGGTATACAACGTTATAGAGGCATGTAATGTTCCCACCGAGAAGTAGGGTCCGACACGCCAGGAATATTGTCAAATATTACATCCGAGTTATTAGGTTGCCTTAGGATAGGATATATAACGTTATAGACGTATATACTGTTCCCACCGTGAAGTAGGGTCCTACACACCAGGAATATTGACAACTATTACATCCGAGTTGTTAGGTTGCCTTATTTTACGATATACAGCGTTATAGACGCATATAATGTTCCCACCGAGAAGTAGGTCCGACACGCCTAGTTTGTTGTGAAACATTACATCCGAGATGTTAGGTTGCCTTAGGTTAGGATATATAACGTTATGGACGTATATACTGTTCCCACCGAGAAGTAGGGTCCGACACACGTGGAATGTTGTCAAATGTTACATCCGAGGTGTTAGGTTGCCTTAGGTTAGGTTATATGACGTTATAGACGTATATAATGTTCCCACCGAGAAGTAGGTCCGACACGCCTGGATTGTTGTCAAATATTACATCCGAGATGTTAGGCTGCCTTAGGTTAGGATATATAGCGTTATAGATGTATATACTGTTCCCACTGAGAAGAGGGGTCCGACACACGTGGAGTGTTATCAAATGTTACATCCGAAGTGTTTGGTTGCCTTAGGTTAGGATATACAACGTTATAGAGGCATATAATGTTCCCACCAAGAAGTAGGGTCCGACACACCTGGAATGTTGTCAAATGTTACATTCGAGGTGTTAGGTTGCCTTAGGTTAGGATATATAACGTTATAGACGTATATACGGTTCCCACCGTGAAGTAGGGTCCTACACAACAGGAATATTGACAACTATTACATCCGAGTTGTTAGGTTGCCTTATTTTACGATATACAGCGTTATAGACGCATACAATGTTCTCACCGAGAAGTAGGGTCCGACAGGTTTGGAATGTTGGCAAATATTACATCCGAGGAGTTAGGTTGCCTTAGGTTAGGATATACAACGTTATAGACGCATATAATGTTCCCACCGAGAAGTAGGTCCGACACGCCTAGTTTGTTGTCAAACATTACATCCGAGATGTTAGGTTGCCTTAGGTTAGGATATATAACGTTATAGACGTATATACTGTTCCCACCGTGAAGTAGGGTCCTACACACCAGGAATATTGACAACTATTACATCCGAGTTGTTAGGTTGCCTTATTTTACGATATACAGCGTTATAGACGCATACAATGTTCCCACCGAGAAGTAGCGTCCGACTCGCCAGGAATGTTGTCAAATGTTACATCTGAGGTGTTAGGTTGCGTTAAGTTAGGATATATAACATTATAGACGCATATAATGTTCCCACCGAGAAGTAGGGCCCGACACGCTTGGAATGTTGTCAAATGTTACATCCGATCTGTTAGTTTGCCTTAGGTTAGGTTATATGACGTTATAGACGCATATAATGTTCCCACCGAGAAGTAGGTCCGACACGCCTGCATTGTTGTCAAACATTACATCCGAGATATTAGGTTGCCTTAGGTTAGGATATATAACGTTATAGACGTATATACTGTTCCCACTGAGAAGTAGGGTCCGACACACGTGGAATGTTGTCAAATGTTACATCCGAAGTGTTTGGTTGCCTTAGGTTAGGGTATACAACGTTATAGAGGCATGTAATGTTCCCACCGAGAAGTAGGGTCCGACACGCCAGGAATATTGTCAAATATTACATCCGAGTTATTAGGTTGCCTTAGGATAGGATATATAACGTTATAGACGCATATAATGTTCCCACCGAGAAGTAGGGTCCGACTCGCCAGAAATGTTGTCAAATGTTACATCCGAGGTGTTAGGTTGCCTTAGGTTAGGTTATATGACGTTATAGACGCATATAGTGTTCCCACCGAGAAGTAGGTCCGGCACGCCTAGTTTGTTGTCAAACATTACATCCGAGATGTTAGGTTGCCTTAGGTTAGGATATATAACGTTATAGACGTATATACTGTCCCCACCGAGAAGTAGGGTCCGACACACGTGGAATGTTGTCAAATGTTACATCCGAGGTGTTAGGTTGCCTTAGGTTAGGTTATATGACGTTATAGACGTATATAATGTTCCCACCGAGAAGTAGGTCCGACACGCCTGGATTGTTGTCAAATATTACATCCGAGATGTTAGGCTGCCTTAGGTTAGGATATATAACGTTATAGATGTATATACTGTTCCCACTGAGAAGAGGGGTCCGACACACGTGGAATGTTATCAAATGTTACATCCGAAGTGTTTGGTTGCCTTAGGTTAGGATATACAACGTTATAGAGGCATATAATGTTCCCACCAAGAAGTAGGGTCCGACACACCTGGAATGTTGTCAAATGTTACATTCGAGGTGTTAGGTTGCCTTAGGTTAGGATATATAACGTTATAGACGTATATACGGTTCCCACCGTGAAGTAGGGTCCTACACAACAGGAATATTGACAACTATTACATCCGAGTTGTTAGGTTGCCTTATTTTACGATATACAGCGTTATAGACGCATACAATGTTCCCACCGAGAAGTAGGGTCCGACACACGTGGAATGGTGTCAAATGTTACATCCGAGGTGATAGGTTGCCTTAGGTTAGGATATATAACGTTATAGATGTATATACAGTTCCCACCGTGAAGTAGGGTCCGACATACCAGGAATATTGACAACTATTACATCCGAGTTGTTAGGTTTCCTTATTTTACGATATACAGCGTTATAGACGCATACAATGTTCCCACCGAGATGTAGGGTCCGACAGGCTTGGAATGTTGGCAAATATTACATCTGAGATGTTAGGTTGCCTTAGGTTAGGATATATAACGTTATAGACGTATATACAGTTCCCACCGTGAAGTAGGGTCCGACACACCAGGAATATTGACAACTATTACATCCGAGTTGTTAGGTTGCCTTATTTTACGATATACAGCGTTATAGACGCATACAATGTTCCCACCGAGAAGTAGCGTCCGACTCGCCAGGAATGTTGTCAAATGTTACATGTGAGGTGTTAGGTTGCGTTAAGTTAGGATATATAACATTATAGACGCATATAATGTTCCCACCGAGAAGTAGGGCCCGACACGCTTGGAATGTTGTCAAATGTTACATCCGATCTGTTAGTTTGCCTTAGGTTAGGTTATATGACGTTATAGACGCATATAATGTTCCCACCGAGAAGTAGGTCCGACACGCCTGGATTGTTGTCAAACATTACATCCGAGATATTAGGTTGCCTTAGGTTAGGATATATAACGTTATAGACGTATATACTGTTCCCACTGAGAAGTAGGGTCCGACACACGTGGAATGTTGTCAAATGTTACATCCGAAGTGTTTGGTTGCCTTAGGTTAGGGTATACAACGTTATAGAGGCATGTAATGTTCCCACCGAGAAGTAGGGTCCGACACTGCAGGAATATTGTCAAATATTACATCCGAGTTATTAGGTTGCCTTAGGATAGGATATATAACGTTATAGACGCATATAATGTTCCCACCGAGAAGTAGGGTCCGACTCGCCAGAAATGTTGTCAAATGTTACATCCGAGGTGTTAGGTTGCCTTAGGTTAGGTTATATGACGTTATAGACGCATATAGTGTTCCCACCGAGAAGTAGGTCCGGCATGCCTAGTTTGTTGTCAAACATTACATCCGAGATGTTAGGTTGCCTTAGGTTAGGATATATAACGTTATAGACGTATGTACTGTTCCCACCGTGAAGTAGGGTCCGACACACCAGGAATATTGAAAAATATTACATCCGAGTTGTTAGGTTGCCTTATTTTACGATATACAGCGTTATAGACGCATACAATGTTCCCACCGAGAAGTAGGGTCCGACACACGTGGAATGTTGTCAAATGTTACATCCGAGGTGTTAGGTTGCCTTAGGTTAGGTTATATGATGTTATAGACGTATATAATGTTCCCACCGAGAAGTAGGTCCGACACGCCTGGATTGTTGTCAAATATTACATCCGAGATGTTAGGCTGCCTTAGGTTAGGATATATAACGTTATAGACGTATATACTGTTCCCAATGAGAAGTAGGGTCCGACACACGTGGAATGTTGTCAAATGTTACATCCGAAGTGTTTGGTTGCCTTAGGTTAGGATATACAACGTTATAGAGGCATATAATGTTCCCACCGAGAAGTAGGGTCCGACACACGTGGAATGTTGTAGAATGTTACATCCGAGGTGTTAGGTTGCCTTAGGTTAGGTTATATGACGTTATAGACGTATATAATGTTCCCACCGAGAAGTAGGTCCGACACGCCTGAATTGATGTCAAATATTACATCCGAGATGTTAGGTTGCCTTAGGTTAGGATATATAACGTTATAGACGTATATACTGTTCCCACTGAGAAGTAGGGTCCGACACACGTGGAATGTTGTCAAATGTTACATCCGAAGTGTTAGGTTGCCTTAGGTTAGGATATATAACGTTACAGACGCATATAATGTTCCCACTGAGAAGTAGGTTCCGACTCGGCAGGAATGTTGTCAAATGTTACATCCGAGGTGCTAGGTTGCCATAGGTTAGGATATACAACGTTATAGACGCATATAAAGTTCCCACCAAGAAGTAGGTTCCGACACACCTGGAATGTTGTCAAATATTACATCCGACGTGTTAGGTTGCCTTAGGTTAGGATATATAACGTTATAGACGTATATACAGTTCCCACCGTGAAGTAGGGTCCGACACACCAGGAATATTGACAACTATTACATCCGAGTTGTTAGGTTGCCTTACTTTACGATATACAGCGTTATAGACGCATACAATGTTCCCACCGAGATGTAGGGTCCGACAGGCTTGGAATGTTGGCAAATATTACATCTGAGATGTTAGGTTGCCTTAGGTTAGGATATATAACGTTATAGACGCATATAATGTTCCCACCGAGAAGTAGGGTCCGACACGCCAGGAATATTGTCAAATATTACATCCGAGTTGTTAGGTTGCCTTACTTTACGATATACAGCGTTATAGACGCATACAATGTTCCCACCGAGAAGTAGACAGGTTTGGAATGTTGACAAATATTACATCCGAGGAGTTAGGTTGCCTTAGGTTAGGATATACAACGTTATAGACGCATATAATGTTCCCACCGAGAAGTAGGGTCCGACTCGCCAGGAATGTTGTCAAATGTTACATCTGAGGTGTTAGGTTGCGTTAAGTTAGGATATATAACGTTATAGACGTATATACTGTTCCCACCGAGAAGTTGGGTCCGACACACGTGGAATGTTGTCAAATGTTACATCCGAAGTGTTTGGTTGCCTTAGGTTAGGATATACAACGTTATAGAGGCATATAATGTTCCCACCGAGAAGTAGGGTCCGACTCGCCAGAAATGATGTCAAATGTTACATCCGAGGTGTTAGGTTGCCTCAGGTCAGGTTATATGACGTTATAGACGCATATAATGTTCCCACCGAGAAGTAGGTCCGACACGCCTGAATTGATGTCAAATATTACATCCGAGATGTTAGGTTGCCTTAGGTTAGGATATATAACGTTATAGACGTATATACTGTTCCCACTGAGAAGTAGGGTCCGACACACGTGGAATGTTGTCAAATGTTACATCCGAAGTGTTAGGTTGCCTTAGGTTAGGACATATAACGTTACAGACGCATATAATGTTCCCACTCAGAAGTAGGTTCCGACTCGGCAGGAATGTTGTCAAATGTTACATCCGAGGTGCTAGGTTGCCTTAGGTTAGGATATACAACGTTATAGACGCATATAACGTTCCCACCAAGAAGTAGGGTCCGACACACCTGGAATGTTGTCAAATATTACGTCCGACGTGTTAGGTTGCCTTAGGTTAGGATATATAACGTTATAGACGTATATACAGTTCCCACCGTGAAGTAGGGTCCGACACACCAGGAATATTGAAAAATATTACATCCGAGTTGTTAGGTTGCCTTATTTTACGATATACAGCGTTATAGACGCATACAACCTTCCCACCGAGAAGTACGGTCCGACACACGTGGAATGTTATCAAATGTTACATCCGAGGTGATAGGTTGCCTTAGGTTAGGTTATATGACGTTATAGACATATATAATGTTCCGTCCGAGAAGTAGGTCCGACACGCCTGGATTGTTGTCAAATATTACATCCGAGATGTTAGGCTGCCTTAGGTTAGGATATATAACGTTATAGACGTATATACTGTTCCCACTGAGAAGTAGGGTCCGACACACCAGGAATATTGAAAAATATTACATCCGAGTTGTTAGGTTGCCTTATTTTACGATATACAGCGTTATAGACGCATACAATGTTCCCACCGAGAAGTAGGGTCCGACTCGCCAGGAATGTTGTCAAATGTTACATCTGAGGTGTTAGGTTGCGTTAAGTTAGGATATACAACGTTATAGAGGCATATAATGTTCCCACCGAGAAGTAGGGTCCGACACACGTGGAATGTTGTAGAATGTTACATCCGAGGTGTTAGGTTGCCTTACGTTAGGTTATATGACGTTATAGACGTATATAATGTTCCCTCCGAGAAGTAGGATCCGACACACGTGGAATGTTGTAGAATGTACAATCGGAGGTGTTAGGTTGCCTTACGTTAGGTTATATGACGTTATAGACGTATATAATGTTCCCTCCGAGAAGTAGGTCCGACACGCCTGAATTGATGTCAAATATTACATCCGAGATGTTAGGTTGCCTTAGGTTAGGATATATAACGTTATAGACGTATATACTGTTCCCACTGAGAAGTAGGGTCCGACACACGTGGAATGTTGTCAAATGTTACATCCGAAGTGTTAGGTTGCCTTAGGTTAGGATATATAACGTTACAGACGCATATAATGTTCCCACTGAGAAGTAGGTTCCGACTCGGCAGGAATGTTGTCAAATGTTACATCCGAGGTGCTAGGTTGCCTTAGGTTAGGATATACAACGTTATAGACGCATATAACGTTCCCACCAAGAAGTAGGGTCCGACACACCTGGAATGTTGTCAAATATTACATCCGACGTGTTAGGTTGCCTTAGGTTAGGATATATAACGTTATAGATGTATACAGTTCCCACCGTGAAGTAGGGTCCGACACACCAGGAATATTGACAACTATTACATCCGAATTGTTAGGTTGCCTTATTTTACGATATACAGCGTTATAGACGCATACAATGTTCCCACCGTGATGTAGGGTCCGACAGGCTTGGAATGTTGGCAAATATTACATCTGAGATGTTAGGTTGCCTTAGGTTAGGATATATAACGTTATAGACGTATATACAGTTCCCACCGTGAAGTAGGGTCCGACACACGTGGAATGTTGTCAAATGTTACATCCGAGGTGTTAGGTTGCCTTAGGTTAGGTTATATGATGTTATAGACGTATATAATGTTCCCACCGAGAAGTAGGTCCGACACGCCTGGATTGTTGTCAAATATTACATCCGAGATGTTAGGCTGCCTTAGGTTAGGATATATAACGTTATAGACGTATATACTGTTGCCACTGAGAAGTAGGGTCCGACACACGTGGAATGTTGTCAAATGTTACATCCGAAGTGTTTGGTTGCCTTAGGTTAGGATATACAACGTTATAGAGGCATATAATGTTCCCACCGAGAAGTAGGGTCCGACTCGCCAGAAATGATGTCAAATGTTACATCCGAGGTGTTAGGTTGCCTTAGGTCAGGTTATATAACGTTATAGACGCATATAATGTTCCCACCGAGAAGTAGGTCCGACACGTCTAGTTTGTTGTCAAACATTACATCCGAGATGTTAGGTTGCCTTAGGTTAGGATATATAACGTTATGGACGTATATACTGTTCCCACCGAGAAGTAGGGTCCGACACACGTGGAATGTTGTCAAATGTTACATCCGAGGTGTTAGGTTGCCTTAGGTTAGGTTATATGACGTTATAGACGTATATAATGTTCTCACCGAGAAGTAGGTCCGACACGCCTGGATTGTTGTCAAATATTACATCCGAGATGTTAGGCTGCCTTAGGTTAGGATATATAACGTTATAGACGTATATACTGTTCCCACTGAGAAGTAGGGTCCGACACACGTGGAATGTTGTCAAACGTTACATGCGAAGTGTTAGGTTGCCTTAGGTTAGGATATATAACGTTATAGACGTATATACTGTTCCCACCGTGAATTAGGGTCCGACACACCAGGAATATTGAAAAATATTACATCCGAGTTGTTAGGTTGCCTTATTTTACGATATACAGCATTATAGACGCATACAATGTTCCCACCGAGAAGTAGGGTCCGACACACGTGGAATATTGTAGAATGTTACATCCGAGGTGTTAGGTTGCCTTAGCTTAGGTTATATGACGTTATAGACGTATATAATGTTCCCACCGAGAAGTAGGTCCGACACACCTGAACTGATGTCAAATATTACATCCGAGATGTTAGGTTGCCTTAGCTTAGGATATATAACGTTATAGACGTATATACTGTTCCCACTGAGAAGTAGGGTCCGACACACGTGGAATGTTGTCAAATGTTACATCCGAAGTGACTGGTTGCCATAGGTTAGGATATATAACGTTATAGACGCATATAATGTTCCCACTGAGAAGTAGGGTCCGACACACCTGGAATGTTGTCATATATTACATCCGACGTGTTAGGTTGCCTTAGGTTAGGATATATAACGTTATAGACGTATATACAGTTCTCACCGTGAAGTAGGGTCCGACACACCAGGAATATTGAAAAATATTACATCCGAGTTGTTAGGTTGCCTTATTTTACGATATACAACGTTATAGACGCATACAATGTTCCCACCGAGAAGTAGGGTCCGACACACCTGGAATGTTGTCAAATGTTACATCCGAGGTGTTAGGTTGCCTTAGGTTAGGTTATATGACGTTATAGACGCATATAATGTTCCCACCGAGAAGTAGGTCCGACAGGCCTAGTTTGTTGTCAAACATTACATCCGAGATGTTAGGTTGCCTTAGGTTAGGATATATAACGATATAGACGTATATACTGTTCCCACCGTGAAGTAGGGTCCGACACACCAGGAATATTGACAAATATTACATCCGAGTTGTTAGGTTGCCTTATTTTACGATATACAGCGTTATAGACGCATACAATGTTCCCACCGAGAAGTAGGGTCCGACACACGTGGAATGTTTTCAAATGTTACATCCGAGGTGATAGGTTGCCTTAGGTTAGGTTATATGACGTTATAGACGTATATAATGTTCTCACCGAGAAGTAGGTCCGACACGCCTGGATTGTTGTCAAATATTACATCCGAGATGTTAGGCTGCCTTAGGTTAGGATATATAACGTTATAGACGTATATACTGTTCCCACTGAGAAGTAGGGTCCGACACACGTGGAATGTTGTCAAACGTTACATGCGAAGTGTTAGGTTGCCTTAGGTTAGGATATATAACGTTATAGACGTATATACTGTTCCCACCGTGAATTAGGGTCCGACACACCAGGAATATTGAAAAATATTACATCCGAGTTGTTAGGTTGCCTTATTTTACGATATACAGCATTATAGACGCATACAATGTTCCCACCGAGAAGTAGGGTCCGACACACGTGGAATATTGTAGAATGTTACATCCGAGGTGTTAGGTTGCCTTAGCTTAGGTTATATGACGTTATAGACGTATATAATGTTCCCACCGAGAAGTAGGTCCGACACACCTGAACTGATGTCAAATATTACATCCGAGATGTTAGGTTGCCTTAGCTTAGGATATATAACGTTATAGACGTATATACTGTTCCCACTGAGAAGTAGGGTCCGACACACGTGGAATGTTGTCAAATGTTACATCCGAAGTGTTAGGTTGCCTTAGGTTAGGATATATAACGTTATAGACGCATATAATGTTCCCACTGAGAAGTAGGGTCCGACACACCTGGAATGTTGTCGTATATTACATCCGATGTGTTAGGTTGCCTTAGGTTAGGATATATAACGTTATAGACGTATATACAGTTCTCACCGTGAAGTAGGGTCCGACACACCAGGAATATTGAAAAATATTACATCCGAGTTGTTAGGTTGCCTTATTTTACGATATACAACGTTATAGACGCATACAATGTTCCCACCGAGAAGTAGGGTCCGACACACCTGGAATGTTGTCAAATGTTACATCCGAGGTGTTAGGTTGCCTTAGGTTAGGTTATATGACGTTATAGACGCATATAATGTTCCCACCGAGAAGTAGGTCCGACACGCCTAGTTTGTTGTCAAACATTACATCCGAGATGTTAGGTTGCCTTAGGTTAGGATATATAACGTTATAGACGTATATACTGTTCCCACCGTGAAGTAGGGTCCGACACACCAGGAATATTGACAAATATTACATCCGAGTTGTTAGGTTGCCTTATTTTACGATATACAGCGTTATAGACGCATACAATGTTCCCACCGAGAAGTAGGGTCCGACACACGTGGAATGTTTTCAAATGTTACATCCGAGGTGATAGGTTGCGTTAGGTTAGGTTATATGACGTTATAGACGTATATAATGTTCCCTCCGAGAAGTAGGTCCGACACGCCTGAATTGATGTCAAATATTACATCCGAGATGTTAGGTTGCCTTAGGTTAGGATATATAACGTTATAGACGCATATAATGTTCCCACTGAGAAGTAGGTTCCGACTCGGCAGGAAAGTTGTCAAATGTTACATCCGACGTGCTAGGTTGCCTTAGGTTAGGATATACAACGTTATAGACGCATATAACGTTCCCACCAAGAAGTAGGGTCCGACACACCTGGAATGTTGTCATATATTACATCCGACGTGTTAGGTTGCCTTAGGTTAGGATATATAACGTTATAGACGTATATACAGTTCCCACCGTGAAGTAGGGTCCGACACACCAGAAATATTGAAAAATATTACATCCGAGTTGTTAGGTTGCCTTATTTTACGATATACAGCGTTATAGACGCATACAATGCTCCTACAGAGATGTAGGGTCCGACAGGCTTGGAATGTTGGCAAATATTACATCTGAGATGTTAGGTTGCCTTAGGTTAGGATATATAACGTTATAGACGCATATAATGTTCCCACCGAGATGTAGGGTCCGACACACCTGGAATGTTGTCAAATATTACATCCGAGTTATTAGGTTGCCTTAGGATAGGATATATAACGTTATAGACGTATATAATGTTCCCACCGAGAAGTAGGTCCGACACGTCTAGTTTGTTGTCGAACATTACATCCGAGATGTTAGGTTGCCTTAGGTTAGGATATATAACGTTATGGACGTATATAATGTTCCCACTGAGAAAAAGGGTCCGACACACGTGGAATGTTGTCAAATGTTACATCCGAAGTGTTTGGTTGCCTTAGGTTAGGATATACAACGTTATAGAGGCATATAATGTTCCCACCAAGAAGTAGGGTCCGACACACCTGGAATGTTGTCAAATGTTACATCCGAGGTGTTAGCTTGCCTTAGGTTACGATATATAACGTTATAGACGTATATACTGTTCCCACCGTGAAGTAGGGTCCTACACACCAGGAATATTGACAACTATTACATCCGAGTTGTTAGGTTGCCTTATTTTACGATATACAGCGTTATAGACGCATACAATGTTCCCACCGAGAAGTAGGGTCCGACAGGTTTGGAATGTTGGCAAATATTACATCCGAGGAGTTAGGTTGCCTTAGGTTAGGATATACAACGTTATAGACGCATATAATGTTCCCACCGAGAAGTAGGTCCGACACGCCTAGTTTGTTGTCAAACATTACATCCGAGATGTTAGGTTGCCTTAGGTTAGGATATATAACGTTATAGACGTATATACTGTTCCCACCGTGAAGTAGGGTCCGACACACCAGGAATATTGAAAAATATTACATCCGAGTTGTTAGGTTGCCTTATTTTACGATATACATCGTTATAGACGCATACAATGTTCCCACCGAGAAGTAGCGTCCGACTCGCCAGGAATGTTGTCAAATGTTACATCTGAGGTGTTAGGTTGCGTTAAGTTAGGATATATAACATTATAGACGCATATAATGTTCCCACCGAGAAGTAGGGCCCGACACGCTTGGAATGTTGTCAAATGTTACATCCGATCTGTTAGTTTGCCTTAGGTTAGGTTATATGACGTTATAGACGCATATAATGTTCCCACCGAGAAGTAGGTCCGACACGCCTGGATTGTTGTCAAACATTACATCCGAGATATTAGGTTGCCTTAGGTTAGGATATATAACGTTATAGACGTATATACTGTTCCCACTGAGAAGTAGGGTCCGACACACGTGGAATGTTGTCAAATGTTACATCCGAAGTGTTTGGTTGCCTTAGGTTAGGGTATACAACGTTATAGAGGCATGTAATGTTCCCACCGAGAAGTAGGGTCCGACACGCCAGGAATATTGTCAAATATTACATCCGAGTTATTAGGTTGCCTTAGGATAGGATATATAACGTTATAGACGCATATAATGTTCCCACCGAGAAGTAGGGTCCGACTCGCCAGAAATGTTGTCAAATGTTACATCCGAGGTGTTAGGTTGCCTTAGGTTAGGTTATATGACGTTATAGACGCATATAGTGTTCCCACCGAGAAGTAGGTCCGGCACGCCTAGTTTGTTGTCAAACATTACATCCGAGATGTTAGGTTGCCTTAGGTTAGGATATATAACGTTATAGACGTATATACTGTTCCCACCGTGAAGTAGGGTCCGACACACCAGGAATATTGAAAAATATTACATCCGAGTTGTTAGGTTGCCTTATTTTACGATATACAGCGTTATAGACGCATACAATGTTCCCACCGAGAAGTAGGGTCCGACAGGTTTGGAATGTTGGCAAATATTACATCCGAGGAGTTAGGTTGCCTTAGGTTAGGATATACAGCGTTATAGACGCATACAATGTTCCCACCGAGAAGTAGGGTCCGACAGGTTTGGAATGTTGGCAAATATTACATCCGAGGAGTTAGGTTGCCTTAGGTTAGGATATACAACGTTATAGACGCATATAATGTTCCCACCGAGAAGTAGGGTCCGACTCGCCAGAAATGATGTCAAATGTTACATCCGAGGTGTTAGGTTGCCTTAGGTTAGGTTATATGACTTTATAGACGCATATAATGTTCCCACCGAGAAGTAGGTCCGACACGCCTAGTTTGTTGTCAAACATTACATCCGAGCTGTTAGGTTGCCTTAGGTTAGGATATATAACGTTATAGACGTATATACTGTTCCCACCGTGAAGTAGGGTCCGACACACCAGGAATATTGAAAAATATTACATCCGAGTTGTTAGGTTGCCTTATTTTACGATATACAGCGTTATAGACGCATACAATGTTCCCACAGAGAAGTAGGGTCCGACTCGCCAGGAATGTTGTCAAATGTTACATCTGAGGTGTTAGGTTGCGTTAAGTTAGGATATATAACGTTATAGACGCATATAATGTTCCCACCGTGAAGTAGGGCCCGACACGCTTGGAATGTTGTCAAATGTTACATCCGATCTGTTAGGTTGCCTTAGGTTAGGTTATATGACGTTATAGACGCATATAATTTTCCCACCGAGAAGTAGGTCCGACACGCCTGGATTGTTGTCAAACATTACATCCGAGATGTTAGGCTGCCTTAGGTTAGGATATATAACGTTATAGACGTATATACTGTTCCCACTGAGAAGTAGGGTCCGACACACGTAGAATGTCGTCAAATGTTACATCCGAAGTGTTTGGTTGCCTTAGGTTAGGATATACAACGTTATAGAGGCATATAATGTTCCCACCAAGAAGTAGGGTCCGACACACCCGGAATGTTGTCAAATGTTACATCCGAGGTGTTAGGTTGCCTTAGGTTAGGATATATAACGTTATAGACGTATATACTGTTCCCACCGTGAAGTAGGGTCCTACACACCAGGAATATTGACAACTATTACATCCGAGTTGTTAGGTTGCCTTATTTTACGATATACAGCGTTATAGACGCATACAATGTTCCCACCGAGAAGTAGGGTGCGACAGGTTTGGAATGTTGGCAAATATTACATCCGAGGAGTTAGGTTGCCTTATTTTAGGATATACAACATTATAGACGCATATAATGTTCCCACCGAGAAGTAGGGTCCGACTCGCCAGAAATGATGTCAAATGTTACATCCGAGGTGTTAGGTTGCCTTAGGTTAGGTTATATGACGTTATAGACGCATATAATGTTCCCACCGAGAAGTAGGTCCGACACGCCTAGTTTGTTGTCAAACATTACATCCGAGATGTTAGGTTGCCTTAGGTTAGGATATATAACGTTATGGACGTATATACTGTTCCCACCGAGAAGTAGGGTCCGACACACGTGGAATGTTGTCAAATGTTACATCCGAGGTGTTAGGTTGCCTTAGGTTAGGTTATATGACGTTATAGACGTATATAATGTTCCCACCGAGAAGTAGGTCCGACACGCCTGGATTGTTGTCAAATATTACATCCGAGATGTTAGGCTGCCTTAGGTTAGGATATATAACGTTATAGATGTATATACTGTTCCCACTGAGAAGAGGGGTCCGACACACGTGGAATGTTATCAAATGTTACATCCGAAGTGTTTGGTTGCCTTAGGTTAGGATATACAACGTTATAGAGGCATATAATGTTCCCACCAAGAAGTAGGGTCCGACACACCTGGAATGTTGTCAAATGTTACATTCGAGGTGTTAGGTTGCCTTAGGTTAGGATATATAACGTTATAGACGTATATACGGTTCCCACCGTGAAGTAGGGTCCTACACAACAGGAATATTGACAACTATATCATCCGAGTTGTTAGGTTGCCTTATTTTACGATATACAGCGTTATAGACGCATACAATGTTCCCACCGAGAAGTAGGGTGCGACAGGTTTGGAATGTTGGCAAATATTACATCCGAGGAGTTAGGTTGCCTTATTTTAGGATATACAACGTTATAGACGCATATAATGTTCCCACCGAGAAGTAGGGTCCGACTCGCCAGAAATGATGTCAAATGTTACATCCGAGGTGTTAGGTTGCCTTAGGTTAGGATATATAACGTTATAGACGCATATAATGTTCCCACTGAGAAGTAGGTTCCGACTCGGCAGGAATGTTGTCAAATGTTACATCCGAGGTGCTAGGTTGCCTTAGGTTAGGATATACAACGTTATAGACGCATATAACGTTCCCACCAAGAAGTAGGGTCCGACACACCTGGAATGTTGTCAAATATTACATCCGACGTGTTAGGTTGCCTTAGGTTAGGATATATAACGTTATAGATGTATATACAGTTCCCACCGTGAAGTAGGGTCCGACACACCAGGAATATTGACAACTATTACATCCGAATTGTTAGGTTGCCTTATTTTACGATATACAGCGTTATAGACGCATACAATGTTCCCACCGTGATGTAGGGTCCGACAGGCTTGGAATGTTGGCAAATATTACATCTGAGATGTTAGGTTGCCTTAGGTTAGGATATATAACGTTATAGACGCATATAATGTTCCCACCGAGAAGTAGGGTCCGACACGCCAGGAATATTGTCAAATATTACATCCGAGTTGTTAGCTTGCCTTATTTTACGATATACAGCGTTATAGACGCATACAATGTTCCCACCGAGAAGTAGGGTCCGACAGGTTTGGAATGTTGACAAATATTACATCCGAGGAGTTAGGTTGCCTTAGGTTAGGATATACAACGTTATAGACGCATATAATGTTCCCACCGAGAAGTAGGGTCCGACTCGCCAGGAATGTTGTCAAATGTTACATCTGAGGTGTTAGGTTGCCTTATTTTACGATATACAGCGTTATAGACGCATACAATGTTCCCACCGAGAAGTAGGATCCGACACACGTGGTATGTTGTAGAATGTTACATCCGAGGTGTTAGGTTGCCTCAGGTCAGGTTATATGACGTTATAGACGCATATAATGTTCCCACCGAGAAGTAGGTCCGATACGCCTAGTTTGTTGTCAAACATTACATCCGAGATGTTAGGTTGCCTTAGGTTAGGATATATAACGTTATAGACGTATATACTGTTCCCACCGTGAAGTAGGGTCCGACACACCAGGAATATTGAAAAATATTACATCCGAGTTGTTAGGTTGCCTTATTTTACGATATACAGCGTTATAGAGGCATACAATGTTCCCACCGAGAAGTAGGATCCGACACACGTGGTATGTTGTAGAATGTTACATCCGAGGTGTTAGGTTGCCTTAGGTTAGGTTATATGACGTTATAGACGTATATAACGTTCCCACCGAGAAGTAGGTCCGACACGCCTGAATTGATGTCAAATATTACATCCGAGATGTTAGGTTGCCTTAGGTTAGGATATATAACGTTATAGACGTATATACTGTTCCCACTGAGAAGTAGGGTCCGACACACGTGGAATGTTGTCAAATGTTACATCCGAAGTGTTAGGTTGCCTTAGGTTAGGATATATAACGTTACAGACGCATATAATGTTCCCACTGAGAAGTAGGTTCTGACTCGGCAGGAATGTTGTCAAATGTTACATCCGAGGTGCTAGGTTGCCTTAGGTTAGGATATACAACGTTATAGACGCATACAATGTTCCCACCGAGAAGTAGGGTCCGACACACCTGGAATGTTGTCAAATGTTACATCCGAGGTGTTAGGTTGCCTTACGTTAGGTTATATGACGTTATAGACGCATATAATGTTCCCACCGAGAAGTAGGTCCGACACGCCTGGATTGTTGTCAAATATTACATCCGAGATGTTAGGCTGCCTTAGGTTAGGATATATAACGTTATAGACGTATATACTGTTCCCACTGAGAAGTAGGGTCCGACACACGTGGAATGTTGTCAAACGTTACATGCGAAGTGTTAGGTTGCCTTAGGTTAGTATATATAACGTTATAGACGTATATACTGTTCCCACCGTGAATTAGGGTCCGACACACCAGGAATATTGAAAAATATTACATCCGAGTTGTTAGGTTGCCTTATTTTACGATATACAGCATTATAGACGCATACAATGTTCCCACCGAGAAGTAGGGTCCGACACACGTGGAATGTTGTAGAATGTTACATCCGAGGTGTTAGGTTGCCTTAGCTTAGGTTATATGACGTTATAGACGTATATAATGTTCCCACCGAGAAGTAGGTCCGACACACCTGAACTGATGTCAAATATTACATCCGAGATGTTAGGTTGCCTTAGCTTAGGATATATAACGTTATAGACGTATATACTGTTCCCACTGAGAAGTAGGGTCCGACACACGTGGAATGTTGTCAAATGTTACATCCGAAGTGTTAGGTTGCCTTAGGTTAGGATATATAACGTTATAGACGCATATAATGTTCCCACTGAGAAGTAGGGTCCGACACACCTGGAATGTTGTCATATATTACATCCGACGTGTTAGGTTGCCTTAGGTTAGGATATATAACGTTATAGACGTATATACAGTTCTCACCGTGAAGTAGGGTCCGACACACCAGGAATATTGAAAAATATTACATCCGAGTTGTTAGGTTGCCTTATTTTACGATATACAACGTTATAGACGCATACAATGTTCCCACCGAGAAGTAGGGTCCGACACACCTGGAATGTTGTCAAATGTTACATCCGAGGTGTTAGGTTGCCTTAGGTTAGGATATATAACGTTATAGACGCATATAATGTTCCCACTGAGAAGTAGGTTCCGACTCGCCAGGAATGTTGTCAAATGTTACATCCGAGGTGCTAGGTTGCCTTAGGTTAGGATATACAACGTTATAGACGCATATAACGTCCGCACCAAGAAGTAGGGTCCGACACACATGGAATGTTGTCAAATATTACATCCGACGTGTTAGGTTGCCGTAGGTTAGGATATATAACGTTATAGACGCATATAATGTTCCCACCGTGAAGTAGGGGCCGACTCGCCAGAAATGATGTCAAATGTTACATCCGAGGTGTTACGTTGCCTTAGGTTAGGTTATATGACGTTATAGACGCATATAATGTTCCCACCGAGAAGTAGGTCCGACACGCCTAGTTTGTTGTCAAACATTACATCCGAGATGTTAGGTTGCCTTAGGTTAGGATATACAACGTTATAGACGTATATACTGTTCCCACCGTGAAGTAGGGTCCGACACACCAGGAATATTGAAAAATATTACATCCGAGTTGTTAGGTTGCCTTATTTTACGATATACAGCGTTATAGACGTATATACTGTTCCCACTGAGAAGTAGGGTCCGACACACGTGGAATGTTGTCAAATGTTACATCCGAGGTGTTAGGTTGCCTTAGGTTAGGTTATATGACGTTATAGACGCATATAATGTTCACACAGAGAAGTAGGTCCGACACACCAGGAATATTGAAAAATATTACATCCGAGTTGTTAGGTTGCCTTATTTTACGATATACAACGTTATAGACGCATACAATGTTCCCACCGAGAAGTAGGGTCCGACACACGTGGAATGTTGTCAAATGTTACATCCGAAGTGTTAGGTTGCCTTAGGTTAGGATATATAACGTTATAGACGCATATAATGTTCCCACTGAGAAGTAGGGTCCGACACACCTGGAATGTTGTCATATATTACATCCGACGTGTTAGGTTGCCTTAGGTTAGGATATATAACGTTATAGACGTATATACAGTTCTCACCGTGAAGTAGGGTCCGACACACCAGGAATATTGAAAAATATTACATCCGAGTTGTTAGGTTGCCTTATTTTACGATATACAACGTTATAGACGCATACAATGTTCCCACCGAGAAGTAGGGTCCGACACACCTGGAATGTTGTCAAATGTTACATCCGAGGTGTTAGGTTGCCTTAGGTTAGGATATATAACGTTATAGACGCATATAATGTTCCCACTGAGAAGTAGGTTCCGACTCGCCAGGAATGTTGTCAAATGTTACATCCGAGGTGCTAGGTTGCCTTAGGTTAGGATATACAACGTTATAGACGCATATAACGTCCGCACCAAGAAGTAGGGTCCGACACACATGGAATGTTGTCAAATATTACATCCGACGTGTTAGGTTGCCGTAGGTTAGGATATATAACGTTATAGACGCATATAATGTTCCCACCGTGAAGTAGGGGCCGACTCGCCAGAAATGATGTCAAATGTTACATCCGAGGTGTTACGTTGCCTTAGGTTAGGTTATATGACGTTATAGACGCATATAATGTTCCCACCGAGAAGTAGGTCCGACACGCCTAGTTTGTTGTCAAACATTACATCCGAGATGTTAGGTTGCCTTAGGTTAGGATATACAACGTTATAGACGTATATACTGTTCCCACCGTGAAGTAGGGTCCGACACACCAGGAATATTGAAAAATATTACATCCGAGTTGTTAGGTTGCCTTATTTTACGATATACAGCGTTATAGACGTATATACTGTTCCCACTGAGAAGTAGGGTCCGACACACGTGGAATGTTGTCAAATGTTACATCCGAGGTGTTAGGTTGCCTTAGGTTAGGTTATATGACGTTATAGACGCATATAATGTTCACACAGAGAAGTAGGTCCGACACGCCTAGTTTGTTGTCCAATATTACATCCGAGATGTTAGGTTGCCTTAGGTGAGTATATATAACGTTATAGACGGATATACTGTTCCCACCGTGAAGTAGGGTCCGACACACCAGGAATATTGAAAAATATTACATCCGAGTTGTTAGGTTGCCTTATTTTACGATATACAGCGTTATAGACGCATACAATGTTCCCACCGAGAAGTAGGGTCCGACACGCCAGGAATATTGTCAAATATTACATCCGAGTTATTAGGTTGCCTTAGGATAGGATATATAACGTTATAGACGCATATAATGTTCCCACCGAGAAGTAGGGTCCGACTCGCCAGAAATGATGTCAAATGTTACATCCGCGGTGTTAGGTTGCCTCAGGTCAGGTTATATGACGTTATAGACGCATATAATGTTCCCACCGAGAAGTAGGTCCGATACGCCTAGTTTGTTGTCAAACATTACATCCGAGATGTTAGGTTGCCTTAGGTTAGGATATATAACGTTATAGACGTATATACTGTTCCCGCCGTGAAGTAGGGTCCGACACACCAGGAATATTGAAAAATATTATATCCGAGTTGTTAGGTTGCCTTATTTTACGATATACAGCGTTATAGACGCATACAATGTTCCCACTGAGAAGTAGGGTCCGACACACGTGGAATGTTGTAGAATGTTACATCCGAGGTGTTAGGTTGCCTTAGGTTAGGTTATATGACGTTGTAGACGTATATAACGTTCCCACCGAGAAGTAGGTCCGACACGCCTGAATTGATGTCAAATATTACATCCGAGATGTTAGGTTGCCTTAGGTTAGGATATATAACGTTATAGACGTATATACTGTTCCCACTGAGAAGTAGGGTCCGACACACGTGGAATGTTGTCAAATATTACATCCGACGTGTTAGGTTGCCTTAGGTTCGGATATATAACGTTATAGACGTATATACTGTTCCCACTGAGAAGTAGGGTCCGACACACGTGGAGTGTTGTCAAATGTTACATCCGAAGTGTTAGGTTGCCTTAGGTTAGGATATATAACGTTATAGACGCATATAATGTTCCCACTGAGTAGTAGGTTCCGACTCGGCAGGAATGTTGTCAAATGTTACATCCGAGGTGCTAGGTTGCCTTAGGTTAGGATATACAACGTTATAGACGCATATAACGTTCCCACCAAGAAGTAGGGTCCGACACACCTGGAATGTTGTCAAATATTACATCCGACGTGTTAGGTTGCCTTAGGTTAGGATATATAACGCTATAGACGTATATACAGTTCCCACCGTGAAGTAGGGCCCGACACACCAGGAATATTGACAACTATTACATCCGAGTTGTTAGGTTGCCTTATTTTACGATATACAGCGTTATAGACGCATAAAATGTTCCCACCGAGATGTAGGGTCCGACAGGCTTGGAATTTTGGCAAATATTACATCTGAGATGTTAGGTTGCCTTAGGTTAGGATATATAACGTTATAGACGTATATACTGTTCCCACCGTGAAGTAGGGTCCGACACACCAGGAATATTGTCAAATATTACATCCGAGTTATTAGGTTGCCTTAGGATAGGATATATAACGTTATAGACGCATATAATGTTCCCACCGAGAAGTAGGGTCCGACTCGCCAGAAATGATGTCAAATGTTACATCCGAGGTGTTAGGTTGCCTTAGGTCCGGTTATATGACGTTATAGACGCATATAATGTTCCCACCGAGAAGTAGGTCCGACACGTCTAGTTTGTTGTCAAACATTACATCCGAGATGTTAGGTTGCCTTAGGTTAGGATATATAACGTTATGGACGTATATACTGTTCCCACCGAGAAGTAGGGTCCGACAAACGTGGAATGTTGTCAAATGTTACATCCGAGGTGTTAGGTTGCCTTAGGTTAGGTTATATGACGTTATAGACGTATATAATGTTCTCACCGAGAAGTAGGTCCGACACGCCTGGATTGTTGTCAAATATTACATCCGAGATGTTAGGCTGCCTTAGGTTAGGATATATAACGTTATAGACGTATATACTGTTGCCACTGAGAAGTAGGGTCCGACACACGTGGAATGTTGTCAAACGTTACATCCGAAGTGTTAGGTTGCCTTAGGTTAGGACATATAACGTTATAGACGTATATACTGTTCCCACCGTGAATTAGGGTCCGACACACCAGGAATATTGAAAAATATTACATCCGAGTTGTTAGGTTGCCTTATTTTACCATATACAGCATTATAGACGCATACAATGTTCCCAACGAGAAGTAGGGTCCGACACACGTGGAATGTTGTAGAATGTTACATCCGAGGTGTTAGGTTGCCTTAGGTTAGGTTATATGACGTTATAGACGTATATAATGTTCCCACCGAGAAGTAGGTCCGACACACCTGAATTGATGTCAAATATTACATCCGAGATGTTGGGTTGCCTTAGCTTAGGATATATAACGTTATAGACGTATATACTGTTCCCACTGAGAAGTAGGGTCCGACACACGTGGAATATTGACAACTATTACATCCGAGTTGTTAGGTTGCCTTATTTTACGATATACAGCGTTATAGACGCATACAATGTTCCCACCGAGATGTAGGGTCCGACAGGCTTGGAATGTTGGCAAATATTACATCTGAGATGTTAGGTTGCCTTAGGTTAGGATATATAACGTTACAGACGCATATAATGTTCGCACCGAGAAGTAGGGTCCGACACGCCAGGAATATTGTCAAATATTACATCCGAGTTATTAGGTTGTCTTAGGATAGGATATATAACGTTATAGACGCATATAATGTTCCCACCGAGAAGTAGGGTCCGACTCGCCAGAAATGATGTCAAATGTTACATCCGAGGTGTTAGGTTGCCTTAGGTCAGGTTATATGACGTTATAGACGCATATAATGTTCCCACCGAGAAGTAGGTCCGACACGTCTAGTTTGTTGTCAAACATTACATCCGAGATGTTAGGTTGCCTTAGGTTAGGATATATAACGTTATGGACGTATATACTGTTCCCACCGAGAAGTAGGGTCCGACACACGTGGAATGTTGTCAAATGTTACATCCGAGGTGATAGGTTGCCTTAGGTTAGGTTATATGACGTTATAGACGTATATAATGTTCCCTCCGAGACGTAGGTCCGACACGCCTGAATTGATGTCAAATATTACATCCGAGATGTTAGGTTGCCTTATGTTAGGATATATAACGTTATAGACGTATATACTGTTCCCACTGAGAAGTAGGGTCCGACACACGTGGAGTGTTGTCAAATGTTACATCGGAAGTGTTAGGTTGCCTTAGGTTAGGATATATAACGTTATAGACGCATATAATGTTCCCACTGAGAAGTAGGTTCCGACTCGGCAGGAATGTTGTCAAATGTTACATCCGAGGTGCTAGGTTGCCTTAGGTTAGGATATACAACGTTATAGACGCATATAACGTCCGCACCAAGAAGTAGGGTCCGACACACCTGGAATGTTGTCAAATATTACATCCGACGTGTTAGGTTGCCTTAGGTTAGGATATATAACGTTATAGACGTATATACAGTTCCCACCGTGAAGTAGGGTCCGACACACCAGGAATATTGACAACTATTACATCCGAGTTGTTAGGTTGCCTTATTTTACGATATACAGCGTTATAGACGCATAAAATGTTCCCACCGAGATGTAGGGTCCGACAGGCTTGGAATGTTGGCAAATATTACATCTGAGATGTTAGGTTGCCTTATGTTAGGATATATAACGTTATAGACGTATATACAGTTCCCACCGTGAAGTAGGGTCCGACACACCAGGAAGGAATATTGACAACTATTACATCCGAGTTGTTAGGTTGCCTTATTTTACGATATACAGCGTTATAGACGCATACAATGTTCCCACCGAGATGTAGGGTCCGACAGGCTTGGAATGTTGGCAAATATTACATCTGAGATGTTAGGTTGCCTTAGGATAGGATATATAACGTTATAGACGCATATAATGTTCCCACCGAGAAGTAGGGTCCGACACGCCAGGAATATTGTCAAATATTACATCCGAGTTATTAGGTTGCCTTAGGATAGGATATATAACGTTATAGACGCATATAATGTTCCCACCGAGAAGTAGGGTCCGACTCGCCAGAAATGATGTCAAATGTTACATCCGCGGTGTTAGGTTGCCTCAGGTCAGGTTATATGACTTTATAGACGCATATAATGTTCCCACCGAGAAGTAGGTCCGATACGCCTAGTTTGTTGTCAAACATTACATCCGAGATGTTAGGTTGCCTTAGGTTAGGATATATAACGTTATAGACGTATATACTGTTCCCGCCGTGAAGTAGGGTCCGACACACCAGGAATATTGAAAAATATTACATCCGAGTTGTTAGGTTGCCTTATTTTACGACATACAGCGTTATAGACGCATACAATGTTCCCACTGAGAAGTAGGGTCCGACACACGTGGAATGTTGTAGAATGTTACATCCGAGGTGTGAGGTTGCCTTAGATTAGGTTATATGACGTTGTAGACGTATATAACGTTCCCACCGAGAAGTAGGTCCGACACGCCTGAATTGATGTCAAATATTACATCCGAGATGTTAGGTTGCCTTAGGTTAGGATATATAACGTTATAGACGTATATACTGTTCCCACTGAGAAGTAGGGTCCGAGACACGTGGAATGTTGTCAAATATTACATCCGACGTGTTAGGTTGCCTTAGGTTCGGATATATAACGTTATAGACGCATATAATGTTCCCACTGAGTAGTAGGTTCCGACTCGGCAGGAATGTTGTCAAATGTTACATCCGAGGTGCTAGGTTGCCTTAGGTTAGGATATACAACGTTATAGACGCATATAACGTTCCCACCAAGAAGTAGGGTCCGACACACCTGGAAAGTTGTCAAATATTACATCCGACGTGTTAGGTTGCCTTAGGTTAGGATATATAACGCTATAGACGTATATACAGTTCCCACCGTGAAGTAGGGCCCGACACACCAGGAATATTGACAACTATTACATCCGAGTTGTTAGGTTGCCTTATTTTACGATATACAGCGTTATAGACGCATAAAATGTTCCCACCGAGATGTAGGGTCCGACAGGCTTGGAATTTTGGCAAATATTACATCTGAGATGTTAGGTTGCCTTAGGTTAGGATATATAACGTTATAGACGTATATACTGTTCCCACCGTGAAGTAGGGTCCGACACACCAGGAATATTGACAACTATTACATCCGAGTTGTTATGTTGCCTTATTTTACGATATACAGCGTTATAGACGCATACAATGTTACCACCGAGATGTAGGGTCCGACAGGCTTGGAATGTTGGCAAATATTACATCTGAGCTGTTAGGTTGCATTAGGTTAAGATATATAACGTTACAGACGCATATAATGTTCCCACCGAGAAGTAGGGTCCGACACGCCAGGAATATTGTCAAATATTACATCCGAGTTATTAGGTTGCCTTAGGATAGGATATATAACGTTATAGACGCATATAATGTTCCCACCGAGAAGTAGGGTCCGACTCGCCAGAAATGATGTCAAATGTTACATCCGAGGTGTTAGGTTGCCTTAGGTCCGGTTATATGACGTTATAGACGCATATAATGTTCCCACCGAGAAGTAGGTCCGACACGTCTAGTTTGTTGTCAAACATTACATCCGAGATGTTAGGTTGCCTTAGGTTAGGATATATAACGTTATGGACGTATATACTGTTCCCACCGAGAAGTAGGGTCCGACAAACGTGGAATGTTGTCAAATGTTACATCCGAGGTGTTAGGTTGCCTTAGGTTAGGTTATATGACGTTATAGACGTATATAATGTTCTCACCGAGAAGTAGGTCCGACACGCCTGGATTGTTGTCAAATATTACATCCGAGATGTTGGGTTGCCTTAGCTTAGGATATATAACGTTACAGACGTATATACTGTTCCCACTGAGAAGTAGGGTCCGACACACGTGGAATGTTGTCAAATGTTACATCCGAAGTGTTAGGTTGCCTTAGGTTAGGATATATAACGTTATAGACGCATATAATGTTCCCACTGAGAAGTAGGTTCCGACTAGGCAGGAATGTTGTCAAACGTTACATCCGAGGTGCTAGGTTGCCTTAGGTTAGGATATACAACGTTATAGACGCATATAACGTTCCCACCAAGAAGCAGGGTCCGACACACCTGGAATGTTGTCATATATTACATCCGACGTGTTAGGTTGCCTTAGGTTAGGATATATAACGTTATAGACGTATATACAGTTCCCACCGTGAAGTAGGGTCCGACACACCAGGAATATTGACAACTATTACATCCGAGTTGTTAGGTTGCCTTATTTTACGATATACAGCGTTATAGACGCATAAAATGTTCCCACCGAGATGTAGGGTCCGACAGGCTTGGAATGATGGCAAATATTACATCTGAGATGTTAGGTTGCCTTAGGTTAGGATATATAACGTTATAGACGTATATACTGTTCCCACCGTGAAGTAGGGTCCGACACACCAGGAATATTGACAACTATTACATCCGAGTTGTTAGGTTGCCTTATTTTACGATATACAGCGTTATAGACGCATACAATGTTCCCACCGAGATGTAGGGTCCGACAGGCTTGGAATGTTGTCAAATATTACATCTGAGATGTTAGGTTGCCTTAGGTTAGGATATATAACGTTATAGACGTATATACAGTTCCCACCGTGAAGTAGGGTCCGACACACCAGGAATATTGACATCTATTACATCCGAGTTGTTAGGTTGCATTATTTTACGATATACAGCGTTATAGACGTATACAATGTTCCCACCGCGAAGTAGGGTCCGACAGGTTTGGAATGTTGGCAAATATTACATCCGAGGCGTTAGGTTGCCTTAGGTTAGGATGTACAACGTTATAGACGCATATAATGTTCCCACCGAGAAGTAGGGTCCGACACACCTGGAATGTTGTCAAATGTTACATCCGAGGTGTTAGGTTGCCTTAGGTTAGGTTATATGACGTTATAGACGCATATAATGTTCCCACCGAGAAGTAGGTCCGACACGCCTAGTTTGTTGTCCAACATTACATCCGAGATGTTAGGTTGCCTTAGGTGAGTATATATAACGTTATAGACGGATATATTGTTCCCACCGTGAAGTAGGGACCGACACACCAGGAATATTGACAACTATTACATCCGATTTGTTAGGTTGCCTTATTTTACGATATACAGCGTTATAGACGCATACAATGTTCCCACCGAGAAGTAGGATCCGACAGGTTTGGAATGTTGGCAAATATTACATCCGAGTTATTAGGTTGCCTTAGGTTAGGATATACAACGTTATAGACGCATATAATGTTCCCACCGAGAAGTAGGGTCCGACTCGCCAGGAATGTTGTGAAATGTTACATCTGAGGTGTTAGGTTGCCTTAGGTTAGGATATATAACGTTATAGACGCATTTAATGTTCCCACCGAGAAGTAGGGCCCGACATGCCTGGGTTGTTGTCAAACATTACATCCGAGATGTTAGGTTGCCTTAGGTTAGGATATATAACGTTATAGACGTATATACTGTTCCCACCGAGAAGTTGGTTCCGACACACGTGGAATGTTGTCAAATGTTACATCCGAGGTGTTAGCGTTCCTTAGGTTAGGTTATATGACGTTATAGACGTATATAATGTTCCCACCGAGAAGTAGGTCCGAGACGCCTGGATTGTTGTCAAATATTACATCCGAGATGTTTGGTTGCCTTAGGTTAGGATATATAACGTTATAGACGCATATAATGTTCCCACCGAGAGGTAGGGTCCGACACGCCAGGAATATTGTCAAATATTACATACGAGTTATTATGTTGCCTTAGGATAGGATATATAACGTTATAGACGCATATAGTGTTCCCACCGAGAAGTAGGGTCCGACTCGCCAGAAATGTTGTCAAATGTTACATCCGAGGTGTTAGGTTGCCTTAGGTTAGGTTATATGACGTTATAGACGCATATTATGTTCCCACCGAGAAGTAGGTCCGACACGCCTAGTTTGTTGTCAAACATTACATCCGAGATGTTAGGTTGCCTTAGGTTAGGATATATAACGTTGTAGACGGATATACTGTTCCCACCGTGAAGTAGGGTCCGACACTCCAGGAATATTGACAAATATTACATCCGAGTTGTTAATTTGGCTTCTTTTTCCGATATACAGCGTTATAGACGCATACAATGTTCCCACCGAGATGTGGGGTCCGAAAGGCTTGGAATGTTGGCAAATATTACATCCGTGGAGTTAGGTTGCCTTAGGTTAGGATATACAACGTTATAGACGCATATAATGTTCCCACCGAGAAGTAGGGTCCGACACGCCAGGAATATTGTCAAATATTACATCCGAGTTATTAGGTTGCCTTAGGATAGGATATATAACGTTATAGACGCATATAATGTTCCCACCGAGAAGTAGGGTCCGACTCGCCAGAAATGATGTCAAATGTTACATCCGCGGTGTTAGGTTGCCTCAGGTCAGGTTATATGACTTTATAGACGCATATAATGTTCCCACCGAGAAGTAGGTCCGATACGCCTAGTTTGTTGTCAAACATTACATCCGAGATGTTAGGTTGCCTTAGGTTAGGATATATAACGTTATAGACGTATATACTGTTCCCGCCGTGAAGTAGGGTCCGACACACCAGGAATATTGAAAAATATTACATCCGAGTTGTTAGGTTGCCTTATTTTACGATATACAGCGTTATAGACGCATACAATGTTCCCACTGAGAAGTAGGGTCCGACACACGTGGAATGTTGTAGAATGTTACATCCGAGGTGTTAGGTTGCCTTAGATTAGGTTATATGACGTTGTAGACGTATATAACGTTCCCACCGAGAAGTAGGTCCGACACGCCTGAATTGATGTCAAATATTACATCCGAGATGTTAGGTTGCCTTAGGTTAGGATATATAACGTTATAGACGTATATACTGTTCCCACTGAGAAGTAGGGTCCGAGACACGTGGAATGTTGTCAAATATTACATCCGACGTGTTAGGTTGCCTTAGGTTCGGATATATAACGTTATAGACGTATATACTGTTCCCACTGAGAAGTAGGGTCCGATACACGTGGAGTGTTGTCAAATGTTACATCCGAAGTGTTAGGTTGCCTTAGGTTAGGATATATAACGTTATAGACGCATATAATGTTCCCACTGAGTAGTAGGTTCCGACTCGGCAGGAATGTTGTCAAATGTTACATCCGAGGTGCTAGGTTGCCTTAGGTTAGGATATACAACGTTATAGACGCATATAACGTTCCCACCAAGAAGTAGGGTCCGACACACCTGGAAAGTTGTCAAATATTACATCCGACGTGTTAGGTTGCCTTAGGTTAGGATATATAACGCTATAGACGTATATACAGTTCCCACCGGGAAGTAGGGCCCGACACACCAGGAATATTGACAACTATTACATCCGAGTTGTTAGGTTGCCTTATTTTACGATATACAGCGTTATAGACGCATAAAATGTTCCCACCGAGATGTAGGGTCCGACAGGCTTGGAATTTTGGCAAATATTACATCTGAGATGTTAGGTTGCCTTAGGTTAGGATATATAACGTTATAGACGTATATACTGTTCCCACCGTGAAGTAGGGTCCGACACACCAGAAATATTGAAAAATATTACATCCGAGTTGTTAAGTTGCCTTATTTTACGATATACAGCGTTATAGACGCATGGAATGCTCCTACAGAGATGTAGGGTCCGACAGGCTTGGAATGTTGGCAAATATTACATCTGAGATGTTAGGTTGCCTTAGGTTAGGATATATAACGTTATAGACGCATATAATGTTCCCACCGATATGTAGGGTCCGACACGCCAGGAATATTGTCAAATATTACATCCGAGTTATTAGGTTGCCTTAGGATAGGATATATAACGTTATAGACGCATATAATGTTCCCACCGAGAAGTAGGGTCCGACTCGCCAGAAATGATGTCAAATGTTACACCCGAGGTGTTAGGTTGCCTTAGGTTAGGTTATATGACGTTATAGACGCATATAATGTTCCCACCGAGAAGTAGGTCCGACACGCCTAGTTTGTTGTCAAACATTACATCCGAGATGTTAGGTTGCATTAGGTTAGGATATATAACGTTATAGACGTATATACTGTTCCCACCGTGAAGTAGGGTCCGACACACCAGGAATATGGAAAAATATTACATCCGAGTTGTTAGGTTGCCTTATTTTACGATATACAGCGTTATAGACGCATACAATGTTCCCACCGAGAAGTAGGGTCCGACTCGCCAGAAATGTTGTCAAATGTTACATCCGAGGTGTTAGGTTGCCTTAGGTTAGGATATATAACGTTATAGACGCATATAATGTTCCCACTGAGAAGTAGGTTCCGACTCGCCAGGAATGTTGTCAAATGTTACATCCGAGGTGCTAGGTTGCCTTAGGTTAGGATATACAACGTTATAGACGCATATAACGTCCGCACCAAGAAGTAGGGTCCGACACACATGGAATGTTGTCAAATATTACATCCGACGTGTTAGGTTGCCTTAGGTTAGGATATATAACGTTATGGACGCATATAATGTTCCCACCGTGAAGTAGGGGCCGACTCGCCAGAAATGATGTCAAATGTTACATCCGAGGTGTTACGTTGCCTTAGGTTAGGTTATATGACGTTATAGACGCATATAATGTTCCCACCGAGAAGTAGGTCCGACACGCCTAGTTTGTTGTCAAACATTACATCCGAGATGTTCGGTTGCCTTAGGTTAGGATATACAACGTTATAGACGTATATACTGTTCCCACCGTGAAGTAGGGTCCGACACACCAGGAATATTGAAAAATATTACATCCGAGTTGTTAGGTTGCCTTATTTTACGATATACAGCGTTATAGACGTATATACTGTTCCCACTGAGAAGTAGGGTCCGACACACGTGGAATGTTGTCAAATGTTACATCCGAGGTGTTAGGTTGCCTTAGGTTAGGTTATATGACGTTATAGACGCATATAATGTTCACACAGAGAAGTAGGTCCGACACGCCTAGTTTGTTGTCCAACATTACATCCGAGATGTTAGGTTGCCTTAGGTGAGTATATATAACGTTATAGACGGATATACTGTTCCCACCGTGAAGTAGGGTCCGACACACCAGGAATATTGAAAAATATTACATCCGAGTTGTTAGGTTGCCTTATTTTACGATATACAGCGTTATAGACGCATACAATGTTCCCACCGAGAAGTAGGGTCCGACACGCCAGGAATATTGTCAAATATTACATCCGAGTTATTAGGTTGCCTTAGGATAGGATATATAACGTTATAGACGCATATAATGTTCCCACCGAGAAGTAGGGTCCGACTCGCCAGAAATGATGTCAAATGTTACATCCGCGGTGTTAGGTTGCCTCAGGTCAGGTTATATGACGTTATAGACGCATATAATGTTCCCACCGAGAAGTAGGTCCGATACGCCTAGTTTGTTGTCAAACATTACATCCGAGATGTTAGGTTGCCTTAGGTTAGGATATATAACGTTATAGACGTATATACTGTTCCCGCCGTGAAGTAGGGTCCGACACACCAGGAATATTGAAAAATATTATATCCGAGTTGTTAGGTTGCCTTATTTTACGATATACAGCGTTATAGACGCATACAATGTTCCCACTGAGAAGTAGGGTCCGACACACGTGGAATGTTGTAGAATGTTACATCCGAGGTGTTAGGTTGCCTTAGGTTAGGTTATATGACGTTGTAGACGTATATAACGTTCCCACCGAGAAGTAGGTCCGACACGCCTGAATTGATGTCAAATATTACATCCGAGATGTTAGGTTGCCTTAGGTTAGGATATATAACGTTATAGACGTATATACTGTTCCCACTGAGAAGTAGGGTCCGACACACGTGGAATGTTGTCAAATATTACATCCGACGTGTTAGGTTGCCTTAG
Source organism: Xylocopa violacea (assembly GCA_963969225.1). Taxonomy (NCBI): domain Eukaryota; kingdom Metazoa; phylum Arthropoda; class Insecta; order Hymenoptera; family Apidae; genus Xylocopa; species Xylocopa violacea. The sequence continues at coordinate 8,110,919 of CAXAJV010000019.1, read as the reverse complement.
GTTCGGATATATAACGTTATAGACGTATATACTGTTCCCACTGAGAAGTAGGGTCCGACACACGTGGAGTGTTGTCAAATGTTACATCCGAAGTGTTAGGTTGCCTTAGGTTAGGATATATAACGTTATAGACGCATATAATGTTCCCACTGAGTAGTAGGTTCCGACTCGGCAGGAATGTTGTCAAATGTTACATCCGAGGTGCTAGGTTGCCTTAGGTTAGGATATACAACGTTATAGACGCATATAACGTTCCCACCAAGAAGTAGGGTCCGACACACCTGGAATGTTGTCAAATATTACATCCGACGTGTTAGGTTGCCTTAGGTTAGGATATATAACGCTATAGACGTATATACAGTTCCCACCGTGAAGTAGGGCCCGACACACCAGGAATATTGACAACTATTACATCCGAGTTGTTAGGTTGCCTTATTTTACGATATACAGCGTTATAGACGCATAAAATGTTCCCACCGAGATGTAGGGTCCGACAGGCTTGGAATTTTGGCAAATATTACATCTGAGATGTTAGGTTGCCTTAGGTTAGGATATATAACGTTATAGACGTATATACTGTTCCCACCGTGAAGTAGGGTCCGACACACCAGGAATATTGACAACTATTACATCCGAGTTGTTATGTTGCCTTATTTTACGATATACAGCGTTATAGACGCATACAATGTTCCCACCGAGATGTAGGGTCCGACAGGCTTGGAATGTTGGCAAATATTACATCTGAGCTGTTAGGTTGCCTTAGGTTAAGATATATAACGTTACAGACGCATATAATGTTCCCACCGAGAAGTAGGGTCCGACACGCCAGGAATATTGTCAAATATTACATCCGAGTTATTAGGTTGCCTTAGGATAGGATATATAACGTTATAGACGCATATAATGTTCCCACCGAGAAGTAGGGTCCGACTCGCCAGAAATGATGTCAAATGTTACATCCGAGGTGTTAGGTTGAGTTAGGTCCGGTTATATGACGTTATAGACGCATATAATGTTCCCACCGAGAAGTAGGTCCGACACGTCTAGTTTGTTGTCAAACATTACATCCGAGATGTTAGGTTGCCTTAGGTTAGGATATATAACGTTATGGACGTATATACTGTTCCCACCGAGAAGTAGGGTCCGACAAACGTGGAATGTTGTCAAATGTTACATCCGAGGTGTTAGGTTGCCTTAGGTTAGGTTATATGACGTTATAGACGTATATAATGTTCTCACCGAGAAGTAGGTCCGACACGCCTGGATTGTTGTCAAATATTACATCCGAGATGTTAGGCTGCCTTAGGTTAGGATATATAACGTTATAGACGTATATACTGTTGCCACTGAGAAGTAGGGTCCGACACACGTGGAATGTTGTCAAACGTTACATCCGAAGTGTTAGGTTGCCTTAGGTTAGGACATATAACGTTATAGACGTATATACTGTTCCCACCGTGAATTAGGGTCCGACACACCAGGAATATTGAAAAATATTACATCCGAGTTGTTAGGTTGCCTTATTTTACCATATACAGCATTATAGACGCATACAATGTTCCCAACGAGAAGTAGGGTCCGACACACGTGGAATGTTGTAGAATGTTACATCCGAGGTGTTAGGTTGCCTTAGGTTAGGTTATATGACGTTATAGACGTATATAATGTTCCCACCGAGAAGTAGGTCCGACACACCTGAATTGATGTCAAATATTACATCCGAGATGTTGGGTTGCCTTAGCTTAGGATATATAACGTTATAGACGTATATACTGTTCCCACTGAGAAGTAGGGTCCGACACACGTGGAATATTGACAACTATTACATCCGAGTTGTTAGGTTGCCTTATTTTACGATATACAGCGTTATAGACGCATACAATGTTCCCACCGAGATGTAGGGTCCGACAGGCTTGGAATGTTGGCAAATATTACATCTGAGATGTTAGGTTGCCTTAGGTTAGGATATATAACGTTACAGACGCATATAATGTTCGCACCGAGAAGTAGGGTCCGACACGCCAGGAATATTGTCAAATATTACATCCGAGTTATTAGGTTGTCTTAGGATAGGATATATAACGTTATAGACGCATATAATGTTCCCACCGAGAAGTAGGGTCCGACTCGCCAGAAATGATGTCAAATGTTACATCCGAGGTGTTAGGTTGCCTTAGGTCAGGTTATATGACGTTATAGACGCATATAATGTTCCCACCGAGAAGTAGGTCCGACACGTCTAGTTTGTTGTCAAACATTACATCCGAGATGTTAGGTTGCCTTAGGTTAGGATATATAACGTTATGGACGTATATACTGTTCCCACCGAGAAGTAGGGTCCGACACACGTGGAATGTTGTCAAATGTTACATCCGAGGTGATAGGTTGCCTTAGGTTAGGTTATATGACGTTATAGACGTATATAATGTTCCCTCCGAGACGTAGGTCCGACACGCCTGAATTGATGTCAAATATTACATCCGAGATGTTAGGTTGCCTTATGTTAGGATATATAACGTTATAGACGTATATACTGTTCCCACTGAGAAGTAGGGTCCGACACACGTGGAGTGTTGTCAAATGTTACATCGGAAGTGTTAGGTTGCCTTAGGTTAGGATATATAACGTTATAGACGCATATAATGTTCCCACTGAGAAGTAGGTTCCGACTCGGCAGGAATGTTGTCAAATGTTACATCCGAGGTGCTAGGTTGCCTTAGGTTAGGATATACAACGTTATAGACGCATATAACGTCCGCACCAAGAAGTAGGGTCCGACACACCTGGAATGTTGTCAAATATTACATCCGACGTGTTAGGTTGCCTTAGGTTAGGATATATAACGTTATAGACGTATATACAGTTCCCACCGTGAAGTAGGGTCCGACACACCAGGAATATTGACAACTATTACATCCGAGTTGTTAGGTTGCCTTATTTTACGATATACAGCGTTATAGACGCATAAAATGTTCCCACCGAGATGTAGGGTCCGACAGGCTTGGAATGTTGGCAAATATTACATCTGAGATGTTAGGTTGCCTTATGTTAGGATATATAACGTTATAGACGTATATACAGTTCCCACCGTGAAGTAGGGTCCGACACACCAGGAAGGAATATTGACAACTATTACATCCGAGTTGTTAGGTCGCCTTATTTTACGATATACAGCGTTATAGACGCATACAATGTTCCCACCGAGATGTAGGGTCCGACAGGCTTGGGATGTTGGCAAATATTACATCTGAGATGTTAGGTTGCCTTAGGATAGGATATATAACGTTATAGACGCATATAATGTTCCCACCGAGAAGTAGGGTCCGACACGCCAGGAATATTGTCAAATATTACATCCGAGTTATTAGGTTGCCTTAGGATAGGATATATAACGTTATAGACGCATATAATGTTCCCACCGAGAAGTAGGGTCCGACTCGCCAGAAATGATGTCAAATGTTACATCCGCGGTGTTAGGTTGCCTCAGGTCAGGTTATATGACTTTATAGACGCATATAATGTTCCCACCGAGAAGTAGGTCCGATACGCCTAGTTTGTTGTCAAACATTACATCCGAGATGTTAGGTTGCCTTAGGTTAGGATATATAACGTTATAGACGTATATACTGTTCCCGCCGTGAAGTAGGGCCCGACACACCAGGAATATTGAAAAATATTACATCCGAGTTGTTAGGTTGCCTTATTTTACGATATACAGCGTTATAGACGCATACAATGTTCCCACTGAGAAGTAGGGTCCGACACACGTGGAATGTTGTAGAATGTTACATCCGAGGTGTGAGGTTGCCTTAGATTAGGTTATATGACGTTGTAGACGTATATAACGTTCCCACCGAGAAGTAGGTCCGACACGCCTGAATTGATGTCAAATATTACATCCGAGATGTTAGGTTGCCTTAGGTTAGGATATATAACGTTATAGACGTATATACTGTTCCCACTGAGAAGTAGGGTCCGAGACACGTGGAATGTTGTCAAATATTACATCCGACGTGTTAGGTTGCCTTAGGTTCGGATATATAACGTTATAGACGTATATACTGTTCCCACTGAGAAGTAGGGTCCGATACACGTGGAGTGTTGTCAAATGTTACATCCGAAGTGTTAGGTTGCCTTAGGTTAGGATATATAACGTTATAGACGCATATAATGTTCCCACTGAGTAGTAGGTTCCGACTCGGCAGGAATGTTGTCAAATGTTACATCCGAGGTGCTAGGTTGCCTTAGGTTAGGATATACAACGTTATAGACGCATATAACGTTCCCACCAAGAAGTAGGGTCCGACACACCTGGAAAGTTGTCAAATATTACATCCGACGTGTTAGGTTGCCTTAGGTTAGGATATATAACGCTATAGACGTATATACAGTTCCCACCGTGAAGTAGGGCCCGACACACCAGGAATATTGACAACTATTACATCCGAGTTGTTAGGTTGCCTTATTTTACGATATACAGCGTTATAGACGCATAAAATGTTCCCACCGAGATGTAGGGTCCGACAGGCCTGGAATTTTGGCAAATATTACATCTGAGATGTTAGGTTGCCTTAGGTTAGGATATATAACGTTATAGACGTATATACTGTTCCCACCGTGAAGTAGGGTCCGACACACCAGGAATATTGACAACTATTACATCCGAGTTGTTATGTTGCCTTATTTTACGATATACAGCGTTATAGACGCATACAATGTTACCACCGAGATGTAGGGTCCGACAGGCTTGGAATGTTGGCAAATATTACATCTGAGCTGTTAGGTTGCATTAGGTTAAGATATATAACGTTACAGACGCATATAATGTTCCCACCGAGAAGTAGGGTCCGACACGCCAGGAATATTGTCAAATATTACATCCGAGTTATTAGGTTGCCTTAGGATAGAATATATAACGTTATAGACGCATATAATGTTCCCACCGAGAAGTAGGGTCCGACTCGCCAGAAATGATGTCAAATGTTACATCCGAGGTGTTAGGTTGCCTTAGGTCCGGTTATATGACGTTATAGACGCATATAATGTTCCCACCGAGAAGTAGGTCCGACACGTCTAGTTTGTTGTCAAACATTACATCCGACATGTTAGGTTGCCTTAGGTTAGGATATATAACGTTATGGACGTATATACTGTTCCCACCGAGAAGTAGGGTCCGACAAACGTGGAATGTTGTCAAATGTTACATCCGAGGTGTTAGGTTGCCTTAGGTTAGGTTATATGACGTTATAGACGTATATAATGTTCTCACCGAGAAGTAGGTCCGACACGCCTGGATTGTTGTCAAATATTACATCCGAGATGTTGGGTTGCCTTAGCTTAGGATATATAACGTTACAGACGTATATACTGTTCCCACTGAGAAGTAGGGTCCGACACACGTGGAATGTTGTCAAATGTTACATCCGAAGTGTTAGGTTGCCTTAGGTTAGGATATATAACGTTATAGACGCATATAATGTTCCCACTGAGAAGTAGGTTCCGACTAGGCAGGAATGTTTTCAAACGTTACATCCGAGGTGCTAGGTTGCCTTAGGTTAGGATATACAACGTTATAGACGCATATAACGTTCCCACCAAGAAGCAGGGTCCGACACACCTGGAATGTTGTCATATATTACATCCGACGTGTTAGGTTGCCTTAGGTTAGGATATATAACGTTATAGACGTATATACAGTTCCCACCGTGAAGTAGGGTCCGACACACCAGGAATATTGACAACTATTACATCCGAGTTGTTAGGTTGCCTTATTTTACGATATACAGCGTTATAGACGCATAAAATGTTCCCACCGAGATGTAGGGTCCGACAGGCTTGGAATGTTGGCAAATATTACATCTGAGATGTTAGGTTGCCTTAGGTTAGGATATATAACGTTATAGACGTATATACTGTTCCCACCGTGAAGTAGGGTCCGACACACCAGGAATATTGACAACTATTACATCCGAGTTGTTAGGTTGCCTTATTTTACGATATACAGCGTTATAGACGCATACAATGTTCCCACCGAGATGTAGGGTCCGACAGGCTTGGAATGTTGTCAAATATTACATCTAAGATGTTAGGTTGCCTTAGGTTAGGATATATAACGTTATAGACGTATATACAGTTCCCACCGTGAAGTAGGGTCCGACACACCAGGAATATTGACATCTATTACATCCGAGTTGTTAGGTTGCATTATTTTACGATATACAGCGTTATAGACGTATACAATGTTCCCACCGCGAAGTAGGGTCCGACAGGTTTGGAATGTTGGCAAATATTACATCCGAGGCGTTAGGTTGCCTTAGGTTAGGATGTACAACGTTATAGACGCATATAATGTTCCCACCGAGAAGTAGGGTCCGACACACCTGGAATGTTGTCAAATGTTACATCCGAGGTGTTAGGTTGCCTTAGGTTAGGTTATATGACGTTATAGACGCATATAATGTTCCCACCGAGAAGTAGGTCCGACACGCCTAGTTTGTTGTCCAACATTACATCCGAGATGTTAGGTTGCCTTAGGTGAGTATATATAACGTTATAGACGGATATATTGTTCCCACCGTGAAGTAGGGACCGACACACCAGGAATATTGACAACTATTACATCCGATTTGTTAGGTTGCCTTATTTTACGATATACAGCGTTATAGACGCATACAATGTTCCCACCGAGAAGTAGGATCCGACAGGTTTGGAATGTTGGCAAATATTACATCCGAGTTATTAGGTTGCCTTAGGTTAGGATATACAACGTTATAGACGCATATAATGTTCCCACCGAGAAGTAGGGTCCGACTCGCCAGGAATGTTGTGAAATGTTACATCTGAGGTGTTAGGTTGCCTTAGGTTAGGATATATAACGTTATAGACGCATTTAATGTTCCCACCGAGAAGTAGGGCCCGACATGCCTGGGTTGTTGTCAAACATTACATCCGAGATGTTAGGTTGCCTTAGGTTAGGATATATAACGTTATAGACGTATATACTGTTCCCACCGAGAAGTTGGTTCCGACACACGTGGAATGTTGTCAAATGTTACATCCGAGGTGTTAGCGTTCCTTAGGTTAGGTTATATGACGTTATAGACGTATATAATGTTCCCACCGAGAAGTAGGTCCGAGACGCCTGGATTGTTGTCAAATATTACATCCGAGATGTTTGGTTGCCTTAGGTTAGGATATATAACGTTATAGACGCATATAATGTTCCCACCGAGAGGTAGGGTCCGACACGCCAGGAATATTGTCAAATATTACATACGAGTTATTATGTTGCCTTAGGATAGGATATATAACGTTATAGACGCATATAGTGTTCCCACCGAGAAGTAGGGTCCGACTCGCCAGAAATGTTGTCAAATGTTACATCCGAGGTGTTAGGTTGCCTTAGGTTAGGTTATATGACGTTATAGACGCATATTATGTTCCCACCGAGAAGTAGGTCCGACACGCCTAGTTTGTTGTCAAACATTACATCCGAGATGTTAGGTTGCCTTAGGTTAGGATATATAACGTTGTAGACGGATATACTGTTCCCACCGTGAAGTAGGGTCCGACACTCCAGGAATATTGACAAATATTACATCCGAGTTGTTAATTTGGCTTCTTTTTCCGATATACAGCGTTATAGACGCATACAATGTTCCCACCGAGATGTGGGGTCCGAAAGGCTTGGAATGTTGGCAAATATTACATCCGTGGAGTTAGGTTGCCTTAGGTTAGGATATACAACGTTATAGACGCATATAATGTTCCCACCGAGAAGTAGGGTCCGACACGCCAGGAATATTGTCAAATATTACATCCGAGTTATTAGGTTGCCTTAGGATAGGATATATAACGTTATAGACGCATATAATGTTCCCACCGAGAAGTAGGGTCCGACTCGCCAGAAATGATGTCAAATGTTACATCCGCGGTGTTAGGTTGCCTCAGGTCAGGTTATATGACTTTATAGACGCATATAATGTTCCCACCGAGAAGTAGGTCCGATACGCCTAGTTTGTTGTCAAACATTACATCCGAGATGTTAGGTTGCCTTAGGTTAGGATATATAACGTTATAGACGTATATACTGTTCCCGCCGCGAAGTAGGGTCCGACACACCAGGAATATTGAAAAATATTACATCCGAGTTGTTAGGTTGCCTTATTTTACGATATACAGCGTTATAGACGCATACAATGTTCCCACTGAGAAGTAGGGTCCGACACACGTGGAATGTTGTAGAATGTTACATCCGAGGTGTTAGGTTGCCTTAGATTAGGTTATATGACGTTGTAGACGTATATAACGTTCCCACCGAGAAGTAGGTCCGACACGCCTGAATTGATGTCAAATATTACATCCGAGATGTTAGGTTGCCTTAGGTTAGGATATATAACGTTATAGACGTATATACTGTTCCCACTGAGAAGTAGGGTCCGAGACACGTGGAATGTTGTCAAATATTACATCCGACGTGTTAGGTTGCCTTAGGTTCGGATATATAACGTTATAGACGTATATACTGTTCCCACTGAGAAGTAGGGTCCGATACACGTGGAGTGTTGTCAAATGTTACATCCGAAGTGTTAGGTTGCCTTAGGTTAGGATATATAACGTTATAGACGCATATAATGTTCCCACTGAGTAGTAGGTTCCGACTCGGCAGGAATGTTGTCAAATGTTACATCCGAGGTGCTAGGTTGCCTTAGGTTAGGATATACAACGTTATAGACGCATATAACGTTCCCACCAAGAAGTAGGGTCCGACACACCTGGAAAGTTGTCAAATATTACATCCGACGTGTTAGGTTGCCTTAGGTTAGGATATATAACGCTATAGACGTATATACAGTTCCCACCGTGAAGTAGGGCCCGACACACCAGGAATATTGACAACTATTACATCCGAGTTGTTAGGTTGCCTTATTTTACGATATACAGCGTTATAGACGCATAAAATGTTCCCACCGAGATGTAGGGTCCGACAGGCCTGGAATTTTGGCAAATATTACATCTGAGATGTTAGGTTGCCTTAGGTTAGGATATATAACGTTATAGACGTATATACTGTTCCCACCGTGAAGTAGGGTCCGACACACCAGGAATATTGACAACTATTACATCCGAGTTGTTATGTTGCCTTATTTTACGATATACAGCGTTATAGACGCATACAATGTTACCACCGAGATGTAGGGTCCGACAGGCTTGGAATGTTGGCAAATATTACATCTGAGCTGTTAGGTTGCATTAGGTTAAGATATATAACGTTACAGACGCATATAATGTTCCCACCGAGAAGTAGGGTCCGACACGCCAGGAATATTGTCAAATATTACATCCGAGTTATTAGGTTGCCTTAGGATAGGATATATAACGTTATAGACGCATATAATGTTCCCACCGAGAAGTAGGGTCCGACTCGCCAGAAATGATGTCAAATGTTACATCCGAGGTGTTAGGTTGCCTTAGGTCCGGTTATACGACGTTATAGACGCATATAATGTTCCCACCGAGAAGTAGGTCCGACACGTCTAGTTTGTTGTCAAACATTACATCCGAGATGTTAGGTTGCCTTAGGTTAGGATATATAACGTTATGGACGTATATACTGTTCCCACCGAGAAGTAGGGTCCGACAAACGTGGAATGTTGTCAAATGTTACATCCGAGGTGTTAGGTTGCCTTAGGTTAGGTTATATGACGTTATAGACGTATATAATGTTCTCACCGAGAAGTAGGTCCGACACGCCTGGATTGTTGTCAAATATTACATCCGAGATGTTGGGTTGCCTTAGCTTAGGATATATAACGTTACAGACGTATATACTGTTCCCACTGAGAAGTAGGGTCCGACACACGTGGAATGTTGTCAAATGTTACATCCGAAGTGTTAGGTTGCCTTAGGTTAGGATATATAACGTTATAGACGCATATAATGTTCCCACTGAGAAGTAGGTTCCGACTAGGCAGGAATGTTGTCAAACGTTACATCCGAGGTGCTAGGTTGCCTTAGGTTAGGATATACAACGTTATAGACGCATATAACGTTCCCACCAAGAAGCAGGGTCCGACACACCTGGAATGTTGTCATATATTACATCCGACGTGTTAGGTTGCCTTAGGTTAGGATATATAACGTTATAGACGTATATACAGTTCCCACCGTGAAGTAGGGTCCGACACACCAGGAATATTGACAACTATTACATCCGAGTTGTTAGGTTGCCTTATTTTACGATATACAGCGTTATAGACGCATAAAATGTTCCCACCGAGATGTAGGGTCCGACAGGCTTGGAATGTTGGCAAATATTACATCTGAGATGTTAGGTTGCCTTAGGTTAGGATATATAACGTTATAGACGTATATACTGTTCCCACCGTGAAGTAGGGTCCGACACACCAGGAATATTGACAACTATTACATCCGATTTGTTAGGTTGCCTTATTTTACGATATACAGCGTTATAGACGCATACAATGTTCCCACCGAGAAGTAGGATCCGACAGGTTTGGAATGTTGGCAAATATTACATCCGAGTTATTAGGTTGCCTTAGGTTAGGATATACAACGTTATAGACGCATATAATGTTCCCACCGAGAAGTAGGGTCCGACTCGCCAGGAATGTTGTGAAATGTTACATCTGAGGTGTTAGGTTGCCTTAGGTTAGGATATATAACGTTATAGACGCATTTAATGTTCCCACCGAGAAGTAGGGCCCGACATGCCTGGGTTGTTGTCAAACATTACATCCGAGATGTTAGGTTGCCTTAGGTTAGGATATATAACGTTATAGACGTATATACTGTTCCCACCGAGAAGTTGGTTCCGACACACGTGGAATGTTGTCAAATGTTACATCCGAGGTGTTAGCGTTCCTTAGGTTAGGTTATATGACGTTATAGACGTATATAATGTTCCCACCGAGAAGTAGGTCCGAGACGCCTGGATTGTTGTCAAATATTACATCCGAGATGTTTGGTTGCCTTAGGTTAGGATATATAACGTTATAGACGCATATAATGTTCCCACCGAGAGGTAGGGTCCGACACGCCAGGAATATTGTCAAATATTACATACGAGTTATTATGTTGCCTTAGGATAGGATATATAACGTTATAGACGCATATAGTGTTCCCACCGAGAAGTAGGGTCCGACTCGCCAGAAATGTTGTCAAATGTTACATCCGAGGTGTTAGGTTGCCTTAGGTTAGGTTATATGACGTTATAGACGCATATTATGTTCCCACCGAGAAGTAGGTCCGACACGCCTAGTTTGTTGTCAAACATTACATCCGAGATGTTAGGTTGCCTTAGGTTAGGATATATAACGTTGTAGACGGATATACTGTTCCCACCGTGAAGTAGGGTCCGACACTCCAGGAATATTGACAAATATTACATCCGAGTTGTTAATTTGGCTTCTTTTTCCGATATACAGCGTTATAGACGCATACAATGTTCCCACCGAGATGTGGGGTCCGAAAGGCTTGGAATGTTGGCAAATATTACATCCGTGGAGTTAGGTTGCCTTAGGTTAGGATATACAACGTTATAGACGCATATAATGTTCCCACCGAGAAGTAGGGTCCGACACGCCAGGAATATTGTCAAATATTACATCCGAGTTATTAGGTTGCCTTAGGATAGGATATATAACGTTATAGACGCATATAATGTTCCCACCGAGAAGTAGGGTCCGACTCGCCAGAAATGATGTCAAATGTTACATCCGCGGTGTTAGGTTGCCTCAGGTCAGGTTATATGACTTTATAGACGCATATAATGTTCCCACCGAGAAGTAGGTCCGATACGCCTAGTTTGTTGTCAAACATTACATCCGAGATGTTAGGTTGCCTTAGGTTAGGATATATAACGTTATAGACGTATATACTGTTCCCGCCGTGAAGTAGGGTCCGACACACCAGGAATATTGAAAAATATTACATCCGAGTAGTTAGGTTGCCTTATTTTACGATATACAGCGTTATAGACGCATACAATGTTCCCACTGAGAAGTAGGGTCCGACACACGTGGAATGTTGTAGAATGTTACATCCGAGGTGTTAGGTTGCCTTAGATTAGGTTATATGACGTTGTAGACGTATATAACGTTCCCACCGAGAAGTAGGTCCGACACGCCTGAATTGATGTCAAATATTACATCCGAGATGTTAGGTTGCCTTAGGTTAGGATATATAACGTTATAGACGTATATACTGTTCCCACTGAGAAGTAGGGTCCGAGACACGTGGAATGTTGTCAAATATTACATCCGACGTGTTAGGTTGCCTTAGGTTCGGATATATAACGTTATAGACGTATATACTGTTCCCACTGAGAAGTAGGGTCCGATACACGTGGAGTGTTGTCAAATGTTACATCCGAAGTGTTAGGTTGCCTTAGGTTAGGATATATAACGTTATAGACGCATATAATGTTCCCACTGAGTAGTAGGTTCCGACTCGGCAGGAATGTTGTCAAATGTTACATCCGAGGTGCTAGGTTGCCTTAGGTTAGGATATACAACGTTATAGACGCATATAACGTTCCCACCAAGAAGTAGGGTCCGACACACCTGGAAAGTTGTCAAATATTACATCCGACGTGTTAGGTTGCCTTAGGTTAGGATATATAACGCTATAGACGTATATACAGTTCCCACCGTGAAGTAGGGCCCGACACACCAGGAATATTGACAACTATTACATCCGAGTTGTTAGGTTGCCTTATTTTACGATATACAGCGTTATAGACGCATAAAATGTTCCCACCGAGATGTAGGGTCCGACAGGCTTGGAATTTTGGCAAATATTACATCTGAGATGTTAGGTTGCCTTAGGTTAGGATATATAACGTTATAGACGTATATACTGTTCCCACCGTGAAGTAGGGTCCGACACACCAGGAATATTGACAACTATTACATCCGAGTTGTTATGTTGCCTTATTTTACGATATACAGCGTTATAGACGCATACAATGTTACCACCGAGATGTAGGGTCCGACAGGCTTGGAATGTTGGCAAATATTACATCTGAGCTGTTAGGTTGCATTAGGTTAAGATATATAACGTTATAGACGTATATACTGTTCCCACCGTGAAGTAGGGTCCGACACGCCAGGAATATTGTCAAATATTACATACGAGTTATTATGTTGCCTTAGGATAGGATATATAACGTTATAGACGCATATAGTGTTCCCACCGAGAAGTAGGGTCCGACTCGCCAGAAATGTTGTCAAATGTTACATCCGAGGTGTTAGGTTGCCTTAGGTTAGGTTATATGACGTTATAGACGCATATTATGTTCCCACCGAGAAGTAGGTCCGACACGCCTAGTTTGTTGTCAAACATTACATCCGAGATGTTAGGTTGCCTTAGGTTAGGATATATAACGTTGTAGACGGATATACTGTTCCCACCGTGAAGTAGGGACCGACACTCCAGGAATATTGACAAATATTACATCCGAGTTGTTAATTTGGCTTCTTTTTCCGATATACAGCGTTATAGACGCATACAATGTTCCCACCGAGATGTGGGGTCCGAAAGGCTTGGAATGTTGGCAAATATTACATCCGTGGAGTTAGGTTGCCTTAGGTTAGGATATACAACGTTATAGACGCATATAATGTTCCCACCGAGAAGTAGGTTCCGACACACCTGCAATGTTGTCAAATGTTACATCCGAGGTGTTAGGTTGCCTTAGGTTAGGATATATAACGTTATAGACGCATACAATGTTCCCACTGAGAAGTAGGTTCCGACTCGCCAGGAATGTTGTCAAATGTTACATCCGAGGTGCTAGGTTGCCTTAGGTTAGGATATACAACGTTATAGACGCATATAACGTTCCCACCAAGAAGTAGGGTCCGACACACCTGGAATGTTGTCAAATATTACATCCGACGTGTTAGGTTGCCTTAGGTTAGGATATATAACGTTATAGACGTATATACAGTTCCCACCGTGAAGTAGGGTCCGACACACCAGGAATATTGACAACTATTACATCCGAGTTGTTAGGTTGCCTTATTTTACGATATACAGCGTTATAGACGCATACAATGTTCCCACCGAGATGTAGGTTCCGACAGGCTTGGAATGTTGGCAAATATTACATCTGAGATGTTAGGTTGCCTTAGGTTAGGATATATAACGTTATAGACGTATATACACTTCCCACCGTGAAGTAGGGTCCGACACACCAGGAATATTGACAACTATTACATCCGAGTTGTTAGGTTGCCTTATTTTACGATATACAGCGTTATAGACGCATACAATGCTCCTACAGAGATGTAGGGTCCGACAGGCTTGGAATGTTGGCAAATATTACATCTGAGATGTTAAGTTGCCTTAGGTTAGGATATATAACGTTATAGACGCATATAATGTTCCCACCGAGATGTAGGGTCCGACACGCCAGGAATATTGTCAAATATTACATCCGAGTTATTAGGTTGCCTTAGGATAGGATATATAACGTTATAGACGCATATAATGTTCCCACCGAGAAGTAGGGTCCGACTCGCCAGAAATGATGTCAAATGTTACATCCGAGGAGTTAGGTTGCCTTAGGTTAGGTTATATGACGTTATAGACGCATATTATGTTCCCACCGAGAAGTAGGTCCGACACGCCTAGTTTGTTGTCAAACATTACATCCGAGATGTTAGGTTGCCTTAGGTTAGGATATATAACGTTGTAGACGGATATACTGTTCCCACCGTGAAGTAGGGACCGACACTCCAGGAATATTGACAAATATTACATCCGAGTTGTTAATTTGGCTTCTTTTTCCGATATACAGCGTTATAGACGCATACAATGTTCCCACCGAGATGTGGGGTCCGAAAGGCTTGGAATGTTGGCAAATATTACATCCGTGGAGTTAGGTTGCCTTAGGTTAGGATATACAACGTTATAGACGCATATAATGTTCCCACCGAGAAGTAGGTTCCGACACACCTGCAATGTTGTCAAATGTTACATCCGAGGTGTTAGGTTGCCTTAGGTTAGGATATATAACGTTATAGACGCATACAATGTTCCCACTGAGAAGTAGGTTCCGACTCGCCAGGAATGTTGTCAAATGTTACATCCGAGGTGCTAGGTTGCCTTAGGTTAGGATATACAACGTTATAGACGCATATAACGTTCCCACCAAGAAGTAGGGTCCGACACACCTGGAATGTTGTCAAATATTACATCCGACGTGTTAGGTTGCCTTAGGTTAGGATATATAACGTTATAGACGTATATACAGTTCCCACCGTGAAGTAGGGTCCGACACACCAGGAATATTGACAACTATTACATCCGAGTTGTTAGGTTGCCTTATTTTACGATATACAGCGTTATAGACGCATACAATGTTCCCACCGAGATGTAGGTTCCGACAGGCTTGGAATGTTGGCAAATATTACATCTGAGATGTTAGGTTGCCTTAGGTTAGGATATATAACGTTATAGACGTATATACACTTCCCACCGTGAAGTAGGGTCCGACACACCAGGAATATTGACAACTATTACATCCGAGTTGTTAGGTTGCCTTATTTTACGATATACAGCGTTATAGACGCATACAATGCTCCTACAGAGATGTAGGGTCCGACAGGCTTGGAATGTTGGCAAATATTACATCTGAGATGTTAAGTTGCCTTAGGTTAGGATATATAACGTTATAGACGCATATAATGTTCCCACCGAGATGTAGGGTCCGACACGCCAGGAATATTGTCAAATATTACATCCGAGTTATTAGGTTGCCTTAGGATAGGATATATAACGTTATAGACGCATATAATGTTCCCACCGAGAAGTAGGGTCCGACTCGCCAGAAATGATGTCAAATGTTACATCCGAGGTGTTAGGTTGCCTTAGGTTAGGTTATATGACGTTATAGACGCATATTATGTTCCCACCGAGAAGTAGGTCCGACACGCCTAGTTTGTTGTCAAACATTACATCCGAGATGTTAGGTTGCATTAGGTTAGGATATATAACGTTATAGACGTATATACTGTTCCCACCGTGAAGTAGGGTCCGACACACCAGAAATATTGAAAAATATTACATCCGAGTTGTTAGTTTGCCTTATTTTACGATATACAGCGTTATAGACGCATACAATGTTCCCACCGCGAAGTAGGGTCCGACAGGTTTGGAATGTTGGCAAATATTACATCCGAGGCGTTAGGTTGCCTTAGGTTAGGATATACAACATTAGAGACGCATATAATGTTCCCACCGAGAAGTAGGGTCCGACACACCTGGAATGTTGTCAAATGTTACATCCGAGGTGTTATGTTGCCTTAGGTTAGGATATATAACGTTATAGACGCATATAATATTCCCACCGAGAAGTAGGGTCCGATTCGCCAGAAATGTTGTCAAATGTTACATCCGAGGTGTTTGGTTGCCTTAGGTTAGGTTATATGACGTTATAGAAGCATATAATGATCCAACCGTGAAGTAGGTCCGACACGCCTAGATTGTTGTCAAATATTACATCCGAGATGTTAGGTTGCCTTAGGTTAGGATATATAACGTTACAGACGTATATACTGTTCTCACCGTGAAGTAGGGTCCGACACACCAGGAATATTGACAAATATTACATCCGAGTTGTTAGGTTGCCTTATTTTACGATATAGAGCGTTATAGACGCATACAATGTTCCCACAGAGAAGTAGGGTCCGACAGGTTTGGAATGTTGGCAAATATTACATCCGAGGAGTTAGGTTGCCTTAGGTTAGGATATACAACGTTATAGACGCATATAATGTTCCCACCGAGAAGTAGGGTCCGACACGCTTGGAATGTTGTCAAATGTTACATCCGAGGTGTTAGGTTGCCTTAGGTTTGGTTATATGACGTTATAGACGCATATAATGTTCCCACCGAGAAGTAGGTCCGACAGGCCTGGATTGTTGTCAAATATTACATCCGAGATGTTAGGTTGCCTTAGGTTAGGATATATAGCGTTATAGACGTATATACTGTTCCCACCGAGAAGTAGGGTCCGACACACGTGGAATGTTGTCAAATGTTACATCCGAGGTGTTAGGTTGCCTTAGGTTAGGTTATATGACGTTATAGACGTATATAATGTTGCCACCGAGAAGTAGGTCTGACACGCCTGGATTGTTGTCAAATATTACATCCGAGATGTTAGGTTGCCTTAGGTTAGGATATATAACGTTATAGACGTATATACTGTTCCCACTGAGAAGTAGGGTTCGAAACAGGTGGAATGTTGTCAAATGTTACATCCGAGGTGTTAGGTTGCCTTAGGTTAGGATATATAACGTTAGAGACGCATATAATGTTCCCACTGAGAAGTAGGTTCCGACTCGCCAGGAATGTTGTCAAATGTTACATCCGAGGTGCTAGGTTGCCTTAGGTTAGGATATACAAAGTTATAGACGCATATAATGTTCCCACTGAGAAGTAGGTTTCGACACATATGGAATCTTGTCAAATATTACATCCGACGTGTTAGGTTGCCTTAGGTTAGGATATATAACGTTATAGACGTATATACTGTTCCCACCGTGAAGTAGGGTCCTGCACACCAGGAATATTGACAACTATTACATCCGAGTAGTTAGGTTGCCTTATTTTACGATATACAGCGTTATAGACGCATACAATGTTCCCACAGAGAAGTAGGGTCCGATAGGTTTGGAATTTTGGCAAATATTACATCCGAGGAGTTAGGATGCCTTAGGTTAGGATATACAACGTTATAGACGCATATAATGTTCCCACCGAGAAGTAGGGTCCGACACGCTTGGAATGTTGTCAAATGTTACATCCGAGGTGTTAGGTTGCCTTAGGTTAGGTTATATGACGTTATGGACGTATATAATGTTCCCACCGAGAAGTAGGTCCGACACGCCTGGATTGTTGTCAAATATTACATCCGAGACGTTAGGTTGCCTTAGGTTAGGATATATAACGTTATAGACGTATATACTGATCCCACTGAGAAGTGGGGTCCGACACACCAGGAATATTGACAACTATTACATCCGAGTAGTTAGGTTGCCTTATTTTACGATATACAGCGTTATAGAAGCATACAATGTTCCCACCGAGAAGTAGGGTCCGACAGGTTTGAAATGTTGGCAAATATTACATCCGAGGAGTTAGGTTGCCTTAGGCTAGGATATACAACGTTAGAGACGCATATAATGTTCCCACCGAGAAGTAGGGTCCGACACACCTGGAATGTTGTCAAATGTTACATGCGAGGTGTTAGGTTACCTTAGGTTAGGTTATATGACGTTATAGACGTATATAATGTTCTCACCGAGAAGTAGGTCCGACACGCCTGGATTGTTGTCAAATATTACATCCGAGATGTTAGGTTCCCTTAGGTTAGGATATATAACGTTATAGACGTATATACTGATCCCACTGAGAAGTAGGGTCCGACACACGTGGAATGTTGTCAAATGTTACATCCGAGGTGTTAGGTTGCCTTAGGTTAGGATATATAACGTTATAGACGTATATACTGTTCCCACCGTGAATTAGGGTCCGACACACCAGGAATATTGAAAAATATTACATCCGAGTTGTTAGGTTGCCTTATTTTACGATATACAGCATTATAGACGCATACAATGTTCCCACCGAGAAGTAGGGTCCGACAAACGTGGAATGTTGTAGAATGTTACATCCGAGGTGTTAGGTTGCCTTAGCTTAGGTTATATGACGTTATAGACGTATATAATGTTCCCACCGAGAAGTAGGTCCGACACACCTGAATTGATGTCAAATATTACATCCGAGATGTTAGGTTGCCTTAGCTTAGGATATATAACGTTATAGACGTATATACTGTTCCCACTGAGAAGTAGGGTCCGACACACGTGGAATGTTGTCAAATGTTACATCCGAAGTGCTAGGTTGCCTTAGGTTAGGATATATAACGTTAAAGACGCATATAATGTTCCCACTGAGAAGTAGGGTCCGACACACCTGGAATGTTGTCATATATTACATCCGACGTGTTAGGTTGCGTTAGGTTAGGATATATAACGTTATAGACGTATATACAGTTCTCACCGTGAAGTAGGGTCCGACACACCAGGAATATTGAAAAATATTACATCCGAGTTGTTAGGTTGCCTTATTTTACGATATACAGCGTTATAGACGCATACAATGTTCCCACCGAGAAGTAGGGTCCGACACACCTGGAATGTTGTCAAATGTTACATCCGAGGTGTTAGGTTGCCTTAGGTTAGGTTATATGACGTTATAGACGCATATAATGTTCCCACCGAGAAGTAGGTCCGACACGCCTAGTTTGTTGTCAAACATTACATCCGAGATGTTAGGTTGCCTTAGGTTAGGATATATAACGTTATAGACGTATATACTGTTCCCACCGTGAAGTAGGGTCCGACACACCAGGAATATTGAAAAATATTACTTCCGAGTTGTTAGGTTGCCTTATTTTACGATATACAGCGTTATAGACGCATACAATGTTCCCACCGAGAAGTAGGGTCCGACACACGTGGAATGTTGTCAAATGTTACATCCGAGGTGATAGGTTGCCTTAGGTTAGGTTATATGACGTTATAGACGTATATAATGTTCCCTCCGAGAAGTAGGTCCGACACGCCTGAATTGATGTCAAATATTACATCCGAGATGTTAGGTTGCCTTAGGTTAGGATATATAACGTTATAGACGTATATACTGTTCCCACTGAGAAGTAGGGTCCGACACACGTGGAGTGTTGT
This sequence comes from Xylocopa violacea, assembly GCA_963969225.1. NCBI lineage: Eukaryota > Metazoa > Arthropoda > Insecta > Hymenoptera > Apidae > Xylocopa > Xylocopa violacea. Next base: position 8,091,138 of record CAXAJV010000019.1, on the reverse strand, counting down.
CAAATGTTACATCCGAAGTGTTGGGTTGCCTTAGGTTAGGATATATAACGTTATAGACGCATATAATGTTCCCACTGAGAAGTAGGTTCCGACTCGGCAGGAATGTTGTCAAATGTTACATCCGAGGTGCTAGTTTGCCTTAGGTTAGGATATACAACGTTATAGACGCATATAACGTTCCCACCAAGAAGTAGGGTCCGACACACCTGGAATGTTGTCAAATATTACATCCGACGTGTTAGGTTGCCTTAGGTTAGGATATATAACGTTATAGACGTATATACAGTTCCCACCGTGAAGTAGGGTCCGACACACCAGGAATATTGACAACTATTACATCCGAGTTGTTAGGTTGCCTTATTTTACGATATACAGCGTTATAGACGCATACAATGTTCCCACCGAGATGTAGGTTCCGACAGGCTTGGAATGTTGGCAAATATTACATCTGAGATGTTAGGTTGCCTTAGGTTAGGATATATAACGTTATAGACGTATATACACTTCCCACCGTGAAGTAGGGTCCGACACACCAGGAATATTGACAACTATTACATCCGAGTTGTTAGGTTGCCTTATTTTACGATATACAGCGTTATAGACGCATACAATGCTCCTACAGAGATGTAGGGTCCGACAGGCTTGGAATGTTGGCAAATATTACATTTGAGATGTTAAGTTGCCTTAGGTTAGGATATATAACGTTATAGACGCATATAATGTTCCCACCGAGATGTAGGGTCCGACACGCCAGGAATATTGTCAAATATTACATCCGAGTTATTAGGTTGCCTTAGGATAGGATATATAACGTTATAGACGCATATAATGTTCCCACCGAGAAGTAGGGTCCGACTCGCCAGAAATGATGTCAAATGTTACATCCGAGGTGTTAGGTTGCCTTAGGTTAGGTTATATGACGTTATAGACGCATATAATGTTCCCACCGAGAAGTAGGTCCGACACGCCTAGTTTGTTGTCAAACATTACATCCGAGATGTTAGGTTGCATTAGGTTAGGATATATAACGTTATAGACGTATATACTGTTCCCACCGTGAAGTAGGGTCCGACACACCAGAAATATTGAAAAATATTACATCCGAGTTGTTAGTTTGCCTTATTTTACGATATACAGCGTTATAGACGCATACAATGTTCCCACCGAGATGTAGGGTCCGACAGGCTTGGAATGTTGTCAAATATTACATCTGAGATGTTAGGTTGCCTTAGGTTAGGATATATAACGTTATAGACGTATATACAGTTCCCACCGTGAAGTAGGGTCCGACACACCAGGAATATTGACAACTATTACATCCGAGTTGTTAGGTTGCATTATTTTACGATATACAGCGTTATAGACGTATACAATGTTCCGACCGCGAAGTAGGGTCCGACAGGTTTGGAATGTTGGCAAATATTACATCCGAGGCGTTAGGTTGCCTTAGGTTAGGATATACAACATTAGAGACGCATATAATGTTCCCACCGAGAAGTAGGGTCCGACACACCTGGAATGTTGTCAAATGTTACATCCGAGGTGTTAGGTTGCCTTAGGTTAGGTTATATGACGTTATAGACGTATATAATGTTCCCACCGAGAAGTAGGTCCGACACGCCTGGATTGTTGTCAAGTATTACTTCCGAGATGTTAGGTTGCCTTAGGTTAGGATATATAACGTTATAGACGGATATACTGTTCCCACCGTGAAGTAGGGTCCGACACACCAGGAATATTGACAAATATTACATCCGAGTTGTTAATTTGCCTTCTTTTTCCGATATACAGCGTTATAGACGCATACAATGTTCCCACCGAAATGTGGGGTCCGACAGGCTTGGAATGTTGGCAAATATTACATCCGTGGAGTTAGGTTGCCTTAGGTTAGGATATACAACGTTATAGACGCATATAATGTTCCCACCGAGATGTGGGGTCCGACAGGCTTGGAATGTTGGCAAATGTTACATCCGAGGTTTTAGGTTGCCTTAGGTTAGGATATAAAACGTTATAGACGCATATAATGTTCCCACCGAGAAGTAGGTTCCGCCTCGCCAGGAATGTTGTCAAATGTTACATCCGAGGTGCTAGGTTGCCTTAGGGTAGGATATAAAACGTTATAGACGCATATAATGTTCCCACCGAGAAGTAGGGTCCGACACACATGGAATCTTGTCAAATGTTACATCCGAGGTGTTATGTTGCCTTAGGTTAGGATATATAACGTTATAGACGCATATAATATTCCCACCGAGAAGTAGGGTCCGATTCGCCAGAAATGTTGTCAAATGTTACATCCGAGGTGTTTGGTTGCCTTAGGTTAGGTTATATGACGTTATAGAAGCATATAATGATCCAACCGTGAAGTAGGTCCGACACGCCTAGATTGTTGTCAAATATTACATCCGAGATGTTAGGTTGCCTTAGGTTAGGATATATAACGTTACAGACGTATATACTGTTCTCACCGTGAAGTAGGGTCCGACACACCAGGAATATTGACAAATATTACATCCGAGTTGTTAGGTTGCCTTATTTTACGATATACAGCGTTATAGACGCATACAATGTTCCCACAGAGAAGTAGGGTCCGACAGGTTTGGAATGTTGGCAAATATTACATCCGAGGAGTTAGGTTGCCTTAGGTTAGGATATACAACGTTATAGACGCATATAATGTTCCCACCGAGAAGTAGGTTTCGACACATATGGAATCTTGTCAAATATTACATCCGACGTGTTAGGTTGCCTTAGGTTAGGATATATAACGTTATAGACGTATATACTGTTCCCACCGTGAAGTAGGGTCCTGCACACCAGGAATATTGACAACTATTACATCCGAGTAGTTAGGTTGCCTTATTTTACGATATACAGCGTTATAGACGCATACAATGTTCCCACAGAGAAGTAGGGTCCGATAGGTTTGGAATTTTGGCAAATATTACATCCGAGGAGTTAGGTTGCCTTAGGTTAGGATATACAACGTTATAGACGCATATAATGTTCCCACCGAGAAGTAGGGTCCGACACGCTTGGAATGTTGTCAAATGTTACATCCGAGGTGTTAGGTTGCCTTATGTTAGGTTATATGACGTTATAGACGCATATAATGTTCCCACCGAGAAGTAGGTCCGACAGGCCTGGATTGTTGTCAAATATTACATCCGAGGTGTTAGGTTGCCATAGGTTAGGATATATAGCGTTATAGACGTATATACTGTTCCCACCGAGAAGTAGGGTCCGACATACGTGGAATGTTGTCAAATGTTACATCCGAGGTGTTAGGTTGCCTTAGGTTAGGTTATATGACGTTATAGACGTATATAATGTTCCCACCGAGAAGTAGGTCCGACACGCCTGGATTGTTGTCAAATATTACATCCGAGATGTTAGGTTGCCTTAGGTTAGGATATATAACGTTATAGACGTATATACTGTTCCCACTGAGAAGTAGGGTCCGAAACACGTGGAATGTTGTCAAATGTTACATCCGAGGTGTTAGGGTGCCTTAGGTTAGGATATATAACGTTATAGACGTATATACTGTTCCCACCGTGAAGTAGGGTCCGACACACCAGGAATATTGACAACTATTACATCCGAGCTGTTAGCTTGCCTTATTTTACGATATACAGCGTTATAGACGCATACAATGTTCCCACCGAGAAGTAGGGTCCGACAGGTTTGAAATGTTGGCAAATATTACATCCGAGGAGTTAGGTTGCCTTACGTTAGGATATACAACATTAGAGACGCATATAATGTTCCCACCGAGAAGTAGGGTCCGACACACCTGGAATGTTGTCAAATGTTACATCCGACGTGTTAGGTTGCCTTAGGTTAGGTTATATGACGTTATAGACGTATATAATGTTCCCACCGAGAAGTAGGTCCGACACGCCTGGATTGTTGTCAAATATTACATCCGAGATGTTAGGTTGCCTTAGGTTAGGATATATAACGTTATAGACGTATATACTGATCCCACTGAGAAGTAGGGTCCGACACACGTGGAATGTTGTCAAATGTTACATACGAGGTGTTAGGTTGCCTTAGGTTAGGATATATAACGTTATAGATGCATATAATGTTCCCACCGAGAAGTAGGTCCGACACGACTCGATAGTTGTCAAATATTACATCCGAGCTGTTAGGTTGCCTTAGGTTAGGATATATAACATTATAGACGCATATAATGTTCCCACCGATAAGTAGGGTCCGACACGCCAGGAATATTGTCAAATATTACATCTGAGATGTTAGGTTGCCTTAGGTTAGGATATATAACGTTATAGACGCATATAATTTTCCCACCGAGAGGTAGGGTCCGACACGCCAGGAATATTGTCAAATATTACATCCGAGTTATTAGGTTGCCTTAGGATAGGATATATAACGTTATAGACGCATATAATGTTCACACCGAGAAGTAGGGCCGACTCGCCAGGAATGTTGTCAAATGTTACATCTGAGGTGTTAGGTTGCCTTAGGTTAGGATATATAACGTTATAGACGCATATAATGTTCCCACCAAGAAGTAGAGCCCGACACGCTTGGAATGTTGTCAAATGTTATATCCGAGGTGTTAGGTTGCCTTAAGTTAGGTTATATGACGTTATAGACGCATATAATGTTCCCACCGAGAAGTAGGGTCCGACACGCCAGGAATGTTGTAAAATATTACGTACTAGATGATAGGTTAACTTAGGTTGGGATATATAACGTTATAGACGCATATAATGTTTCCACCGAGAAGTCGGTTCCGACAAGCCAGGAATGTTGTAAAACGTTACACTCGCGATGTTAGGCTGCCTTAGGTTATGATATATAACGTTATAGACGCATGTAATGTTCCCACCGAGAAGTAGGTCCGACACGCCTGGAATGTTGTCAAATATTACATCCGAGTTGTTGGGTTGCCTTAGGTTAGGACATATAACGTTATAGACGTATATACTGTTCCCACCGTGAAGCAGGGTCCGACACACCAGGAATATTGACAACTATTACATCCGAGTTGTTAGGTTGCCTTATTTTACGATATACAGCGTTATTGACGCATACAATATTCCCACCGACAAGTAGAGCCCGACAGGTTTGGGATGTTGGCAAATATTACATCCGAGGAGTTAGCTTGCCTTAGATTAGGATATACAACGTTATAGACGCATATAATGTTCCCACCGAGAAGTAGGGTACGACTCGCTAGGAATGTTGACAAATGTTACATCCGAGGTGCTAGGTTGACTTAGGTTAGGATATATAACGTTATAGACGCATATAATGTTCCCACCGAGAAGTAGGGCCCGGCATGCTTGGAATGTTGTCAAATGTTATATCCGAGGTGTTAGGTTGCCTTAGGTTAGGTTCTATGACGTTATAGACGCATGTAATGTTCCCACCGAGAAGTAGGGTCCGACACACCAGGAATATTGACAACTATTACATCTGAGTTGTTAGGTCGCCTTATTTTACGACATACAGCGTTATTGAAGCATACAATATTCCCACCGAGAAGTAGAGCCCGACAGGTTTGGGATGTTGGCAAATATTACATCCGTGTTATCAGGTTGCCTTAGGATAGGATATATAACGTTATAGACGCATTTAATGTTCCCACCGAGAAGTAGGGTCCGACTCGCCAGGAATGTTGTCAAATGTTATATCTGAGGTGCTAGGTTGACTTAGGTTAGGATATATAACGTTATAGACGTATATACTGTTCCCACCGTGAAGTAGGGTCCGACACACCAGGAATATTGACAACTATTACATCCGAGCTGTTAGCTTGCCTTATTTTACGATATACAGCGTTATAGACGCATACAATGTTCCCACCGAGAAGTAGGGTCCGACAGGTTTGAAATGTTGGCAAATATTACATCCGAGGAGTTAGGTTGCCTTACGTTAGGATATACAACATTAGAGACGCATATAATGTTCCCACCGAGAAGTAGGGTCCGACACACCTGGAATGTTGTCAAATGTTACATCCGACGTGTTAGGTTGCCTTAGGTTAGGTTATATGACGTTATAGACGTATATAATGTTCCCACCGAGAAGTAGGTCCGACACGCCTGGATTGTTGTCAAATATTACATCCGAGATGTTAGGTTGCCTTAGGTTAGGATATATAACGTTATAGACGTATATACTGATCCCACTGAGAAGTAGGGTCCGACACACGTGGAATGTTGTCAAATGTTACATACGAGGTGTTAGGTTGCCTTAGGTTAGGATATATAACGTTATAGATGCATATAATGTTCCCACCGAGAAGTAGGTCCGACACGACTCGATAGTTGTCAAATATTACATCCGAGCTGTTAGGTTGCCTTAGGTTAGGATATATAACATTATAGACGCATATAATGTTCCCACCGATAAGTAGGGTCCGACACGCCAGGAATATTGTCAAATATTACATCTGAGATGTTAGGTTGCCTTAGGTTAGGATATATAACGTTATAGACGCATATAATTTTCCCACCGAGAGGTAGGGTCCGACACGCCAGGAATATTGTCAAATATTACATCCGAGTTATTAGGTTGCCTTAGGATAGGATATATAACGTTATAGACGCATATAATGTTCACACCGAGAAGTAGGGCCGACTCGCCAGGAATGTTGTCAAATGTTACATCTGAGGTGTTAGGTTGCCTTAGGTTAGGATATATAACGTTATAGACGCATATAATGTTCCCACCAAGAAGTAGAGCCCGACACGCTTGGAATGTTGTCAAATGTTATATCCGAGGTGTTAGGTTGCCTTAAGTTAGGTTATATGACGTTATAGACGCATATAATGTTCCCACCGAGAAGTAGGGTCCGACACGCCAGGAATGTTGTAAAATATTACGTACTAGATGATAGGTTAACTTAGGTTGGGATATATAACGTTATAGACGCATATAATGTTTCCACCGAGAAGTCGGTTCCGACAAGCCAGGAATGTTGTAAAACGTTACACTCGCGATGTTAGGCTGCCTTAGGTTATGATATATAACGTTATAGACGCATGTAATGTTCCCACCGAGAAGTAGGTCCGACACGCCTGGAATGTTGTCAAATATTACATCCGAGTTGTTGGGTTGCCTTAGGTTAGGACATATAACGTTATAGACGTATATACTGTTCCCACCGTGAAGCAGGGTCCGACACACCAGGAATATTGACAACTATTACATCCGAGTTGTTAGGTTGCCTTATTTTACGATATACAGCGTTATTGACGCATACAATATTCCCACCGACAAGTAGAGCCCGACAGGTTTGGGATGTTGGCAAATATTACATCCGAGGAGTTAGCTTGCCTTAGATTAGGATATACAACGTTATAGACGCATATAATGTTCCCACCGAGAAGTAGGGTACGACTCGCTAGGAATGTTGACAAATGTTACATCCGAGGTGCTAGGTTGACTTAGGTTAGGATATATAACGTTATAGACGCATATAATGTTCCCACCGAGAAGTAGGGCCCGGCATGCTTGGAATGTTGTCAAATGTTATATCCGAGGTGTTAGGTTGCCTTAGGTTAGGTTCTATGACGTTATAGACGCATGTAATGTTCCCACCGAGAAGTAGGGTCCGACACACCAGGAATATTGACAACTATTACATCTGAGTTGTTAGGTCGCCTTATTTTACGACATACAGCGTTATTGAAGCATACAATATTCCCACCGAGAAGTAGAGCCCGACAGGTTTGGGATGTTGGCAAATATTACATCCGTGTTATCAGGTTGCCTTAGGATAGGATATATAACGTTATAGACGCATTTAATGTTCCCACCGAGAAGTAGGGTCCGACTCGCCAGGAATGTTGTCAAATGTTATATCTGAGGTGCTAGGTTGACTTAGGTTAGGATATATAACGTTATAGACGCATATAATGTTCCCACCGAAAAGTAGGGCCCGACACGCTTGGAATGATGTCAAATGTTACATCCGAGTTGTTAGGTTGCCTTAGGTTAGGTTATATGACGTTATAGACGCATATAATGTTCCCACCGATAAGTAGGGTCCGACACGCCAGGAATATTGTGAAAAATTACATCCGAGTTATTACGTTGCCTTAGGATAGAATATATAACGTTAAAGACGCATTTAATGTTCCCACCGAGAAGTAGGGTCCGACTCGCCAGGAATGTTGTCAAATGTTACATGTGAGGTGTTAGGTTGCCTTAGGTTAGGATATATAACGTTATAGAAGCATATAATGTTCCCACCGAGAAGTAGGGCCCGACACGCTTGGAATGTTGTCAAATGTTATATCCGAGGTGTTAGGTTGCCTTAGGTTAGGTTCTATGACGTTATAGACGCATATAATGTTCCCACCGAGAAGTAGGTCCGACACGCCTGGAATGTTGTCAAATATTACATCCGAGTTGTTGGGTTGCCTTAGGTTAGGACATATAACGTTATAGACGTATATACTGTTCCCACCGTGAAGCAGTGTCCGACACACCAGGAATATTGACAACTATTACATCCGAGTTGTTAGGTCGCCTTATTTTACGATATACAGCGTTATTGAAGCATACAATATTCCCACCAAGAAGTAGAGCCCGACAGGTTTGGGATGTTGGCAAATATTACATCCGTGTTATCAGGTTGCCTTAGGATAGGATATATAACGTTATAGACGCATTTAATGTTCCCACCGAGAAGTAGGGTCCGACTCGCCAGGAATGGTGTCAAATGTTACATCTGAGGTGCTAGGTTGACTTAGGTTAGGATATATAACGTTATAGACGCATATAATGTTCCCACCGAGAAGTAGGGCCCGACACGCTTGGAATGATGTCAAATGTTACATCCGAGTTGTTAGGTTGCCTTAGGTTAGGTTATATAACGTTATAGACGCATATAATGTTCACACCGAGAAGTAGGGTCCGACTCGCCAGGAATGTTGTCAAATGTTACATCTGAGGTGTTAGGTTGCCTTAGGTTAGGATATATAACGTCATAGACGCATATAATGTTCCCACCGAGAAGTAGAGCCCGACACGCTTGGAATGTTGTCAAATGTTATATCCGAGGTGTTAGGTTGCCTTAAGTTAGGTTATATGACGTTATAGACGCATATAATGTTCCCACCGAGAAGTAGGGTCCGACAAGCCAGGAATGTTGTAAAATATTACGTACTAGATGATAGGTTAACTTAGGTTGGGATATATAACGTTATAGACGCATATAATGTTTCCACCGAGAAGTCGGTACCGACAAGCCAGGAATGTTGTAAAACGTTACACTCGCGATGTTAGGCTGCCTTAGGTTATGATATATAACGTTATAGACGCATATAATGTTCCCACCGAGAAGTAGGGCCCGACATGCTTGGAATGTTGTCAAATGTTATATCCGAGGTGTTAGGTTGCCTTAGGTTAGGTTCTATGACGTTATAGACGCATGTAATGTTCCCACCGAGAAGTAGGTCCGACACGCCTGGATTGTTGTCAAATATTACATCCGAGATTTTAGGTTGCCTTAGGTTAGGATATATAACGTTATAGACGTATATACTGTTCCCACCGAGAAGTAGGGTCCGACACACGTGGAATGTTGTCAAATGTTACATCCGAGGTGTTAGGTTGCCTTATTTTACGATATACAGCGTTATAGACGCATACAATGTTCCCACCGAGAAGTAGGGTCCGACAGGTTTGGAATGTTGGCAAATATTACATCTGAGGAGCTAGGTTGCCTTAGGTTAGGATATACAACGTTATAGACGCATATAATGTTCCCACCGAGAAGTAGGGTCCGACACACCTGGAATGTTGTCAAATGTTACATCCGAGGTGTTAGGTTAACTTAGGTTGGGATATATAACGTTATAGACGTATACAATGTTCCGACCGAGAAGTAGGTTCCGAGAAGCCAAGAATGTTGTAAAATGTTACATTCGCGATGATAGGTTGCCTTAGGTTAGGATATATAACGTTATAGACGCATATAATGTTCCAACCGATAAGTAGGGTCCGACACGCCAGGAATATTGTCAAATGTTACATCCGAGGTGTTAGATTGCCTTAGGTTAGGTTATATGACGTTATAGACGCATATAATGTTCCCACCGAGAAGGAGGGTCCGACTCGCCAGGAATGTTGTCAAATATTACATCCGAGTTATTAGGTTGCCTTAGGTTAGGATATATAACGTTATAGACGCATATAATGTTCACACCGAGAAGTAGGGTCCGACTCGCCAGGAATGTTGTCAAATGTTACATCTGAGGTGTTAGGTTGCCTTATTTTACGATATACAGCGTTATAGACGCATACAATGTTCCCACCGAGAAGTAGGGTCCGACAGGTTTGGAATGTTGGCAAATATTACATCCGAGGAGTTAGGTTGCCTTAGGTTAGGATATACAACGTTATAGACGCATATAATGTTCCCACCGAGAAGTAGGGTCCGACACACCTGGAATGTTGTCAAATGTTACATCCGAGGTGTTAGGTTAACTTAGGTTGGGATATATAACGTTATAGACGTATACAATGTTCCGGGCGAGAAGTAGGTTCCGAGAAGCCAAGAATGTTGTAAAATGTTACATTCGCGATGATAGGTTGCCTTAGGTTAGGATATATAACGTTATAGACGCATATAATGTTCCCACCGATGAGTAGGGTCCGACACGCCGGGAATATTGTCAAATGTTACATCCGAGGTGTTAGATTGCCTTAGGTTAGGTTATATGACGTTATAGACGCATATAATGTTCCCACCGAGAAGTAGAGCCCGACACGCTTGGAATGTTGTCAAATGTTATATCCGAGGTGTTAGGTTGCCTTAAGTTAGGTTATATGACGTTATGGACGCATATAATGTTCCCACCGAGAAGTAGGGTCCGACACGCCAGGAATGTTGTCAAATGTTACATCTGAGGTGTTAGGTTGCCTTAGGTTAGGATATATAACGTTATAGACGCATATAATGTTCCCACCGAGAAGTAGAGCCCGACACGCTTGGAATGTTGTCAAATGTTATATCCGAGGTGTTAGGTTGCCTTAAGTTAGGTTATATGACGTTATGGACGCATATAATGTTCCCACCGAGAAGTAGGGTCCGACACGCCAGGAATGTTGTAAAATATTACGTACTAGGTGATAGGTTAACTTAGGTTGGGATATATAACGTTATAGACGCATATAATGTTTCCACCGAGAAGTCGGTTCCGACAAGCCAGGAATGTTGTAAAACGTTACACTCGCGATGTTAGGCTGCCTTAGGTTATGATATATAACGTTATACACGCATGTAATGTTCCCACCGAGAAGTAGGTCCGACACGCCTGGAATATTGTCAAATATTACATCCGAGTTGTTGTGTTGCCTTAGGTTAGGACATATAACGTTATAGACGTATATACTGTTCCCACCGTGAAGCAGGGTCCGACACACCAGGAATATTGACAACTATTACATCCGAGTTGTTAGGTTGCCTTATTTTACGATATACAGCGTTATTGACGCATACAATATTCCCACCGAGAAGTAGAGCCCGACAGGTTTGGGATGTTGGCAAATATTACATCCGAGGAGTTAGCTTGCCTTAGATTAGGATATACAACGTTATAGACGCATATAATGTTCCCACCGAGAAGTAGGGTACGACTCGCTAGGAATGTTGTCAAATGTTACATCCGAGGTGCTAGGTTGACTTAGGGTAGGATATATAACGTTATAGACGCATGTAATGTTCCCACCGAGAAGTAGGGTCCGACACACGTGGAATGATGTCAAATGTTACATACGAGGTGTTAGGTTGCCTTAGGTTAGGATATATAACGTTATAGACGTATATACTGTTCCCACCGTGAAGCAGGGTCCAACACACCAGGAATATTGACAACTATTACATCCGAGTTGTTAGGTTGCCTTATTTTACGATATACAGCGTTATAGACGCATATAATGTTCCCACCGAGAAGTAGGTCCGACACACCAGGAATATTGACAACTATTACATCCGAGTTGTTAGGTTGCCTTATTTTACGATATACAGCGTTATAGACGCATATAATGTTCCCACCGAGAAGTAGGTCCGACACGCCTGGATTTTTGTCAAATATTACATCCGAGATATTAGGTTGCCTTAGGTTAGGATATATAACGTTATAGACGCATATAATGTTCCCACCGATAAGTAGGGTCCGACACACCAGGAATATTGACAAATATTACATCCGAGTTGTTAGGTTGCCTTATTTTACGATATACAGCGTTATAGACGCATACAATGTTCCCACCGAGAAGTAGGTCCGACACGCCTGGATTGTTGTCAAATATTACATCCGAGATATAAGGTTGCCTTAGGTTAGGATATATAACGTTATAGACGCATATAATGTTCCCACCGATAAGTAGGGTCCGACACGCCAGGAATATTGTCTAATATTACATCCGTGTTATCAGGTTGCCTTAGGATAGGATATATAACGTTATAGACTCATTTCATGTTCCCACCGAGAAGTAGGGTCCGACTCGCCAGGAATGTTGTCAAATGTTACATCTGAGGTGCTAGGTTGCCTTAGGTTAGGATATATAACGTTATAGAAGCATATAATGTTCCCACCGAGAAGTAGGGCCCGACACGCTTGGAATGTTGTCAAATGTTATATCCGAGGTGTTAGGTTGCCTTAGGTTAGGTTCTATGACGTTATAGACGCATATAATGTTCCCACCGAGAAGTAGGTCCGACACGCCTGGAATGTTGTCAAATATTACATCCGAGTTGTTGGGTTGCCTTAGGTTAGGACATATAACGTTATAGACGTATATACTGTTCCCACCGTGAAGCAGTGTCCGACACACCAGGAATATTGGCAACTATTACATCCGAGTTGTTAGGTCGCCTTATTTTACGATATACAGCGTTATTGAAGCATACAATATTCCCACCGAGAAGTAGAGCCCGACAGGTTTGGGATGTTGGCAAATATTACATCCGTGTTATCAGGTTGCCTTAGCATAGGATATATAACGTTATAGACGCATTTAATGTTCCCACCGAGAAGTAGGGTCCGACTCGCCAGGAATGTTGTCAAATGTTACATCTGAGGTGCTAGGTTGACTTAGGTTAAGATATATAACGTTATAGACGCATATAATGTTCCCACCGAGAAGTAGGGCCCGACACGCTTGGAATGATGTCAAATGTTACATCCGAGTTGTTAGGTTGCCTTAGGTTAGGTTATATGACGTTATAGACGCATATAATGTTCCCACCGATAAGTAGGGTCCGACACGCCAGGAATATTGTGAAAAATTACATCCGAGTTATTACGTTGCCTTAGGATAGAATATATAACGTTAAAGACGCATTTAATGTTCCCACCGAGAAGTAGGGTCCGACTCGCCAGGAATGTTGTCAAATGTTACATCTGAGGTGCTAGGTTGACTTAGGTTAGGATATATAACGTTATAGACGCATATAATGTTCCCACCGAGAAGTAGGGCCCGACACGCTTGGAATGATGTCAAATGTTACATCCGAGTTGTTAGGTTGCCTTAGGTTAGGTTATATGACGTTATAGACGCATATAATGTTCCCACCGATAAGTAGGGTCCGACACGCCAGGAATATTGTGAAAAATTACATCCGAGTTATTACGTTGCCTTAGGATAGAATATATAACGTTAAAGACGCATTTAATGTTCCCACCGAGAAGTAGGGTCCGACTCGCCAGGAATGTTGTCAAATGTTACATGTGAGGTGTTAGGTTGCCTTAGGTTAGGATATATAACGTTATAGACGCATATAATGTTCCCACCGATAAGTAGGGTCCGACACGCCAGGAATATTGTCAAATGTTACATCCGAGGTGTTAGATTGCCTTAGGCTAGATTATATGACGTTATAGACGCATATAATATTCCCACCGATAAGTAGGGTCCGACACGCCAGGAATATTGTCAAATATTACATCCGAGTTATTACGTTGCCATAGGATAGAATATATAACGTTAAAGACGCATTTAATGTTCCCACCGAGAAGTAGGGTCCTACTCGCCAGGAATGTTGTCAAATGTTACATGTGAGGTGTTAGGTTGCCTTAGGTTAGGATATATAACGTTATAGACGCATATAATGTTCCCACCGATAAGTAGGGTCCGACACGCCAGGAATATTGTCAAATGTTACATCCGAGGTGTTAGATTGCCTTAGGCTAGATTATATGACGTTATAGACGCATATAATGTTCCCACCGAGAAGGAGGGTCCGACTCGCCAGGAATGTTGTCAAATGTTACATGTGAGGTGTTAGGTTGCCTTAGGTTGGGATATATAACGTTATAGACGCATATAATGTTTCCACCGAGAAGTCGGTTCCGACAAGCCAGGAATGTTGTAAAACGTTACACTCGCGATGTTAGGCTGCCTTAGGTTATGATATATAACGTTATAGACGTATATAATGTTCCCACCGAGAAGTAGGTCCGACACCCCTGGAATGTTGTCAAATATTACATCCGAGTTGTTGGGTTGCCTTAGGTTAGGACATATAACGTTATAGACGTATATACTGTTCCCACCGTGAAGCAGGGTCCGACACACCAGGAATATTGACAACTATTACATCCGAGTTGTTAGGTTGCCTTATTTTACGATATACAGCGTTATTGACGCATACAATATTCCCACCGAGAAGTAGAGCCCGACAGGTTTGGGATGTTGGCAAATATTACATCCGAGGAGTTAGCTTGCCTTAGATTAGGATATACAACGTTATAGACGCCTATAATGTTCCCACCGAGAAGTAGGGTACGATTCGCTAGGAATGTTGTCAAATGTTACATCCGAGGTGCTAGGTTGACCTACGTTAGGATATATAACGTTATAGACGTATATAATGTTCCCACCGAGAAGTAGGGCCCGACACGCTTGGAATGATGTCAAATGTTACATCCGAGTTGTTAGGTTGCCTTAGGTTAGGTTATATGACGTTAGAGACGCATATAATGTTCCCACCGATAAGTACGGTCCGACACGCCTGGATTGTTGTCAAATATTACATCCGAGATGTTAGGTTGCCTTAGGTTAGGATATATAACGTTATAGTCGTATATACTGTTCCCACCGAGAAGTAGGGTCCGACACACGTGGAATGTTGTCAAATGTTACACCCGAGGTGTTAGGTTGCCTTATTTTACGATATACAGCGTTGTAGACGCATACAATGTTCCCACCGAGAAGTAGGGTCCGACAGGTTTGGAATGTTGGCAAATATTACATCCGAGGAGTTAGGTTGCCTTAGGTTAGGATATACAACGATATAAACGCATATAATGTTCCCACCGAGAAGTAGGGTCCGACACACCTGGAATGTTGTCAAATGTTACATCCGAGGTGTTAGGTTAACTTAGGTTGGGATATATAACGTTATAGACGTATACAATGTTCCGACCGAGAAGTAGGTTCCGAGAAGCCAAGAATGTTGTAAAATGTTACATTCGCGATGATAGGTTGCCTTAGGTTAGGATATATAACGTTATAGACGCACATAATGTTCCCACCGATAAGTAGGGTCCGACACGCCAGGAATATTGTCAAATGTTACATCCGAGGTGTTAGATTGCCTTAGGTTACGTTATATGACGTTATAGACGCATATAATGTTCCCACCGAGAAGGAGGGTCCGACTCGCCAGGAATGTTGTCAAATATAACATCCGAGTTATTAGGTTGCCTTAGATTAGGATATATAACGTTATAGACGCATATAATGTTCACACCGAGAAGTAGGGTCCGACTCGCCAGGAATGTTGTCAAATGTTACATCTGGGGTGTTAGGTTGCCTTAGGTTAGGATATATAACGTTATAGACGCATATAATGTTCCCACCGAGAAGTAGAGCCCGACACACTTGGAATGTTGTCAAATGTTATATCCGAGGTGTTAGGTTGCCTTAGGTTAGGTTCTATGACGTTATAGACGCATATAATGTTCCCACCGAGAAGTAGGTCCGACACGCCTGGATTGTTGTCAAATATTACATCCGAGATATAAGGTTGCCTTAGGTTAGGATATATAACGTTATAGACGCATATAATGTTCCCACCGATAAGTAGGGTCCAACATACCAGGAATATTGACAACTATTACATCCGAGTTGTTAGGTTGCCTTATTTTACGATATACAGCGTTATTGACGCATACAATATTCCCACCGAGAAGTAGAGCCCGACAGGTTTGGGATGTTGTCAAATATTACATCCGAGATATAAGGTTGCCTTAGGTTAGGATATATAACGTTATAGACGCATATAATGTTCCCACCGATAAGTAGGGTCCGACACGCCAGGAATATTGTCTAATATTACATCCGTGTTATCAGGTTGCCTTAGGATAGGATATATAACGTTATAGACTCATTTAATGTTCCCACCGAGAAGTAGGGTCCGACTCGCCAGGAATGTTGTCAAATGTTACATCTGAGGTGCTAGGTTGCCTTAGGTTAGGATATATAACGTTATAGAAGCATATAATGTTCCCACCGAGAAGTAGGGCCCGACACGCTTGGAATGTTGTCAAATGTTATATCCGAGGTGTTAGGTTGCCTTAGGTTAGGTTCTATGACGTTATAGACGCATATAATGTTCCCACCGAGAAGTAGGTCCGACACGCCTGGAATGTTGTCAAATATTACATCCGAGTTGTTGGGTTGCCTTAGGTTAGGACATATAACGTTATAGACGTATATACTGTTCCCACCGTGAAGCAGTGTCCGACACACCAGGAATATTGACAACTATTACATCCGAGTTGTTAGGTCGCCTTATTTTACGATATACAGCGTTATTGAAGCATACAATATTCCCACCGAGAAGTAGAGCCCGACAGGTTTGGGATGTTGGCAAATATTACATCCGTGTTATCAGGTTGCCTTAGCATAGGATATATAACGTTATAGACGCATTTAATGTTCCCACCGAGAAGTAGGGTCCGACTCGCCAGGAATGTTGTCAAATGTTACATCTGAGGTGCTAGGTTGACTTAGGTTAAGATATATAACGTTATAGACGCATATAATGTTCCCACCGAGAAGTAGGGCCCGACACGCTTGGAATGATGTCAAATGTTACATCCGAGTTGTTAGGTTGCCTTAGGTTAGGTTATATGACGTTATAGACGCATATAATGTTCCCACCGATAAGTAGGGTCCGACACGCCAGGAATATTGTGAAAAATTACATCCGAGTTATTACGTTGCCTTAGGATAGAATATATAACGTTAAAGACGCATTTAATGTTCCCACCGAGAAGTAGGGTCCGACTCGCCAGGAATGTTGTCAAATGTTACATGTGAGGTGTTAGGTTGCCTTAGGTTAGGATATATAACGTTATAGAAGCATATAATGTTCCCACCGAGAAGTAGGGCCCGACACGCTTGGAATGTTGTCAAATGTTATATCCGAGGTGTTAGGTTGCCTTAGGTTAGGTTCTATGACGTTATAGACGCATATAATGTTCCCACCGAGAAGTAGGTCCGACACGCCTGGAATGTTGTCAAACATTACATCCGAGTTGTTGGGTTGCCTTAGGTTAGGACATATAACGTTATAGACGTATATACTGTTCCCACCGTGAAGCAGTGTCCGACACACCAGGAATATTGACAACTATTACATCCGAGTTGTTAGGTCGCCTTATTTTACGATATACAGCGTTATTGAAGCATACAATATTCCCACCGAGAAGTAGAGCCCGACAGGTTTGGGATGTTGGCAAATATTACATCCGTGTTATCAGGTTGCCTTAGGATAGGATATATAACGTTATAGACGCATTTAATGTTCCCACCGAGAAGTAGGGTCCGACTCGCCAGGAATGTTGTCAAATGTTACATCTGAGGTGCTAGGTTGACTTAGGTTAGGATATATAACGTTATAGACGCATATAATGTTCCCACCGAGAAGTAGGGCCCGACACGCTTGGAATGATGTCAAATGTTACATCCGAGTTGTTAGGTTGCCTTAGGTTAGGTTATATGACGTTATAGACGCATATAATGTTCCCACCGATAAGTAGGGTCCGACACGACAGGAATATTGTGAAAAATTACATCCGAGTTATTACGTTGCCTTAGGATAGAATATATAACGTTAAAGACGCATTTAATGTTCCCACCGAGAAGTAGGGTCCGACTCGCCAGGAATGTTGTCAAATGTTACATGTGAGGTGTTAGGTTGCCTTAGGTTAGGATATATAACGTTATAGACGCATATAATGTTTCCACCGAGAAGTCGGTTCCGACAAGCCAGGAATGTTGTAAAACGTTACACTCGCGATGTTAGGCTGCCTTAGGTTATGATATATAACGTTATACACGCATGTAATGTTCCCACCGAGAAGTAGGTCCGACACGCCTGGAATATTGTCAAATATTACATCCGAGTTGTTGTGTTGCCTTAGGTTAGGACATATAACGTTATAGACGTATATACTGTTCCCACCGTGAAGCAGGGTCCGACACACCAGGAATATTGACAACTATTACATCCGAGTTGTTAGGTTGCCTTATTTTACGATATACAGCGTTATTGACGCATACAATATTCCCACCGAGAAGTAGAGCCCGACAGGTTTGGGATGTTGGCAAATATTACATCCGAGGAGTTAGCTTGCCTTAGATTAGGATATACAACGTTATAGACGCATATAATGTTCCCACCGAGAAGTAGGGTACGACTCGCTAGGAATGTTGTCAAATGTTACATCCGAGGTGCTAGGTTGACTTAGGGTAGGATATATAACGTTATAGACGCATGTAATGTTCCCACCGAGAAGTAGGGTCCGACACACGTGGAATGATGTCAAATGTTACATCCGAGGTGTTAGGTTGCCTTAGGTTAGGATATATAACGTTATAGACGTATATACTGTTCCCACCGTGAAGCAGGGTCCAACACACCAGGAATATTGACAACTATTACATCCGAGTTGTTAGGTTGCCTTATTTTACGATATACAGCGTTATAGACGCATATAATGTTCCCACCGAGAAGTAGGTCCGACACACCAGGAATATTGACAACTATTACATCCGAGTTGTTAGGTTGCCTTATTTTACGATATACAGCGTTATAGACGCATATAATGTTCCCACCGAGAAGTAGGTCCGACACGCCTGGATTTTTGTCAAATATTACATCCGAGATATTAGGTTGCCTTAGGTTAGGATATATAACGTTATAGACGCATATAATGTTCCCACCGATAAGTAGGGTCCGACACACCAGGAATATTGACAAATATTACATCCGAGTTGTTAGGTTGCCTTATTTTACGATATACAGCGTTATAGACGCATACAATGTTCCCACCGAGAAGTAGGTCCGACACGCCTGGATTGTTGTCAAATATTACATCCGAGATATAAGGTTGCCTTAGGTTAGGATATATAACGTTATAGACGCATATAATGTTCCCACCGATAAGTAGGGTCCGACACGCCAGGAATATTGTCTAATATTACATCCGTGTTATCAGGTTGCCTTAGGATAGGATATATAACGTTATAGACTCATTTCATGTTCCCACCGAGAAGTAGGGTCCGACTCGCCAGGAATGTTGTCAAATGTTACATCTGAGGTGCTAGGTTGCCTTAGGTTAGGATATATAACGTTATAGAAGCATATAATGTTCCCACCGAGAAGTAGGGCCCGACACGCTTGGAATGTTGTCAAATGTTATATCCGAGGTGTTAGGTTGCCTTAGGTTAGGTTCTATGACGTTATAGACGCATATAATGTTCCCACCGAGAAGTAGGTCCGACACGCCTGGAATGTTGTCAAATATTACATCCGAGTTGTTGGGTTGCCTTAGGTTAGGACATATAACGTTATAGACGTATATACTGTTCCCACCGTGAAGCAGTGTCCGACACACCAGGAATATTGGCAACTATTACATCCGAGTTGTTAGGTCGCCTTATTTTACGATATACAGCGTTATTGAAGCATACAATATTCCCACCGAGAAGTAGAGCCCGACAGGTTTGGGATGTTGGCAAATATTACATCCGTGTTATCAGGTTGCCTTAGCATAGGATATATAACGTTATAGACGCATTTAATGTTCCCACCGAGAAGTAGGGTCCGACTCGCCAGGAATGTTGTCAAATGTTACATCTGAGGTGCTAGGTTGACTTAGGTTAAGATATATAACGTTATAGACGCATATAATGTTCCCACCGAGAAGTAGGGCCCGACACGCTTGGAATGATGTCAAATGTTACATCCGAGTTGTTAGGTTGCCTTAGGTTAGGTTATATGACGTTATAGACGCATATAATGTTCCCACCGATAAGTAGGGTCCGACACGCCAGGAATATTGTGAAAAATTACATCCGAGTTATTACGTTGCCTTAGGATAGAATATATAACGTTAAAGACGCATTTAATGTTCCCACCGAGAAGTAGGGTCCGACTCGCCAGGAATGTTGTCAAATGTTACATCTGAGGTGCTAGGTTGACTTAGGTTAGGATATATAACGTTATAGACGCATATAATGTTCCCACCGAGAAGTAGGGCCCGACACGCTTGGAATGATGTCAAATGTTACATCCGAGTTGTTAGGTTGCCTTAGGTTAGGTTATATGACGTTATAGACGCATATAATGTTCCCACCGATAAGTAGGGTCCGACACGCCAGGAATATTGTGAAAAATTACATCCGAGTTATTACGTTGCCTTAGGATAGAATATATAACGTTAAAGACGCATTTAATGTTCCCACCGAGAAGTAGGGTCCGACTCGCCAGGAATGTTGTCAAATGTTACATGTGAGGTGTTAGGTTGCCTTAGGTTAGGATATATAACGTTATAGACGCATATAATGTTCCCACCGATAAGTAGGGTCCGACACGCCAGGAATATTGTCAAATGTTACATCCGAGGTGTTAGATTGCCTTAGGCTAGATTATATGACGTTATAGACGCATATAATATTCCCACCGATAAGTAGGGTCCGACACGCCAGGAATATTGTCAAATATTACATCCGAGTTATTACGTTGCCATAGGATAGAATATATAACGTTAAAGACGCATTTAATGTTCCCACCGAGAAGTAGGGTCCTACTCGCCAGGAATGTTGTCAAATGTTACATGTGAGGTGTTAGGTTGCCTTAGGTTAGGATATATAACGTTATAGACGCATATAATGTTCCCACCGATAAGTAGGGTCCGACACGCCAGGAATATTGTCAAATGTTACATCCGAGGTGTTAGATTGCCTTAGGCTAGATTATATGACGTTATAGACGCATATAATGTTCCCACCGAGAAGGAGGGTCCGACTCGCCAGGAATGTTGTCAAATGTTACATGTGAGGTGTTAGGTTGCCTTAGGTTGGGATATATAACGTTATAGACGCATATAATGTTTCCACCGAGAAGTCGGTTCCGACAAGCCAGGAATGTTGTAAAACGTTACACTCGCGATGTTAGGCTGCCTTAGGTTATGATATATAACGTTATAGACGTATATAATGTTCCCACCGAGAAGTAGGTCCGACACCCCTGGAATGTTGTCAAATATTACATCCGAGTTGTTGGGTTGCCTTAGGTTAGGACATATAACGTTATAGACGTATATACTGTTCCCACCGTGAAGCAGGGTCCGACACACCAGGAATATTGACAACTATTACATCCGAGTTGTTAGGTTGCCTTATTTTACGATATACAGCGTTATTGACGCATACAATATTCCCACCGAGAAGTAGAGCCCGACAGGTTTGGGATGTTGGCAAATATTACATCCGAGGAGTTAGCTTGCCTTAGATTAGGATATACAACGTTATAGACGCCTATAATGTTCCCACCGAGAAGTAGGGTACGATTCGCTAGGAATGTTGTCAAATGTTACATCCGAGGTGCTAGGTTGACCTACGTTAGGATATATAACGTTATAGACGTATATAATGTTCCCACCGAGAAGTAGGGCCCGACACGCCTGGATTGTTGTCAAATATTACATCCGAGATATAAGGTTGCCTTAGGTTAGGATATATAAC
This sequence comes from Xylocopa violacea, assembly GCA_963969225.1. Classification (NCBI taxonomy): domain Eukaryota; kingdom Metazoa; phylum Arthropoda; class Insecta; order Hymenoptera; family Apidae; genus Xylocopa; species Xylocopa violacea. The sequence continues at coordinate 8,069,100 of CAXAJV010000019.1, read as the reverse complement.
GTTATAGACGCATATAATGTTCCCACCGATAAGTAGGGTCCAACATACCAGGAATATTGACAACTATTACATCCGAGTTGTTAGGTTGCCTTATTTTACGATATACAGCGTTATTGACGCATACAATATTCCCACCGAGAAGTAGAGCCCGACAGGTTTGGGATGTTGTCAAATATTACATCCGAGATATAAGGTTGCCTTAGGTTAGGATATATAACGTTATAGACGCATATAATGTTCCCACCGATAAGTAGGGTCCGACACGCCAGGAATATTGTCTAATATTACATCCGTGTTATCAGGTTGCCTTAGGATAGGATATATAACGTTATAGACTCATTTAATGTTCCCACCGAGAAGTAGGGTCCGACTCGCCAGGAATGTTGTCAAATGTTACATCTGAGGTGCTAGGTTGCCTTAGGTTAGGATATATAACGTTATAGAAGCATATAATGTTCCCACCGAGAAGTAGGGCCCGACACGCTTGGAATGTTGTCAAATGTTATATCCGAGGTGTTAGGTTGCCTTAGGTTAGGTTCTATGACGTTATAGACGCATATAATGTTCCCACCGAGAAGTAGGTCCGACACGCCTGGAATGTTGTCAAATATTACATCCGAGTTGTTGGGTTGCCTTAGGTTAGGACATATAACGTTATAGACGTATATACTGTTCCCACCGTGAAGCAGTGTCCGACACACCAGGAATATTGACAACTATTACATCCGAGTTGTTAGGTCGCCTTATTTTACGATATACAGCGTTATTGAAGCATACAATATTCCCACCGAGAAGTAGAGCCTGACAGGTTTGGGATGTTGGCAAATATTACATCCGTGTTATCAGGTTGCCTTAGCATAGGATATATAACGTTATAGACGCATTTAATGTTCCCACCGAGAAGTAGGGTCCGACTCGCCAGGAATGTTGTCAAATGTTACATCTGAGGTGCTAGGTTGACTTAGGTTAAGATATATAACGTTATAGACGCATATAATGTTCCCACCGAGAAGTAGGGCCCGACACGCTTGGAATGATGTCAAATGTTACATCCGAGTTGTTAGGTTGCCTTAGGTTAGGTTATATGACGTTATAGACGCATATAATGTTCCCACCGATAAGTAGGGTCCGACACGCCAGGAATATTGTGAAAAATTACATCCGAGTTATTACGTTGCCTTAGGATAGAATATATAACGTTAAAGACGCATTTAATGTTCCCACCGAGAAGTAGGGTCCGACTCGCCAGGAATGTTGTCAAATGTTACATGTGAGGTGTTAGGTTGCCTTAGGTTAGGATATATAACGTTATAGAAGCATATAATGTTCCCACCGAGAAGTAGGGCCCGACACGCTTGGAATGTTGTCAAATGTTATATCCGAGGTGTTAGGTTGCCTTAGGTTAGGTTCTATGACGTTATAGACGCATATAATGTTCCCACCGAGAAGTAGGTCCGACACGCCTGGAATGTTGTCAAACATTACATCCGAGTTGTTGGGTTGCCTTAGGTTAGGACATATAACGTTATAGACGTATATACTGTTCCCACCGTGAAGCAGTGTCCGACACACCAGGAATATTGACAACTATTACATCCGAGTTGTTAGGTCGCCTTATTTTACGATATACAGCGTTATTGAAGCATACAATATTCCCACCGAGAAGTAGAGCCCGACAGGTTTGGGATGTTGGCAAATATTACATCCGTGTTATCAGGTTGCCTTAGGATAGGATATATAACGTTATAGACGCATTTAATGTTCCCACCGAGAAGTAGGGTCCGACTCGCCAGGAATGTTGTCAAATGTTACATCTGAGGTGCTAGGTTGACTTAGGTTAGGATATATAACGTTATAGACGCATATAATGTTCCCACCGAGAAGTAGGGCCCGACACGCTTGGAATGATGTCAAATGTTACATGCGAGTTGTTAGGTTGCCTTAGGTTAGGTTATATGACGTTATAGACGCATATAATGTTCCCACCGATAAGTAGGGTCCGACACGACAGGAATATTGTGAAAAATTACATCCGAGTTATTACGTTGCCTTAGGATAGAATATATAACGTTAAAGACGCATTTAATGTTCCCACCGAGAAGTAGGGTCCGACTCGCCAGGAATGTTGTCAAATGTTACATGTGAGGTGTTAGGTTGCCTTAGGTTAGTATATATAACGTTATAGACGCATATAATGTTCCCACCGATAAGTAGGGTCCGACACGCCAGGAATATTGTCAAATGTTACATCCGAGGTGTTAGATTGCCTTAGGCTAGATTATATGACGTTATAGACGCATATAATGTTCCCACCGAGAAGTAGGTCCGACACGCCTGGAATGTTGTCAAACATTACATCCGAGTTGTTGGGTTGCCTTAGGTTAGGACATATAACGTTATAGACGTATATACTGTTCCCACCGTGAAGCAGTGTCCGACACACCAGGAATATTGACAACTATTACATCCGAGTTGTTAGGTCGCCTTATTTTACGATATACAGCGTTATTGAAGCATACAATATTCCCACCGATAAGTAGGGTCCGACACGCCAGGAATATTGTCAAATGTTACATCCGAGGTGTTAGATTGCCTTAGGCTAGATTATATGACGTTATAGACGCATATAATGTTCCCACCGAGAAGGAGGGTCCGACTCGCCAGGAATGTTGTCAAATGTTACATGTGAGGTGTTAGGTTGCCTTAGGTTGGGATATATAACGTTATAGACGCATATAATGTTTCCACCGAGAAGTCGGTTCCGACAAGCCAGGAATGTTGTAAAACGTTACACTCGCGATGTTAGGCTGCCTTAGGTTATGATATATAACGTTATAGACGTATATAATGTTCCCACCGAGAAGTAGGTCCGACACCCCTGGAATGTTGTCAAATATTACATCCGAGTTGTTGGGTTGCCTTAGGTTAGGACATATAACGTTATAGACGTATATACTGTTCCCACCGTGAAGCAGGGTCCGACACACCAGGAATATTGACAACTATTACATCCGAGTTGTTAGGTTGCCTTATTTTACGATATACAGCGTTATTGACGCATACAATATTCCCACCGAGAAGTAGAGCCCGACAGGTTTGGGATGTTGGCAAATATTACATCCGAGGAGTTAGCTTGCCTTAGATTAGGATATACAACGTTATAGACGCCTATAATGTTCCCACCGAGAAGTAGGGTACGATTCGCTAGGAATGTTGTCAAATGTTACATCCGAGGTGCTAGGTTGACCTACGTTAGGATATATAACGTTATAGACGTATATAATGTTCCCACCGAGAAGTAGGGCCCGACACGCTTGGAATGATGTCAAATGTTACATCCGAGTTGTTAGGTTGCCTTAGGTTAGGTTATATGACGTTAGAGACGCATATAATGTTCCCACCGATAAGTAGGGTCCGACACGCCTGGATTGTTGTCAAATATTACATCCGAGATGTTAGGTTGCCTTAGGTTAGGATATATAACGTTATAGTCGTATATACTGTTCCCACCGAGAAGTAGGGTCCGACACACGTGGAATGTTGTCAAATGTTACACCCGAGGTGTTAGGTTGCCTTATTTTACGATATACAGCGTTGTAGACGCATACAATGTTCCCACCGAGAAGTAGGGTCCGACAGGTTTGGAATGTTGGCAAATATTACATCCGAGGAGTTAGGTTGCCTTAGGTTAGGATATACAACGATATAAACGCATATAATGTTCCCACCGAGAAGTAGGGTCCGACACACCTGGAATGTTGTCAAATGTTACATCCGAGGTGTTAGGTTAACTTAGGTTGGGATATATAACGTTATAGACGTATACAATGTTCCGACCGAGAAGTAGGTTCCGAGAAGCCAAGAATGTTGTAAAATGTTACATTCGCGATGATAGGTTGCCTTAGGTTAGGATATATAACGTTATAGACGCACATAATGTTCCCACCGATAAGTAGGGTCCGACACGCCAGGAATATTGTCAAATGTTACATCCGAGGTGTTAGATTGCCTTAGGTTACGTTATATGACGTTATAGACGCATATAATGTTCCCACCGAGAAGGAGGGTCCGACTCGCCAGGAATGTTGTCAAATATAACATCCGAGTTATTAGGTTGCCTTAGATTAGGATATATAACGTTATAGACGCATATAATGTTCACACCGAGAAGTAGGGTCCGACTCGCCAGGAATGTTGTCAAATGTTACATCTGGGGTGTTAGGTTGCCTTAGGTTAGGATATATAACGTTATAGACGCATATAATGTTCCCACCGAGAAGTAGAGCCCGACACACTTGGAATGTTGTCAAATGTTATATCCGAGGTGTTAGGTTGCCTTAGGTTAGGTTCTATGACGTTATAGACGCATATAATGTTCCCACCGAGAAGTAGGTCCGACACACCTGGATTGTTGTCAAATATTACATCCGAGATATAAGGTTGCCTTAGGTTAGGATATATAACGTTATAGACGCATATAATGTTCCCACCGATAAGTAGGGTCCAACATACCAGGAATATTGACAACTATTACATCCGAGTTGTTAGGTTGCCTTATTTTACGATATACAGCGTTATTGACGCATACAATATTCCCACCGAGAAGTAGAGCCCGACAGGTTTGGGATGTTGGCAAATATTACATCCGAGGAGTTAGCTTGCCTTAGATTAGGATATACAACGTTATAGACGCATATAATGTTCCCACCGAGAAGTAGGGTACGACTCGCTAGGAATGTTGTCAAATGTTACATCCGAGGTGCTAGGTTGACTTAGGTTAGGATATATAACGTTATAGACGTATATAATGTTCCCACCGAGAAGTAGGGCCCGACACGCTTGGAATGATGTCAAATGTTACATCCGAGTTGTTAGGTTGCCTTAGGTTAGGTTATATGACGTTATAGACGCATATAATGTTCCCACCGATAAGTAGGGTCCGACACGCCAGGAATATTGTCAAATATTACATCCGAGTTATTAGGTTGCCTTAGGATAGAATATATAACGTTAAAGACGCATTTAATGTTCCCACCGAGAAGTAGGGTCCGACTCGCCAGGAATGTTGTCAAATGTTACATGTGAGGTGTTAGGTTGCCTTAGGTTAGGATATATAACGTTATAGACGCATATAATGTTCCCACCGAGAAGTAGGGCCCGACACGCTTGGAATGTTGTCAAATGTTACATCCGTGGTGTTAGGTTGCCTTAGGTTAGGTTATATGACGTTATAGACGCATATAATGTTCCCACCGAGAAGTAGGTCCGACACGCCTGGATTGTTGTCAAATGTTACATCTGAGGTGTTAGGTTGCCTTAGGTTAGGATATATAACGTTATAGACGCATATAATGTTTCCACCGAGAAGTAGAGCCCGACACGCTTGGAATGTTGTCAAATGTTATATCCGAGGTGTTAGGTTGCCTTAAGTTAGGTTATATGACGTTATAGACGCATATAATGTTCCCACCGAGAAGTAGGGTCCGACACGCCAGGAATGTTGTAAAATATTACGTGCTAGATCATAGGTTAACTTAGGTTGGGATATATAACGTTATAGACGCATATAATGTTTCCACCGAGAAGTCGATTCCGACAAGCCAGGAATGTTGTAAAACGTTACACTCGCGATGTTAGGCTGCCTTAGGTTAGGATATATAACGTTATAGACGCACATAATGTTCCCACCGATAAGTAGGGTCCGACACGCCAGGAATATTGTCAAATGTTACATCCGAGGTGTTAGATTGCCTTAGGCTAGATTATATGACGTTATAGACGCATATAATATTCCCACCGATAAGTAGGGTCCGACGCGCCAGGAATATTGTCAAATGTTACATCCGAGTTATTACGTTGCCATAGGATAGAATATATAACGTTAAAGACGCATTTAATGTTCCCACCGAGAAGTAGGGTCCTACTCGCCAGGAATGTTGTCAAATGTTACATGTGAGGTGTTAGGTTGCCTTAGGTTAGGATATATAACGTTATAGACGCATATAATGTTCCCACCGATAAGTAGGGTCCGACACGCCAGGAATATTGTCAAATGTTACATCCGAGGTGTTAGATTGCCTTAGGCTAGATTATATGACGTTATAGACGCATATAATGTTCCCACCGAGAAGGAGGGTCCGACTCGCCAGGAATGTTGTCAAATGTTACATGTGAGGTGTTAGGTTGCCTTAGGTTGGGATATATAACGTTATAGACGCATATAATGTTTCCACCGAGAAGTCGGTTCCGACAAGCCAGGAATGTTGTAAAACGTTACACTCGCGATGTTAGGCTGCCTTAGGTTATGATATATAATGTTATAGACGTATATAATGTTCCCACCGAGAAGTAGGTCCGACACCCCTGGAATGTTGTCAAATATTACATCCGAGTTGTTGGGTTGGCTTAGGTTAGGACATATAACGTTATAGACGTATATACTGTTCCCACCGTGAAGCAGGGTCCGACACACCAGGAATATTGACAACTATTACATCCGAGTTGTTAGGTTGCCTTATTTTACGATATACAGCGTTATTGACGCATACAATATTCCCACCGAGAAGTAGAGCCCGACAGGTTTGGGATGTTGGCAAATATTACATCCGAGGAGTTAGCTTGCCTTAGATTAGGATATACAACGTTATTGACGCATATAATGTTCCCACCGAGAAGTAGGGTACGACTCGCTAGGAATGTTGTCAAATGTTACATCCGAGGTGCTAGGTTGACTTAGGTTAGGATATATAACGTTATAGACGTATATAATGTTCCCACCGAGAAGTAGGGCCCGACACGCTTGGAATGATGTCAAATGTTACATCCGAGTTGTTAGGTTGCCTTAGGTTAGGTTATATGACGTTATAGACGCATATAATGTTCCCACCGATAAGTAGGGTCCGACACGCCAGGAATATTGTCAAATATTACATCCGAGTTATTAGGTTGCCTTAGGATAGAATATATAACGTTAAAGACCCATTTAATGTTCCCACCGAGAAGTAGGGTCCGACTCGCCAGGAATGTTGTCAAATGTTACATCTGAGGTGCTAGGTTGCCTTAGGTTAGGATATATAACGTTATAGAAGCATATAATGTTCCCACCGAGAAGTAGGGCCCGACACGCTTGGAATGTTGTCAAATGTTATATCCGAGGTGTTAGGTTGCCTTAGGTTAGGTTCTATGACGTTATAGACGCATATAATGTTCCCACCGAGAAGTAGGTCCGACACACCTGGATTGTTGTCAAATATTACATCCGAGATTTTAGGTTGCCTTAGGTTAGGATATATAACGTTATAGACGTATATACTGTTCCCACCGAGAAGTAGGGTCCGACACGCGTGGAATGTTGTCAAATGTTACATCCGAGGTGTTAGGTTGCCTTAGGTTAGGATATATAACGTCATAGACGTATATACTGTTCCCACCGTGAAGCAGGGTCCAACACACCAGGAATATTGACAACTATTACATCCGAGTTGTTAGGTTGCCTTATTTTACGATATACAGCGTTATAGACGCATATAATGTTCCCACCGAGAAGTAGGTCCGACACGCCTGGATTGTTGTCAAATATTACATCCGAGATATTAGGTTGCCTTAGGTTAGGATATATAACGTTATAGACGCATATAATGTTCCCACCGAGAAGTAGGGTACGACTCGCTAGGAATGTTGTCAAATGTTACATCCGAGGTGCTAGGTTGACTTAGGTTAGGATATATAACGTTATAGACGTATATAATGTTCCCACCGAGAAGTAGGGCCCGACACGCTTGGAATGATGTCAAATGTTATATCCGAGGTGTTAGGTTGCCTTAGGTTAGGTTCTATGACGTTATAGACGCATATAATGTTCCCACCGAGAAGTAGGTCCGACACACCTGGATTGTTGTCAAATGTTACATCCGAGGTGCTAGGTTGCCTTAGGTTAGGATATATAACGTTATAGACGTATATACTGTTCCCACCGAGAAGTAGGGTCCGACACGCGTGGAATGTTGTCAAATGTTACATCCGTGGTGTTAGGTTGCCTTAGGTTAGGTTATATGACGTTATAGACGCATATAATGTTCCCACCGAGAAGTAGGGTCCGACACGCCAGGAATGTTGTAAAATATTACGTACTAGATGATAGGTTAACTTAGGTTTGGATATATAACGTTATAGACGCATATAATGTATCCACCGAGAAGTCGGTTCCGACAAGCCAGGAATGTTGTAAAACGTTACACTCGCGATGTTAGGCTGCCTTAGGTTATGATATATAACGTTATAGACGCATATAATGTTCCCACCGAGAAGTAGGTCCGACACGCCTGGAATGTTGTCAAATATTACATCCGAGTTGTTGGGTTGCCTTAGGTTAGGACATATAACGTTATAGACGTATATACTGTTCCCACCGTGAAGCAGGGTCCAACACACCAGGAATATTGACAACTATTACATCCGAGTTGTTAGGTTGCCTTATTTTACGATATACAGCGTTATTGACGCATACAATATTCCCACCGAGAAGTAGAGCCCGACAGGTTTGGGATGTTGCCAAATATTACATCCGAGGAGTTAGCTTGCCTTAGATTAGGATATACAACGTTATAGACGCATATAATGTTCCCACCGAGAAGTAGGGTACGACTCGCTAGGAATGTTGTCAAATGTTACATCCGAGGTGCTAGGTTGACTTAGGTTAGGATATATAACGTTATAGACGCATATAATGTTCCCACCGAGAAGTAGGGCCCGACATGCTTGGAATGTTGTCAAATGTTATATCCGAGGTGTTAGGTTGCCTTAGGTTAGGTTCTATGACGTTATAGACGCATGTAATGTTCCCACCGAGAAGGAGGGTCCGACTCGCCAGGAATGTTGTCAAATGTTACATGTGAAGTGTTAGGTTGCCTTAGGTTGGGATATATAACGTTATAGACGCATATAATGTTTCCACCGAGAAGTAGGGCCCGACACGCTTGGAATGATGTCAAATGTTACATCCGAGTTGTTAGGTTGCCTTAGGTTAGGTTATATGACGTTATAGACGCATATAATGTTCCCACAGATAAGTAGGGTCCGACACGCCAGGAATATTGTCAAATATTACATCCGAGTTATTAGGTTGCCTTAGGATAGAATATATAACGTTAAAGACGCATTTAATGTTCCCACCGAGAAGTAGGGTCCGACTCGCCAGGAATGTTGTCAAATGTTACATGTGAGGTGTTAGGTTGCCTTAGGTTAGGATATATAACGTTATAGACGCATATAATGTTCCCACCGAGAAGTAGGGCCCGACACGCTTGGAATGTTGTCAAATGTTACATCCGTGGTGTTAGGTTGCCTTAGGTTAGGTTATATGACGTTATAGACGCATATAATGTTCCCACCGAGAAGTAGGTCCGACACGCCTGGATTGTTGTCAAATGTTACATCTGAGGTGTTAGGTTGCCTTAGGTTAGGATATATAACGTTATAGACGCATATAATGTTTCCACCGAGAAGTAGAGCCCGACACGTTTGGAATGTTGTCAAATATTACATCCGAGTTGTTGTGTTGCCTTAGGTTAGGACATATAACGTTATAGACGTATATACTGTTCCCACCGTGAAGCAGGGTCCGACACAACAGGAATATTGACAACTATTACATCCGAGTTGTTAGGTTGCCTTATTTTACGATATACAGCGTTATTGACGCATACAATATTCCCACCGAGAAGTAGAGCCCGACAGGTTTGGGATGTTGGCAAATATTACATCCGAGGAGTTAGCTTGCCTTAGATTAGGATATACAACGTTATAGACGCATATAATGTTCCCACCGAGAAGTAGGGTACGACTCGCTAGGAATGTTGTCAAATGTTACATCCGAGGTGCTAGGTTGACTTAGGTTAGGATATATAACGTTATAGACGTATATAATGTTCCCACCGAGAAGTAGGGCCCGACACGCTTGGAATGATGTCAAATGTTACATCCGAGTTGTTAGGTTGCCTTAGGTTAGGTTATATGACGTTATAGACGCATATAATGTTCCCACCGATAAGTAGGGTCCGACACGCCAGGAATATTGTCAAATATTACATCCGAGTTATTAGGTTGCCTTAGGATAGAATATATAACGTTAAAGACCCATTTAATGTTCCCACCGAGAAGTAGGGTCCGACTCGCCAGGAATGTTGTCAAATGTTACATCTGAGGTGCTAGGTTGCCTTAGGTTAGGATATATAACGTTATAGAAGCATATAATGTTCCCACCGAGAAATAGGGCCCGACACGATTGGAATGTTGTCAAATGTTATATCCGAGGTGTTAGGTTGCCTTAGGTTAGGTTCTATGACGTTATAGACGCATATAATGTTCCCACCGAGAAGTAGGTCCGACACACCTGGATTGTTGTCAAATATTACATCCGAGATTTTAGGTTGCCTTAGGTTAGGATATATAACGTTATAGACGTATATACTGTTCCCACCGAGAAGTAGGGTCCGACACACGTGGAATGTTGTCAAATGTTACATCCGAGGTGTTAGGTTGCCTTAGGTTAGGATATATAACGTCATAGACGTATATACTGTTCCCACCGTGAAGCAGGGTCCAACACACCAGGAATATTGACAACTATTACATCCGAGTTGTTAGGTTGCCTTATTTTACGATATACAGCGTTATAGACGCATATAATGTTCCCACCGAGAAGTAGGTCCGACACGCCTGGATTGTTGTCAAATATTACATCCGAGATATTAGGTTGCCTTAGGTTAGGATATATAACGTTATAGACGCATATAATGTTCCCACCGAGAAGTAGGGTACGACTCGCTAGGAATGTTGTCAAATGTTACATCCGAGGTGCTAGGTTGACTTAGGTTAGGATATATAACGTTATAGACGTATATAATGTTCCCACCGAGAAGTAGGGCCCGACACGCTTGGAATGTTGTCAAATGTTACATCCGTGGTGTTAGGTTGCCTTAGGTTAGGTTATATGACGTTATAGACGCATATAATGTTCCCACCGAGAAGTAGGTCCGACACGCCTGGATTGTTGTCAAATGTTACATCTGAGGTGTTAGGTTGCCTTAGGTTAGGATATATAACGTTATAGACGCATATAATGTTTCCACCGAGAAGTAGGGTCCGACTCGCCAGGAATGTTGTCAAATGTTACATCTGGGGTGTTAGGTTGCCTTAGGTTAGGATATATAACGTTATAGACGCATATAATGTTCCCACCGAGAAGTAGAGCCCGACACACTTGGAATGTTGTCAAATGTTATATCCGAGGTGTTAGGTTGCCTTAGGTTAGGTTCTATGACGTTATAGACGCATATAATGTTCCCACCGAGAAGTAGGTCCGACACGCCTGGATTTTTGTCAAATATTACATCCGAGATATAAGGTTGCCTTAGGTTAGGATATATAACGTTATAGACGCATATAATGTTCCTACCGATAAGTAGGGTCCAACATACCAGGAATATTGACAACTATTACATCCGAGTTGTTAGGTTGCCTTATTTTACGATATACAGCGTTATAGACGCATACAATTTTCCCACCGAGATGTAGGGTCCGACAGGCTTGGAATGTTGGCAAATATTACATCTGAGATGTTAGGTTGCCTTAGGTTAGGATATATAACGTAATAGACGCATATAATGTTCCCACCCAGAGGTAGGGTCCGACACGCCAGGAATATTGTCAAATATTACATCCGAGTTATTAGGTTGCCTTAGGATAGAATATATAACGTTAAAGACGCATTTAATGTTCCCACCGAGAAGTAGGGTCCGACTCGCCAGGAATGTTGTCAAATGTTACATGTGAGGTGTTAGGTTGCCTTAGGTTAGGATATATAACGTTATAGACGCATATAATGTTCCCACCGAGAAGTAGGGCCCGACACGCTTGGAATGTTGTCAAATGTTACATCCGTGGTGTTAGGTTGCCTTAGGTTAGGTTATATGACGTTATAGACGCATATAATGTTCCCACCGAGAAGTAGGTCCGACACGCCTGGATTGTTGTCAAATGTTACATCTGAGGTGTTAGGTTGCCTTAGGTTAGGATATATAACGTTATAGACGCATATAATGTTTCCACCGAGAAGTAGAGCCCGACAAGCTTGGAATGTTGTCAAATGTTATATCCGAGGTGTTAGGTTGCCTTAAGTTAGGTTATATGACGTTATAGACGCATATAATGTTCCCACCGAGAAGTAGGGCCCGACACGCTTGGAATGATGTCAAATGTTACATCCGAGTTGTTAGATTGCCTTAGGTTAGGTTATATGACGTTATAGACGCATATAATGTTCCCACCGATAAGTAGGGTCCGACACGCCAGGAATATTGTCAAATATTACATCCGAGTTATTAGGTTTCCTTAGGATAGAATATATAACGTTAAAGACCCATTTAATGTTCCCACCGAGAAGTAGGGTCCGACTCGCCAGGAATGTTGTCAAATGTTACATCTGAGGTGCTAGGTTGCCTTAGGTTAGGATATATAACGTTATAGAAGCATATAATGTTGCCACCGAGAAGTAGGGCCCGACACGCTTGGAATGTTGTCAAATGTTATATCCGAGGTGTTAGGTTGCCTTAGGTTAGGTTCTATGACGTTATAGACGCATATAATGTTCCCACCGAGAAGTAGGTCCGACACGCCTGGATTGTTGTCAAATATTACATCCGAGATTTTAGGTTGCCTTAGGTTAGGATATATAACGTTATAGACGTATATACTGTTCCCACCGAGAAGTAGGGTCCGACACACGTGGAATGTTGTCAAATGTTACATCCGAGGTGTTAGGTTGCCTTATTTTACGACATACAGCGTTATAGACGCATACAATGTTCCCACCGAGAAGTAGGGTCCGACAGGTTTGGAATGTTGGCAAATATTACATCCGAGGAGTTAGCTTGCCTTAGATTAGGATATACAACGTTATAGACGCATATAATGTTCCCACCGAGAAGTAGGGTACGACTCGCTAGGAATGTTGTCAAATGTTACATCCGAGGTGCTAGGTTGACTTAGGTTAGGATATATAACGTTATAGACGTATATAATGTTCCCACCGAGAAGTAGGGCCCGACACGCTTGGAATGATGTCAAATGTTACATCCGAGTTGTTAGGTTGCCTTAGGTTAGGTTATATGACGTTATAGACGCATATAATGTTCCCACCGATAAGTAGGGTCCGACACGCCAGGAATATTGTCAAATATTACATCCGAGTTATTAGGTTGCCTTAGGATAGAATATATAACGTTAAAGACGCATTTAATGTTCCCACCGAGAAGTAGGGTCCGACTCGCCAGGAATGTTGTCAAATGTTACATCTGAGGTGCTAGGTTGCCTTAGGTTAGGATATTTAACGTTATAGAAGCATATAATGTTCCCACCGAGAAGTAGGGCCCGACACGCTTGGAATGTTGTCAAATGTTATATCCGAGGTGTTAGGTTGCCTTAGGTTAGGTTCTATGACGTTATAGACGCATATAATGTTCCCACCGAGAAGTAGGTCCGACACACCTGGATTGTTGTCAAATGTTACATCCGAGGTGCTAGGTTGCCTTAGGTTAGGATATATAACGTTATAGACGTATATACTGTTCCCACCGAGAAGTAGGGTCCGACACGCGTGGAATGTTGTCAAATGTTACATCCGTGGTGTTAGGTTGCCTTAGGTTAGGTTATATGACGTTATAGACGCATATAATGTTCCCACCGAGAAGTAGGGTCCGACACGCCAGGAATGTTGTAAAATATTACGTACTAGATGATAGGTTAACTTAGGCTTGGATATATAACGTTATAGACGCATATAATGTATCCACCGAGAAGTCGGTTCCGACAAGCCAGGAATGTTGTAAAACGTTACACTCGCGATGTTAGGCTGCCTTAGGTTATGATATATAACGTTATAGACGCATATAATGTTCCCACCGAGAAGTAGGTCCGACACGCCTGGAATGTTGTCAAATATTACATCCGAGTTGTTGGGTTGCCTTAGGTTAGGACATATAACGTTATAGACGTATATACTGTTCCCACCGTGAAGCAGGGTCCAACACACCAGGAATATTGACAACTATTACATCCGAGTTGTTAGGTTGCCTTATTTTACGATATACAGCGTTATTGACGCATACAATATTCCCACCGAGAAGTAGAGCCCGACAGGTTTGGGATGTTGGCAAATATTACATCCGAGGAGTTAGCTTGCCTTAGATTAGGATATACAACGTTATAGACGCATATAATGTTCCCACCGAGAAGTAGGGTACGACTCGCTAGGAATGTTGTCAAATGTTACATCCGAGGTGCTAGGTTGACTTAGGTTAGGATATATAACGTTATAGACGCATATAATGTTCCCACCGAGAAGTAGGGCCCGACATGCTTGGAATGTTGTCAAATGTTATATCCGAGGTGTTAGGTTGCCTTAGGTTAGGTTCTATGACGTTATAGACGCATGTAATGTTCCCACCGAGAAGGAGGGTCCGACTCGCCAGGAATGTTGTCAAATGTTACATGTGAAGTGTTAGGTTGCCTTAGGTTGGGATATATAACGTTATAGACGCATATAATGTTTCCACCGAGAAGTAGGGCCCGACACGCTTGGAATGATGTCAAATGTTACATCCGAGTTGTTAGGTTGCCTTAGGTTAGGTTATATGACGTTATAGACGCATATAATGTTCCCACCGATAAGTAGGGTCCGACACGCCAGGAATATTGTCAAATATTACATCCGAGTTATTAGGTTGCCTTAGGATAGAATATATAACGTTAAAGACGCATTTAATGTTCCCACCGAGAAGTAGGGTCCGACTCGCCAGGAATGTTGTCAAATGTTACATGTGAGGTGTTAGGTTGCCTTAGGTTAGGATATATAACGTTATAGACGCATATAATGTTCCCACCGAGAAGTAGGGCCCGACACGCTTGGAATGTTGTCAAATGTTACATCCGTGGTGTTAGGTTGCCTTAGGTTAGGTTATATGACGTTATAGACGCATATAATGTTCCCACCGAGAAGTAGGTCCGACACGCCTGGATTGTTGTCAAATGTTACATCTGAGGTGTTAGGTTGCCTTAGGTTAGGATATATAACGTTATAGACGCATATAATGTTTCCACCGAGAAGTAGAGCCCGACACGTTTGGAATGTTGTCAAATATTACATCCGAGTTGTTGTGTTGCCTTAGGTTAGGACATATAACGTTATAGACGTATATACTGTTCCCACCGTGAAGCAGGGTCCGACACAACAGGAATATTGACAACTATTACATCCGAGTTGTTAGGTTGCCTTATTTTACGATATACAGCGTTATTGACGCATACAATATTCCCACCGAGAAGTAGAGCCCGACAGGTTTGGGATGTTGGCAAATATTACATCCGAGGAGTTAGCTTGCCTTAGATTAGGATATACAACGTTATAGACGCATATAATGTTCCCACCGAGAAGTAGGGTACGACTCGCTAGGAATGTTGTCAAATGTTACATCCGAGGTGCTAGGTTGACTTAGGTTAGGATATATAACGTTATAGACGTATATAATGTTCCCACCGAGAAGTAGGGCCCGACACGCTTGGAATGATGTCAAATGTTACATCCGAGTTGTTAGGTTGCCTTAGGTTAGGTTATATGACGTTATAGACGCATATAATGTTCCCACCGATAAGTAGGGTCCGACACGCCAGGAATATTGTCAAATATTACATCCGAGTTATTAGGTTGCCTTAGGATAGAATATATAACGTTAAAGACGCATTTAATGTTCCCACCGAGAAGTAGGGTCCGACTCGCCAGGAATGTTGTCAAATGTTACATGTGAGGTGTTAGGTTGCCTTAGGTTAGGATATATAACGTTATAGACGCATATAATGTTCCCACCGAGAAGTAGGGCCCGACACGCTTGGAATGTTGTCAAATGTTACATCCGTGGTGTTAGGTTGCCTTAGGTTAGGTTATATGACGTTATAGACGCATATAATGTTCCCACCGAGAAGTAGGTCCGACACGCCTGGATTGTTGTCAAATGTTACATCTGAGGTGTTAGGTTGCCTTAGGTTAGGATATATAACGTTATAGACGCATATAATGTTTCCACCGAGAAGTAGAGCCCGACAAGCTTGGAATGTTGTCAAATGTTATATCCGAGGTGTTAGGTTGCCTTAAGTTAGGTTATATGACGTTATAGACGCATATAATGTTCCCACCGAGAAGTAGGGCCCGACACGCTTGGAATGATGTCAAATGTTACATCCGAGTTGTTAGGTTGCCTTAGGTTAGGTTATATGACGTTATAGACGCATATAATGTTCCCACCGATAAGTAGGGTCCGACACGCCAGGAATATTGTCAAATATTACATCCGAGTTATTAGGTTTCCTTAGGATAGAATATATAACGTTAAAGACCCATTTAATGTTCCCACCGAGAAGTAGGGTCCGACTCGCCAGGAATGTTGTCAAATGTTACATCTGAGGTGCTAGGTTGCCTTAGGTTAGGATATATAACGTTATAGAAGCATATAATGTTGCCACCGAGAAGTAGGGCCCGACACGCTTGGAATGTTGTCAAATGTTATATCCGAGGTGTTAGGTTGCCTTAGGTTAGGTTCTATGACGTTATAGACGCATATAATGTTCCCACCGAGAAGTAGGTCCGACACGCCTGGATTGTTGTCAAATATTACATCCGAGATTTTAGGTTGCCTTAGGTTAGGATATATAACGTTATAGACGTATATACTGTTCCCACCGAGAAGTAGGGTCCGACACACGTGGAATGTTGTCAAATGTTACATCCGAGGTGTTAGGTTGCCTTATTTTACGACATACAGCGTTATAGACGCATACAATGTTCCCACCGAGAAGTAGGGTCCGACAGGTTTGGAATGTTGGCAAATATTACATCCGAGGAGTTAGCTTGCCTTAGATTAGGATATACAACGTTATAGACGCATATAATGTTCCCACCGAGAAGTAGGGTACGACTCGCTAGGAATGTTGTCAAATGTTACATCCGAGGTGCTAGGTTGACTTAGGTTAGGATATATAACGTTATAGACGTATATAATGTTCCCACCGAGAAGTAGGGCCCGACACGCTTGGAATAATGTCAAATGTTACATCCGAGTTGTTAGGTTGCCTTAGGTTAGGTTATATGACGTTATAGACGCATATAATGTTCCCACCGATAGGTAGGGTCCGACACGCCAGGAATATTGTCAAATATTACATCCGAGTTATTAGGTTGCCTTAGGATAGAATATATAACGTTAAAGACCCATTTAATGTTCCCACCGAGAAGTAGGGTCCGACTCGCCAGGAATGTTGTCAAATGTTACATCTGAGGTGCTAGGTTGCCTTAGGTTAGGATATATAACGTTATAGAAGCATATAATGTTCCCAACGAGAAGTAGGGCCCGACACGCTTGGAATGTTGTCAAATGTTATATCCGAGGTGTTAGGTTGCCTTAGGTTAGGTTCTATGACGTTATAGACGCATATAATGTTCCCACCGAGAAGTAGGTCCGACACGCCTGGATTGTTGTCAAATATTACATCCGAGATTTTAGGTTGCCTTAGGTTAGGATATATAACGTTATAGACGTATATACTGTTCCCACCGAGAAGTAGGGTCCGACACACGTGGAATGTTGTCAAATGTTACATCCGAGGTGTTAGGTTGCCTTAGGTTAGGATATATAACGTCATAGACGTATTTACTGTTCCCACCGTGAAGCAGGGTCCAACACACCAGGAATATTGACAACTATTACATCCGAGTTGTTAGGTTGCCTTATTTTACGATATACAGCGTTATAGACGCATATAATGTTCCCACCGAGAAGTAGGTCCGACACGCCTGGATTGTTGTCAAATATTACATCCGGGATATTAGGTTGCCTTAGGTTAGGATATATAACGTTATAGACGCATATAATGTTCCCACCGAGAAGTAGGGTACGACTCGCTAGGAATGTTGTCAAATGTTACATCCGAGGTGCTAGGTTGACTTAGGTTAGGATATATAACGTTATAGACGCATATAATGTTCCCACCGAGAAGTAGGGCCCGACACGCTTGGAATGATGTCAAATGTTACATCCGAGTTGTTAGGTTGCCTTAGGTTAGGTTACATGACGTTATAGACGCATATAATGTTCCCACCGATAAGTAGGGTCCGACACGCCAGGAATATTGTCAAATATTACATCCGAGTTATTAGGTTGCCTTAGGATAGAATATATAACGTTAAAGACGCATTTAATGTTCCCACCGAGAAGTAGGGTCCGACTCGCCAGGAATGTTGTCAAATGTTACATGTGAGGTGTTAGGTTGCCTTAGGTTAGGATATATAACGTTATAGACGCATATAATGTTCCCACCGAGAAGTAGGGCCCGACACGCTTGGAATGTTGTCAAATGTTACATCCGTGGTGTTAGGTTGCCTTAGGTTAGGTTATATGACGTTATGACGCATATAATGTTCCCACCGAGAAGTAGGTCCGACACGCCTGGATTGTTGTCAAATGTTACATCTGAGGTGTTAGGTTGCCTTAGGTTAGGATATATAACGTTATAGACGCATATAATGTTTCCACCGAGAAGTAGAGCCCGACAAGCTTGGAATGTTGTCAAATGTTATATCCGAGGTGTTAGGTTGCCTTAAGTTAGGTTATATGACGTTATAGACGCATATAATGTTCCCACCGAGAAGTAGGGCCCGACACGCTTGGAATGATGTCAAATGTTACATCCGAGTTGTTAGGTTGCCTTAGGTTAGGTTATATGACGTTATAGACGCATATAATGTTCCCACCGATAAGTAGGGTCCGACACGCCAGGAATATTGTCAAATATTACATCCGAGTTATTAGGTTTCCTTAGGATAGAATATATAACGTTAAAGACCCATTTAATGTTCCCACCGAGAAGTAGGGTCCGACTCGCCAGGAATGTTGTCAAATGTTACATCTGGGGTGCTAGGTTGCCTTAGGTTAGGATATATAACGTTATAGAAGCATATAATGTTGCCACCGAGAAGTAGGGCCCGACACGCTTGGAATGTTGTCAAATGTTATATCCGAGGTGTTAGGTTGCCTTAGGTTAGGTTCTATGACGTTATAGACGCATATAATGTTCCCACCGAGAAGTAGGTCCGACACGCCTGGATTGTTGTCAAATATTACATCCGAGATTTTAGGTTGCCTTAGGTTAGGATATATAACGTTATAGACGTATATACTGTTCCCACCGAGAAGTAGGGTCCGACACACGTGGAATGTTGTCAAATGTTACATCCGAGGTGTTAGGTTGCCTTAGGTTAGGATATATAACGTCATAGACGTATATACTGTTCCCACCGTGAAGCAGGGTCCAACACACCAGGAATATTGACAACTATTACATCCGAGTTGTTAGGTTGCCTTATTTTACGATATACAGCGTTATAGACGCATATAATGTTCCCACCGAGAAGTAGGTCCGACACGCCTGGATTGTTGTCAAATATTACATCCGGGATATTAGGTTGCCTTAGGTTAGGATATATAACGTTATAGACGCATATAATGTTCCCACCGAGAAGTAGGGTACGACTCGCTAGGAATGTTGTCAAATGTTACATCCGAGGTGCTAGGTTGACTTAGGTTAGGATATATAACGTTATAGACGTATATAATGTTCCCACCGAGAAGTAGGGCCCGACACGCTTGGAATGATGTCAAATGTTACATCCGAGTTGTTAGGTTGCCTTAGGTTAGGTTATATGACGTTATAGACGCATATAATGTTCCCACCGATAAGTAGGGTCCGACACGCCAGGAATATTGTCAAATATTACATCCGAGTTATTAGGTTGCCTTAGGATAGAATATATAACGTTAAAGACGCATTTAATGTTCCCACCGAGAAGTAGGGTCCGACTCGCCAGGAATGTTGTCAAATGTTACATGTGAGGTGTTAGGTTGCCTTAGGTTAGGATATATAACGTTATAGACGCATATAATGTTCCCACCGAGAAGTAGGGCCCGACACGCTTGGAATGATGTCAAATGTTACATCCGAGTTGTTAGGTTGCCTTAGGTTAGGTTATATGACGTTATAGACGCATATAATGTTCCCACCGATAAGTAGGGTCCGACACGCCAGGAATATTGTCAAATATTACATCCGAGTTATTAGGTTTCCTTAGGATAGAATATATAACGTTAAAGACCCATTTAATGTTCCCACCGAGAAGTAGGGTCCGACTCGCCAGGAATGTTGTCAAATGTTACATCTGAGGTGCTAGGTTGCCTTAGGTTAGGATATATAACGTTATAGAAGCATATAATGTTGCCACCGAGAAGTAGGGCCCGACACGCTTGGAATGGTGTCAAATGTTATATCCGAGGTGTTAGGTTGCCTTAGGTTAGGTTCTATGACTTTATAGACGCATATAATGTTCCCACCGAGAAGTAGGTCCGACACGCCTGGATTGTTGTCAAATATTACATCCGAGATTTTAGGTTGCCTTAGGTTAGGATATATAACGTTATAGACGTATATACTGTTCCCACCGAGAAGTAGGGTCCGACACACGTGGAATGTTGTCAAATGTTACATCCGAGGTGTTAGGTTGCCTTAGGTTAGGATATATAACGTCATAGACGTATATACTGTTCCCACCGTGAAGCAGGGTCCAACACACCAGGAATATTGACAACTATTACATCCGAGTTGTTAGGTTGCCTTATTTTACGATATACAGCGTTATAGACGCATATAATGTTCCCACCGAGAAGTAGGTCCGACACGCCTGGATTGTTGTCAAATATTACATCCGGGATATTAGGTTGCCTTAGGTTAGGATATATAACGTTATAGACGCATATAATGTTCCCACCGAGAAGTAGGGTACGACTCGCTAGGAATGTTGTCAAATGTTACATCCGAGGTGCTAGGTTGACTTAGGTTAGGATATATAACGTTATAGACGTATATAATGTTCCCACCGAGAAGTAGGGCCCGACACGCTTGGAATGATGTCAAATGTTACATCCGAGTTGTTAGGTTGCCTTAGGTTAGGTTATATGACGTTATAGACGCATATAATGTTCCCACCGATAAGTAGGGTCCGACACGCCAGGAATATTGTCAAATATTACATCCGAGTTATTAGGTTGCCTTAGGATAGAATATATAACGTTAAAGACGCATTTAATGTTCCCACCGAGAAGTAGGGTCCGACTCGCCAGGAATGTTGTCAAATGTTACATGTGAGGTGTTAGGTTGCCTTAGGTTAGGATATATAACGTTATAGACGCATATAATGTTCCCACCGAGAAGTAGGGCCCGACACGGTTGGAATGTTGTCAAATGTTACATCCGTGGTGTTAGGTTGCCTTAGGTTAGGTTATATGACGTTATAGACGCATATAATGTTCCCACCGAGAAGTAGGGCCCGACACGGTTGGAATGTTGTCAAATGTTACATCCGTGGTGTTAGGTTGCCTTAGGTTAGGTTATATGACGTTATAGACGCATATAATGTTCCCACCGAGAAGTAGGTCCGACACGCCTGGATTGTTGTCAAATGTTACATCTGAGGTGTTAGGTTGCCTTAGGTTAGGATATATAACGTTATAGACGCATATAATGTTTCCACCGAGAAGTAGAGCCCGACAAGCTTGGAATGTTGTCAAATGTTATATCCGAGGTGTTAGGTTGCCTTAAGTTAGGTTATATGACGTTATAGACGCATATAATGTTCCCACCGAGAAGTAGGGCCCGACACGCTTGGAATGATGTCAAATGTTACATCCGAGTTGTTAGGTTGCCTTAGGTTAGGTTATATGACGTTATAGACGCATATAATGTTCCCACCGATAAGTAGGGTCCGACACGCCAGGAATATTGTCAAATATTACATCCGAGTTATTAGGTTTCCTTAGGATAGAATATATAACGTTAAAGACCCATTTAATGTTCCCACCGAGAAGTAGGGTCCGACTCGCCAGGAATGTTGTCAAATGTTACATCTGAGGTGCTAGGTTGCCTTAGGTTAGGATATATAACGTTATAGAAGCATATAATGTTGCCACCGAGAAGTAGGGCCCGACACGCTTGGAATGTTGTCAAATGTTATATCCGAGGTGTTAGGTTGCCTTAGGTTAGGTTCTATGACGTTATAGACGCATATAATGTTCCCACCGAGAAGTAGGTCCGACACGCCTGGATTGTTGTCAAATATTACATCCGAGATTTTAGGTTGCCTTAGGTTAGGATATATAACGTTATAGACGTATATACTGTTCCCACCGAGAAGTAGGGTCCGACACACGTGGAATGTTGTCAAATGTTACATCCGAGGTGTTAGGTTGCCTTAGGTTAGGATATATAACGTCATAGACGTATTTACTGTTCCCACCGTGAAGCAGGGTCCAACACACCAGGAATATTGACAACTATTACATCCGAGTTGTTAGGTTACCTTATTTTACGATATACAGCGTTATAGACGCATATAATGTTCCCACCGAGAAGTAGGTCCGACACGCCTGGATTGTTGTCAAATATTACATCCGGGATATTAGGTTGCCTTAGGTTAGGATATATAACGTTATAGACGCATATAATGTTCCCACCGAGAAGTAGGGTACGACTCGCTAGGAATGTTGTCAAATGTTACATCCGAGGTGCTAGGTTGACTTAGGTTAGGATATATAACGTTATAGACGCATATAATGTTCCCACCGAGAAGTAGGGCCCGACACGCTTGGAATGATGTCAAATGTTACATCCGAGTTGTTAGGTTGCCTTAGGTTAGGTTACATGACGTTATAGACGCATATAATGTTCCCACCGATAAGTAGGGTCCGACACGCCAGGAATATTGTCAAATATTACATCCGAGTTATTAGGTTGCCTTAGGATAGAATATATAACGTTAAAGACGCATTTAATGTTCCCACCGAGAAGTAGGGTCCGACTCGCCAGGAATGTTGTCAAATGTTACATGTGAGGTGTTAGGTTGCCTTAGGTTAGGATATATAACGTTATAGACGCATATAATGTTCCCACCGAGAAGTAGGGCCCGACACGCTTGGAATGTTGTCAAATGTTACATCCGTGGTGTTAGGTTGCCTTAGGTTAGGTTATATGACGTTATGACGCATATAATGTTCCCACCGAGAAGTAGGTCCGACACGCCTGGATTGTTGTCAAATGTTACATCTGAGGTGTTAGGTTGCCTTAGGTTAGGATATATAACGTTATAGACGCATATAATGTTTCCACCGAGAAGTAGAGCCCGACAAGCTTGGAATGTTGTCAAATGTTATATCCGAGGTGTTAGGTTGCCTTAAGTTAGGTTATATGACGTTATAGACGCATATAATGTTCCCACCGAGAAGTAGGGCCCGACACGCTTGGAATGATGTCAAATGTTACATCCGAGTTGTTAGGTTGCCTTAGGTTAGGTTATATGACGTTATAGACGCATATAATGTTCCCACCGATAAGTAGGGTCCGACACGCCAGGAATATTGTCAAATATTACATCCGAGTTATTAGGTTTCCTTAGGATAGAATATATAACGTTAAAGACCCATTTAATGTTCCCACCGAGAAGTAGGGTCCGACTCGCCAGGAATGTTGTCAAATGTTACATCTGGGGTGCTAGGTTGCCTTAGGTTAGGATATATAACGTTATAGAAGCATATAATGTTGCCACCGAGAAGTAGGGCCCGACACGCTTGGAATGTTGTCAAATGTTATATCCGAGGTGTTAGGTTGCCTTAGGTTAGGTTCTATGACGTTATAGACGCATATAATGTTCCCACCGAGAAGTAGGTCCGACACGCCTGGATTGTTGTCAAATATTACATCCGAGATTTTAGGTTGCCTTAGGTTAGGATATATAACGTTATAGACGTATATACTGTTCCCACCGAGAAGTAGGGTCCGACACACGTGGAATGTTGTCAAATGTTACATCCGAGGTGTTAGGTTGCCTTAGGTTAGGATATATAACGTCATAGACGTATATACTGTTCCCACCGTGAAGCAGGGTCCAACACACCAGGAATATTGACAACTATTACATCCGAGTTGTTAGGTTGCCTTATTTTACGATATACAGCGTTATAGACGCATATAATGTTCCCACCGAGAAGTAGGTCCGACACGCCTGGATTGTTGTCAAATATTACATCCGGGATATTAGGTTGCCTTAGGTTAGGATATATAACGTTATAGACGCATATAATGTTCCCACCGAGAAGTAGGGTACGACTCGCTAGGAATGTTGTCAAATGTTACATCCGAGGTGCTAGGTTGACTTAGGTTAGGATATATAACGTTATAGACGTATATAATGTTCCCACCGAGAAGTAGGGCCCGACACGCTTGGAATGATGTCAAATGTTACATCCGAGTTGTTAGGTTGCCTTAGGTTAGGTTATATGACGTTATAGACGCATATAATGTTCCCACCGATAAGTAGGGTCCGACACGCCAGGAATATTGTCAAATATTACATCCGAGTTATTAGGTTGCCTTAGGATAGAATATATAACGTTAAAGACGCATTTAATGTTCCCACCGAGAAGTAGGGTCCGACTCGCCAGGAATGTTGTCAAATGTTACATGTGAGGTGTTAGGTTGCCTTAGGTTAGGATATATAACGTTATAGACGCATATAATGTTCCCACCGAGAAGTAGGGCCCGACACGCTTGGAATGATGTCAAATGTTACATCCGAGTTGTTAGGTTGCCTTAGGTTAGGTTATATGACGTTATAGACGCATATAATGTTCCCACCGATAAGTAGGGTCCGACACGCCAGGAATATTGTCAAATATTACATCCGAGTTATTAGGTTTCCTTAGGATAGAATATATAACGTTAAAGACCCATTTAATGTTCCCACCGAGAAGTAGGGTCCGACTCGCCAGGAATGTTGTCAAATGTTACATCTGAGGTGCTAGGTTGCCTTAGGTTAGGATATATAACGTTATAGAAGCATATAATGTTGCCACCGAGAAGTAGGGCCCGACACGCTTGGAATGGTGTCAAATGTTATATCCGAGGTGTTAGGTTGCCTTAGGTTAGGTTCTATGACTTTATAGACGCATATAATGTTCCCACCGAGAAGTAGGTCCGACACGCCTGGATTGTTGTCAAATATTACATCCGAGATTTTAGGTTGCCTTAGGTTAGGATATATAACGTTATAGACGTATATACTGTTCCCACCGAGAAGTAGGGTCCGACACACGTGGAATGTTGTCAAATGTTACATCCGAGGTGTTAGGTTGCCTTAGGTTAGGATATATAACGTCATAGACGTATATACTGTTCCCACCGTGAAGCAGGGTCCAACACACCAGGAATATTGACAACTATTACATCCGAGTTGTTAGGTTGCCTTATTTTACGATATACAGCGTTATAGACGCATATAATGTTCCCACCGAGAAGTAGGTCCGACACGCCTGGATTGTTGTCAAATATTACATCCGGGATATTAGGTTGCCTTAGGTTAGGATATATAACGTTATAGACGCATATAATGTTCCCACCGAGAAGTAGGGTACGACTCGCTAGGAATGTTGTCAAATGTTACATCCGAGGTGCTAGGTTGACTTAGGTTAGGATATATAACGTTATAGACGTATATAATGTTCCCACCGAGAAGTAGGGCCCGACACGCTTGGAATGATGTCAAATGTTACATCCGAGTTGTTAGGTTGCCTTAGGTTAGGTTATATGACGTTATAGACGCATATAATGTTCCCACCGATAAGTAGGGTCCGACACGCCAGGAATATTGTCAAATATTACATCCGAGTTATTAGGTTGCCTTAGGATAGAATATATAACGTTAAAGACGCATTTAATGTTCCCACCGAGAAGTAGGGTCCGACTCGCCAGGAATGTTGTCAAATGTTACATGTGAGGTGTTAGGTTGCCTTAGGTTAGGATATATAACGTTATAGACGCATATAATGTTCCCACCGAGAAGTAGGGCCCGACACGGTTGGAATGTTGTCAAATGTTACATCCGTGGTGTTAGGTTGCCTTAGGTTAGGTTATATGACGTTATAGACGCATATAATGTTCCCACCGAGAAGTAGGGCCCGACACGGTTGGAATGTTGTCAAATGTTACATCCGTGGTGTTAGGTTGCCTTAGGTTAGGTTATATGACGTTATAGACGCATATAATGTTCCCACCGAGAAGTAGGTCCGACACGCCTGGATTGTTGTCAAATGTTACATCTGAGGTGTTAGGATGCCTTAGGTTAGGATATATAACGTTATAGACGCATATAATGTTTCCACCGAGAAGTAGAGCCCGACACGCTTGGAATGTTGTCAAATGTTATATCCGAGGTGTTAGGTTGCCTTAAGTTAGGTTATATGACGTTATAGACGCATATAATGTTCCCACCGAGAAGTAGGGTCCGACACGCCAGGAATGTTGTAAAATATTACGTGCTAGATGATAGGTTAACTTAGGTTGGGATATATAACGTTATAGACGCATATAATGTTTCCACCGAGAAGTCGATTCCGACAAGCCAGGAATGTTGTAAAACGTTACACTCGCGATGTTAGGCTACCTTAGGTTATGATATATAACGTTATAGACGCATATAATGTTCCCACCGAGAAGTAGGTCCGACACGCCTGGAATGTTGTCAAATATTACATCCGAGTTGTTGGGTTGCCTTAGGTTAGGACATATAACGTTATAGACGTATATACTGTTCCCACCGTGAAGCAGGGTCCGACACACCAGGAATATTGACAACTATTACATCCGAGTTGTTAGGTTGCCTTATTTTACGATATACAGCGTTATTGACGCATACAATATTCCCACCGAGAAGTAGAGCCCGACAGGTTTGGGATGTTGGCAAATATTACATCCGAGGAGTTAGCTTGCCTTAGATTAGGATATACAACGTTATAGACGCATATAATGTTCCCACCGAGAAGTAGGGTACGACTCGCTAGGAATGTTGTCAAATGTTACATCCGAGGTGCTAGGTTGACTTAGGTTAGGATATATAACGTTACAGACGTATATAATGTTCCCACCGAGAAGTAGGGCCCGACACGCTTGGAATGATGTCAAATGTTACATCCGAGTTGTTAGGTTGCCTTAGGTTAGGTTATATGACGTTATAGACGCATATAATGTTCCCACCGATAAGTGGGGTCCGACACGCCAGGAATATTGTCAAATATTACATCCGAGTTATTAGGTTGCCTTAGGATAGAATATATAACGTTAAAGACGCATTTAATGTTCCCACCGAGAAGTAGGGTCCGACTCGCCAGGAATGTTGTCAAATGTTACATGTGAGGTGTTAGGTTGCCTTAGGTTAGGATATATAACGTTATAGACGCATATAATGTTCCCACCGAGAAGTAGGGCCCGACACGGTTGGAATGTTGTCAAATGTTACATCCGTGGTGTTAGGTTGCCTTAGGTTAGGTTATATGACGTTATAGACGCATATAATGTTCCCACCGAGAAGTAGGGCCCGACACGGTTGGAATGTTGTCAAATGTTACATCCGTGGTGTTAGGTTGCCTTAGGTTAGGTTATATGACGTTATAGACGCATATAATGTTCCCACCGAGAAGTAGGTCCGACACGCCTGGATTGTTGTCAAATGTTACATCTGAGGTGTTAGGATGCCTTAGGTTAGGATATATAACGTTATAGACGCATATAATGTTTCCACCGAGAAGTAGAGCCCGACACGCTTGGAATGTTGTCAAATGTTATATCCGAGGTGTTAGGTTGCCTTAAGTTAGGTTATATGACGTTATAGACGCATATAATGTTCCCACCGCGAAGTAGGGTCCGACACGCCAGGAATGTTGTAAAATATTACGTGCTAGATGATAGGTTAACTTAGGTTGGGATATATAACGTTATAGACGCATATAATGTTTCCACCGAGAAGTCGATTCCGACAAGCCAGGAATGTTGTAAAACGTTACACTCGCGATGTTAGGCTGCCTTAGGTTATGATATATAACGTTATAGACGCATATAATGTTCCCACCGAGAAGTAGGTCCGACACGCCTGGAATGTTGTCAAATATTACATCCGAGTTGTTGGGTTGCCTTAGGTTAGGACATATAACGTTATAGACGTATATACTGTTCCCACCGTGAAGCAGGGTCCGACACACCAGGAATATTGACAACTATTACATCCGAGTTGTTAGGTTGCCTTATTTTACGATATACAGCGTTATTGACGCATACAATATTCCCACCGAGAAGTAGAGCCCGACAGGTTTGGGATGTTGGCAAATATTACATCCGAGGAGTTAGCTTGCCTTAGATTAGGATATACAACGTTATAGACGCATATAATGTTCCCACCGAGAAGTAGGGTACGACTCGCTAGGAATGTTGTCAAATGTTACATCCGAGGTGCTAGGTTGACTTAGGTTAGGATATATAACGTTACAGACGTATATAATGTTCCCACCGAGAAGTAGGGCCCGACACGCTTGGAATGATGTCAAATGTTACATCCGAGTTGTTAGGTTGCCTTAGGTTAGGTTATATGACGTTATAGACGCATATAATGTTCCCACCGATAAGTAGGGTCCGACACGCCAGGAATATTGTCAAATATTACATCCGAGTTATTAGGTTGCCTTAGGATAGAATATATAACGTTAAAGACGCATTTAATGTTCCCACCGAGAAGTAGGGTCCGACTCGCCAGGAATGTTGTCAAATGTTACATGTGAGGTGTTAGGTTGCCTTAGGTTAGGATATATAACGTTATAGACGCATATAATGTTCCCACCGAGAAGTAGGGCCCGACACGGTTGGAATGTTGTCAAATGTTACATCCGTGGTGTTAGGTTGCCTTAGGTTAGGTTATATGACGTTATAGACGCATATAATGTTCCCACCGAGAAGTAGGGCCCGACACGGTTGGAATGTTGTCAAATGTTACATCCGTGGTGTTAGGTTGCCTTAGGTTAGGTTATATGACGTTATAGACGCATATAATGTTCCCACCGAGAAGTAGGTCCGACACGCCTGGATTGTTGTCAAATGTTACATCTGAGGTGTTAGGTTGCCTTGGGTTAGGATATATAACGTTATAGACGCATATAATGTTTCCACCGAGAAGTAGAGCCCGACACGCTTGGAATGTTGTCAAATGTTATATCCGAGGTGTTAGGTTGCCTTAAGTTAGGTTATATGACGTTATAGACGCATATAATGTTCCCACCGAGAAGTAGGGTCCGACACGCCAGGAATGTTGTAAAATATTACGTGCTAGATGATAGGTTAACTTAGGTTGGGATATATAACGTTATAGACGCATATAATGTTTCCACCGAGAAGTCGATTCCGACAAGCCAGGAATGTTGTAAAACGTTACACTCGCGATGTTAGGCTGCCTTAGGTTATGATATATAACGTTATAGACGCATATAATGTTCCCACCGAGAAGTAGGTCCGACACGCCTGGAATGTTGTCAAATATTACATCCGAGTTGTTGGGTTGCCTTAGGTTAGGACATATAACGTTATAGACGTATATACTGTTCCCACCGTGAAGCAGGGTCCGACACACCAGGAATATTGACAACTATTACATCCGAGTTGTTAGGTTGCCTTATTTTACGATATACAGCGTTATTGACGCATACAATATTCCCACCGAGAAGTAGAGCCCGACAGGTTTGGGATGTTGGCAAATATTACATCCGAGGAGTTAGCTTGCCTTAGATTAGGATATACAACGTTATAGACGCATATAATGTTCCCACCGAGAAGTAGGGTACGACTCGCTAGGAATGTTGTCAAATGTTACATCCGAGGTGCTAGGTTGACTTAGGTTAGGATATATAACGTTACAGACGTATATAATGTTCCCACCGAGAAGTAGGGCCCGACACGCTTGGAATGATGTCAAATGTTACATCCGAGTTGTTAGGTTGCCTTAGGTTAGGTTATATGACGTTATAGACGCATATAATGTTCCCACCGATAAGTAGGGTCCGACACGCCAGGAATATTGTCAAATATTACATCCGAGTTATTAGGTTGCCTTAGGATAGAATATATAACGTTAAAGACCCATTTAATGTTCCCACCGAGAAGTAGGGTCCGACTCGCCAGGAATGTTGTCAAATGTTACATGTGAGGTGTTAGGTTGCCTTAGGTTAGGATATATAACGTTATAGACGCATATAATGTTCCCACCGAGAAGTAGGGCCCGACAAGCTTGGAATGTTGTCAAATGTTACATCCGTGTTGTTAGGTTGCCTTAGGTTAGGTTATATGACGTTATAGACGCATATAATGTTCCCACCGAGCAGTAGGTCCGACACGCCTGGATTGTTGTCAAATATTACATCCGAGATGTTAGGTTGCCTTAGGTTAGGATATATAACGTTATAGACGTATATACTGTTCCCCCCGAGAAGTAGGGTCCGACACACGTGGAATGTTGTCAAATGTTACATCCGAGGTGTTAGGTTGCCTTATTTTACGACATACAGCGTTATAGACGCATACAATGTTCCCACCGAGAAGTAGGGTCCGACAGGTTTGGAATGTTGGCAAATATTACATCCGAGGAGTAAGGTTGCCTTAGGTAAGGATATACAACGTTATAGACGCATATAATGTTCCCGCCGAGAAGTAGAGCCCGACACGCTTGGAATGTTGTCAAATGTTATATCCGAGGTGTTAGGTTGCCTTAAGTTAGGTTATATGACGTTATAGACGCATATAATGTTCCACCGAGAAGTAGGGTCCGACACGCCAGGAATGTTGTAAAATATTACGTACTAGATGATAGGTTAACTTAGGTTGGGATATATAACATTATAGACGCATATAATGTTTCCACCGAGAAGTCGGTTCCGACAAGCCAGGGATGTTGTAAAACGTTACACTCGCGATGTTAGGCTGCCTTAGGTTATGATATATAACGTTATAGACGCATATAATGTTCCCACCGAGAAGTAGGTCCGACACGCCTGGAATGTTGTCAAATATTACATCCGAGTTGTTGGGTTGCCTTAGGTTAGGACATATAACGTTATAGACGTATATACTGTTCCCACCGTGAAGCAGGGTCCGACACACCAGGAATATTGACAACTATTACATCCGAGTTGTTAGGTTGCCTTATTTTACGATATACAGCGTTATTGACGCATACAATATTCCCACCGAGAAGTAGAGCCCTACAGGTTTGGGATGTTGGCAAATATTACATCCGAGGAGTTAGCTTGCCTTAGATTAGGATATACAACGTTATAGACGCATATAATGTTCCCACCGAGAAGTAGGGTACGACTCGCTAGGAATGTTGTCAAATGTTACATCGGAGGTGCTAGGTTGACTTAGGTTAGGATATATAACGTTATAGACGCATATAATGTTCCCACCGAGAAGTAGAGCCCGACACGCTTGGAATGTTGTCAAATGTTATATCCGAGGTGTTAGGTTGCCTTAAGTTAGGTTACATGACGTTATAGACGCATATAATGTTCCCACCGAGAAGTAGGGTGCGACAAGCCAGGAATGTTGTAAAATATTACGTACTAGATGATAGGTTAACTTAGGTTGGGATATATAACGTTATAGACGTATATACTGTTCCCACCGAGAAGTAGGTTCCGACACACGTGGAATGTTGTCAAATGTTACATCCGAGGTGTTAGGTTGCCTTATTTTACGACATACAGCGTTATAGACGCATACAATGTTCCCACCGAGAAGTAGGGTCCGACAGGTTTGGAATGTTGGCAAATATTACATCCGAGGAGTTAGGTTGCCTTAGGTTAGGATATACAACGTTATAGACGCATATAATGTTCCCGCCGAGAAGTAGGGTCCGACACACCTGGAATGTTGTCAAATGTTACATCCGAGATGTTAGGTTAACTTAGGTTGGAATATATAACGTTATAGACGTATACAATGTTCCGACCGAGAAGTAGGTTCCGAGAAGCCAAGAATGTTGTAAAATGTTACATTCGCGATGATAGGTTGCCTTAGGTTAGGATATATAACGTTATAGACGCATATAATGTTCCCACCGATAAGTAGGGTCCGACAGGCCAGGAATATTGTCAAATGTTACATCCGAGGTGTTAGATTGCCTTAGGTTAGGTTATATGACGTTATAGACGCGTATAATGTTCCCACCGAGAAGGAGGGTCCGACTCTCCAGGAATGTTGTCAAATATTACATCCGAGTTATTAGGTTGCCTTAGGTTAGGATATATAACGTTATAGACGCATATAATGTTCACACCGAGAAGTAGGGTCCGACTCGCCAGGAATGTTGTCAAATGTTACATCTGAGGTGTTAGGTTGCCTTAGGTTAGGATATATAACGTTATAGACGCATATAATGTTCCCACCGAGAAGTAGGGCCCGACACGCTTGGAATGTTGTCAAATGTTACATCCGTGGTGTTAGGTTGCCTTAGGTTAGGTTATATGACGTTATAGACGCATATAATGTTCCCACCGAGAAGTAGGTCCGACACGCCTGGATTGTTGTCAAATATTACATCCGAGATGTTAGGTTTCCTTAGGTTAGGATATATAACGTTATAGACGTATATACTGTTCCCACCGAGAAGTAGGGCCCGACACGCTTGGAATGTTGTCAAATGTTACATCCGTGGTGTTAGGTTGCCTTAGGTTAGGATATATAACGTTATAGACGCATATAATGTTCACACCGAGAAGTAGGGTCCGACTCGCCAGGAATGTTGTCAAATGTTACATCTGAGGTGTTAGGTTGCCTTAGGTTAGGATATATAACGTTATAGACGCATATAATGTTTCCACCGAGAAGTCGATTCCGACAAGCCAGGAATGTTGTAAAACGTTACACTCGCGATGTTAGGCTGCCTTAGGTTATGATATATAACGTTATAGACGCATATAATGTTCCCACCGAGAAGTAGGGTACGACCCGCTAGGAATGTTGTCAAATGTTACATCCGAGGTGTTAGATTGCCTTAGGTTAGGTTATATGACGTTATAGACGCATATAATGTTCCCACCGAGAAGGAGGGTCCGACTCTCCAGGAATGTTGTCAAATATTACATCCGAGTTATTAGGTTGCCTTAGGTTAGGATATATAACGTTATAGACGCATATAATGTTCACACCGAGAAGTAGGGTCCGACTCGCCAGGAATGTTGTCAAATGTTACATCTGAGGTGTTAGGTTGCCTTAGGTTAGGATATATAACGTTATAGACGCATATAATGTTCCCACCGAGAAGTAGGGCCCGACACGCTTGGAATGTTGTCAAATGTTACATCCGTGGTGTTAGGTTGCCTTAGGTTAGGTTATATGACGTTATAGACGCATATAATGTTCCCACCGAGAAGTAGGTCCGACACGCCTGGATTGTTGTCAAATATTACATCCGAGATGTTAGGTTTCCTTAGGTTAGGATATATAACGTTATAGACGTATATACTGTTCCCACCGAGAAGTAGGGCCCGACACGCTTGGAATGTTGTCAAATGTTACATCCGTGGTGTTAGGTTGCCTTAGGTTAGGATATATAACGTTATAGACGCATATAATGTTCACACCGAGAAGTAGGGTCCGACTCGCCAGGAATGTTGTCAAATGTTACATCTGAGGTGTTAGGTTGCCTTAGGTTAGGATATATAACGTTATAGACGCATATAATGTTTCCACCGAGAAGTCGATTCCGACAAGCCAGGAATGTTGTAAAACGTTACACTCGCGATGTTAGGCTGCCTTAGGTTATGATATATAACGTTATAGACGCATATAATGTTCCCACCGAGAAGTAGGTCCGACACGCCTGGAATGTTGTCAAATATTACATCCGAGTTGTTGGGTTGCCTTAGGTTAGGACATATAACGTTATAGACGTATATACTGTTCCCACCGTGAAGCAGGGTCCGACACACCAGGAATATTGACAACTATTACATCCGAGTTGTTAGGTTGCCTTATTTTACGATATACAGCTTTATTGACGCATACAATATTCCCACCGAGAAGTAGAGCCCGACAGGTTTGGGATGTTGGCAAATATTACATCCGAGGAGTTAGCTTGCCTTAGATTAGGATATACAACGTTATAGACGCATATAATGTTCCCACCGATAAGTAGGGTACGACTCGCTAGGAATGTTGTCAAATGTTACATCCGAGGCGCTAGGTTGACTTAGGTTGGGATATATAACGTTATAGACGTATATAATGTTCCCACCGAGAAGTAGGGCCCGACACGCTTGGAATGATGTCAAATGTTACATCCGAGTTGTTAGGTTGCCTTAGGTTAGGTTATATGACGTTATAGACGCATATAATGTTCCCACCGATAAGTAGCGTCCGACACGCCAGGAATATTGTCAAATATTACATCCGAGTTATTAGGTTGCCTTAGGATAGAATATATAACGTTAAAGACGCATTTAATGTTCCCACCGAGAAGTAGGTCCGACACGCCAGGATTGTTGTCAAATATTACATCCGAGATGTTAGGTTGCCTTAGGTTAGGATATATAACGTTATAGACGTATATAATGTTCCCACCGAGAAGTAGGGTCCGACACACGTGGAATGTTGTCAAATGTTACATCCGAGGTGTTAGGTTGCCTTATTTTACGACATACAGCGTTATAGACGCATACAATGTTCCCACCGAGAAGTAGGGTCCGACAGGTTTGGAATGTTGGCAAATATTACATCCGAGGTGTTAGGTTGCCTTAGGTTAGGATATACAACGTTATAGACGCATATAATGTTCCCGCCGAGAAGTAGGGTCCGACACACCTGGAATGTTGTCAAATGTTACATCCGAGATGTTAGGTTAACTTAGGTTGGGATATATAACGTTATAGACGTATACAATGTTCCGACCGAGAAGTAGGTTCCGAGAAGCCAAGAATGTTGTAAAATGTTACATTCGCGATGATAGGTTGCCTTAGGTTAGGATATATAACGTTATAGACGCATATAATGTTCCCACCGATAAGTAGGGTCCGACAGGCCAGGAATATTGTCAAATGTTACATCCGAGGTGTTAGATTGCCTTAGGTTAGGTTATATGACGTTATAGACGCATATAATGTTCCCACCGAGAAGGAGGGTCCGACTCTCCAGGAATGTTGTCAAATATTACATCCGAGTTATTAGGTTGCCTTAGGTTAGGATATATAACGTTATAGACGCATATAATGTTCACACCGAGAAGTAGGGTCCGACTCGCCAGGAATGTTGTCAAATGTTACATCTGAGGTGTTAGGTTGCCTTAGGTTAGGATATATAACGTTATAGACGCATATAATGTTCCCACCGAGAAGTAGGTCCGACACGCCTGGAATGTTGTCAAATATTACATCCGAGTTGTTGGGTTGCCTTAGGTTAGGATATACAACGCTATAGACGCATATAATGTTCCCACCGAGAAGTAGGTTCCGACACGCCAGGAATGTTGTAAAATATTACATCCTAGATGATAGGTTAACTTAGGTTGGGGTATATAACGTTATAGACGTATACAATGTTTCCACCGAGAAGTCGGTTGCGACAAGCCAGGAATGTTGTAAAACGATACATTCGCGACGTTAGGTTGCCTTAGGTTAGGATATATAACGTTATAGACGCATATAATGTTCCCACCGAGAAGTAGGGCCCGACACGCCTGGGTTGTTGTCAAACATTACATCCGAGATGTTAGGTTGCCTTAGGTTAGGATATATAACGTTATAGACGTATATACTGTTCCCACCGAGAAGTTGGTTCCGACACACGTGGAATGTTGTCAAATGTTACATCCGAGGTGTTAGGTTCCCTTAGGTTAGGTTATATGACGTTATAGACGCATATAATTTTCCCACCGAGAAGTAGGTCCGAGACGCCTGGATTGTTGTCAAATATTACATCCGAGATGTTTGGTTGCCTTAGGTTAGGATATATAACGTTATAGACGCATATAATGTTCCCACCGAGAAGTAGGGTCCGACTCGCCAGGAATGTTGTCAAATGTTGCATCTGAGGTGTTAGGTTGACTTAGGTTAGGATATATAACGTTATAGACGCATATAATGTTCCCACCGAGAAGTAGGGCCCGACACGCCTGGATTGTTGTCAAACAACACATCCGAGATGTTAGGTTGCCTTAGGTTAGGATATATAACGTTATAGACGTATATACTGTTCCCACCGAGAAGTTGGGACCGACACAGGTGGAATGTTGTCAAATGTTACATCCGTGGTGTTAGGTTGCCTTAGGTTAGGTTATATGACGTTATAGACGCATATAATGTTCCCACCGATAAGTAGGGTCCGACACGCCTGGATTGTTGTCAAATATTACATCCGAGTTATTAGTTTGCCTTAGGTTAGGTTATATGACGTTATAGACGCATATAATGTTCCCCCCGAGAAGTTGGGTCCGATACACATGGAATCTGGTCAAATATTATATCCGACGCGTTAGGTTGCCTTAGGTTAGGATATATAACGTTATAGACGTATATACAGTTCCCACCGTGAAGTAGGGTCCGACACACCAGGAATATTGACAACTATTACATCCGAGTTGTTAGGTTGCCTTATTTTACGATATACAGCGTTATAGACGCATACAATTTTCCCACCGAGATGTAGGGACCGACAGGCTTGGAATGTTGGCAAATATTACGTCTGAGATGTTAGGTTGCCTTAGGTTAGGATATATAACGTAATAGACGCATATAATGTTCCCACCGAGAGGTCGGGTCCGACACGCCAGGAATATTGTCAAATATTACATCCGAGTCATTAGGTTGCCTTAGGATAGGATATATAACGTTATAGACGCATATAATGTTTCCACCGAGAAGTAGGGCCCGACACGCTTGGAATGTTGTCAAATGTTACATCCGTGGTGTTAGGTTGCCTTAGGTTAGGTTATATGACGTTATAGACGCATATAATGTTCCCACCGAGAAGTAGGTCCGACACGCCTGGATTGTTGTCAAATATTACATCCGAGATGTTAGGTTTCCTTAGGTTAGGATATATAACGTTATAGACGTATATACTGTTCCCACCGAGAAGTAGGGCCCGACACGCTTGGAATGTTGTCAAATGTTACATCCGTGGTGTTAGGTTGCCTTAGGTTAGGATATATAACGTTATAGACGCATATAATGTTCACACCGAGAAGTAGGGTCCGACTCGCCAGGAATGTTGTCAAATGTTACATCTGAGGTGTTAGGTTGCCTTAGGTTAGGATATATAACGTTATAGACGCATATAATGTTTCCACCGAGAAGTCGATTCCGACAAGCCAGGAATGTTGTAAAACGTTACACTCGCGATGTTAGGCTGCCTTAGGTTATGATATATAACGTTATAGACGCATATAATGTTCCCACCGAGAAGTAGGTCCGACACGCCTGGAATGTTGTCAAATATTACATCCGAGTTGTTGGGTTGCCTTAGGTTAGGACATATAACGTTATAGACGTATATACTGTTCCCACCGTGAAGCAGGGTCCGACACACCAGGAATATTGACAACTATTACATCCGAGTTGTTAGGTTGCCTTATTTTACGATATACAGCTTTATTGACGCATACAATATTCCCACCGAGAAGTAGAGTCCGACAGGTTTGGGATGTTGGCAAATATTACATCCGAGGAGTTAGCTTGCCTTAGATTAGGATATACAACGTTATAGACGCATATAATGTTCCCACCGATAAGTAGGGTACGACTCGCTAGGAATGTTGTCAAATGTTACATCCGAGGCGCTAGGTTGACTTAGGTTGGGATATATAACGTTATAGACGTATATAATGTTCCCACCGAGAAGTAGGGCCCGACACGCTTGGAATGATGTCAAATGTTACATCCGAGTTGTTAGGTTGCCTTAGGTTAGGTTATATGACGTTATAGACGCATATAATGTTCCCACCGATAAGTAGCGTCCGACACGCCAGGAATATTGTCAAATATTACATCCGTGTTATTAGGTTGCCTTAGGATAGAATATATAACGTTAAAGACGCATTTAATGTTCCCACCGAGAAGTAGGTCCGACACGCCAGGATTGTTGTCAAATATTACATCCGAGATGTTAGGTTGCCTTAGGTTAGGATATATAACGTTATAGACGTATATAATGTTCCCACCGAGAAGTAGGGTCCGACACACGTGGAATGTTGTCAAATGTTACATCCGAGGTGTTAGGTTGCCTTATTTTACGACATACAGCGTTATAGACGCATACAATGTTCCCACCGAGAAGTAGGGTCCGACAGGTTTGGAATGTTGGCAAATATTACATCCGAGGTGTTAGGTTGCCTTAGGTTAGGATATACAACGTTATAGACGCATATAATGTTCCCGCCGAGAAGTAGGGTCCGACACACCTGGAATGTTGTCAAATGTTACATCCGAGATGTTAGGTTAACTTAGGTTGGGATATATAACGTTATAGACGTATACAATGTTCCGACCGAGAAGTAGGTTCCGAGAAGCCAAGAATGTTGTAAAATGTTACATTCGCGATGATAGGTTGCCTTAGGTTAGGATATATAACGTTATAGACGCATATAATGTTCCCACCGATAAGTAGGGTCCGACAGGCCAGGAATATTGTCAAATGTTACATCCGAGGTGTTAGATTGCCTTAGGTTAGGTTATATGACGTTATAGACGCATATAATGTTCCCACCGAGAAGGAGGGTCCGACTCTCCAGGAATGTTGTCAAATATTACATCCGAGTTATTAGGTTGCCTTAGGTTAGGATATATAACGTTATAGACGCATATAATGTTCACACCGAGAAGTAGGGTCCGACTCGCCAGGAATGTTGTCAAATGTTACATCTGAGGTGTTAGGTTGCCTTAGGTTAGGATATATAACGTTATAGACGCATATAATGTTCCCACCGAGAAGTAGGGCCCGACACGCTTGGAATGTTGTCAAATGTTACATCCGTGGTGTTAGGTTGCCTTAGGTTAGGTTATATGACGTTATAGACGCATATAATGTTCCCACCGAGAAGTAGGTCCGACACGCCTGGATTGTTGTCAAATATTACATCCGAGATGTTAGGTTTCCTTAGGTTAGGATATATAACGTTATAGACGTATATACTGTTCCCACCGAGAAGTAGGGCCCGCCACGCTTGGAATGTTGTCAAATGTTACATCCGTGGTGTTAGGTTGCCTTAGGTTAGGATATATAACGTTATAGACGCATATAATGTTCCCACCGAGAAGTAGGTCCGACACGCCTGGAATGTTGTCAAATATTACATCCGAGTTGTTGGGTTGCCTTAGGTTAGGATATACAACGCTATAGACGCATATAATGTTCCCACCGAGAAGTAGGTTCCGACACGCCAGGAATGTTGTAAAATATTACATCCTAGATGATAGGTTAACTTAGGTTGGGGTATATAACGTTATAGACGTATACAATGTTTCCACCGAGAAGTCGGTTGCGACAAGCCAGGAATGTTGTAAAACGTTACATTCGCGATGTTAGGTTGCCTTAGGTTAGGATATATAACGTTATAGACGTATATACTGTTCCCACCGAGAAGTTGGGACCGACACAGGTGGAATGTTGTCAAATGTTACATCCGTGGTGTTAGGTTGCCTTAGGTTAGGTTATATGACGTTATAGACGCATATAATGTTCCCACCGATAAGTAGGGTCCGACACGCCTGGATTGTTGTCAAATATTACATCCGAGTTATTAGTTTGCCTTAGGTTAGGTTATATGACGTTATAGACGCATATAATGTTCCCCCCGAGAAGTTGGGTCCGATACACATGGAATCTTGTCAAATATTATATCCGACGCGTTAGGTTGCCTTAGGTTAGGATATATAACGTTATAGACGTATATACAGTTCCCACCGTGAAGTAGGGTCCGACACACCAGGAATATTGACAACTATTACATCCGAGTTGTTAGGTTGCCTTATTTTACGATATACAGCGTTATAGACGCATACAATTTTCCCACCGAGATGTAGGGTCCGACAGGCTTGGAATGTTGGCAAATATTACGTCTGAGATGTTAGGTTGCCTTAGGTTAGGATATATAACGTAATAGACGCATATAATGTTCCCACCGAGAGGTCGGGTCCGACACGCCAGGAATATTGTCAAATATTACATCCGAGTCATTAGGTTGCCTTAGGATAGGATATATAACGTTATAGACGCATATAATGTTCCCACCGAGAAGTAGGGTCCGACTCGCCAGAAATGTTGTCAAATGTTACATCCGAGGTGTTAGGTTGCCTTAGGTTAGGTTATATGACGTTATAGACGCATATAATGTTCCCACCGAGAAGGAGGTCCGACACGCCTAGTTTGTTGTCAAACATTACATCCGAGATGTTAGGTTGCCTTAGGTTAGGATATATAACGTTGTAGACGGATATACTGTTCCCACCGTGAAGTAGGGTCCGACACTCCAGGAATATTGACAAATATTACATCCGAGTTGTTAATTTGCCTTCTTTTTCCGATATAGAGCGTTATAGACGCATACAACGGTCCCACCGAGATGTGGGGTCCGACACGCCTGGGTTGTTGTCAAACATTACATCCGAGATGTTAGGTTGCCTTAGGTTAGGATATATAACGTTATAGACGTATATACTGTTCCCACCGAGAAGTTGGGACCGACACACGTGGAATGTTGTCAAATGTTACATCCGTGGTGTTTGGTTGCCTTAGCTTAGGATATATAACGTAATAGACGCATATAATGTTCCCACCGAGAGGTAGGGTCCGACACGCCAGGAATATTGTCAAATATTACATCCGAGTTATTAGGTTGCCTTAGGATAGGATATATAACGTTATAGACGCATATAATGTTCCCACCGAGAAGTAGGGTCCGACTCGCCAGAAATGTTGTCAAATGTTACATCCGAGGTGTTAGGTTGCCTTAGGTTAGGTTATATGACGTTATAGACGCATATAATGTTCCCACCGAGAAGTAGGTCCGACACGCCTAGTTTGTTGTCAAACATTACATCCGATATGTTAGGTTGCCTTAGGTTAGGATATATAACGTTGTAGACGGATATACTGTTCCCACCGTGAAGTAGGGTCCGACACTCCAGGAATATTGACAAATATTACATCCGAGTTGTTAATTTGCCTTCTTTTTCCGATATACTGCGTTATAGACGCATACAATGTTCCCACCGAGATGTGGGGTCCGACACGCTTGGGTTGTTGTCAAACATTACATCCGAGATGTTAGGTTGCCTTAGGTTAGGATATATAACGTTATAGACGTATATACTGTTCCCACCGAGAAGTTGGGACCGACACACGTGGATTGTTGTCAAATGATACATCCGTGGTGTTAGGTTGCCTTAGGTTAGGTTATATGACGTTATAGACGCATATAATGTTCCCACCGATAAGTAGGGTCCGACACGCCTGGCTTGTTGTCAAATATTACATCCGAGTTATTAGTTTGCCTTAGGTTAGGTTATATGACGTTATAGACGCATATAATGTTCCCCCCGAGAAGTTGAGTCCGATACACATGGAATCTTGTCAAATATTATATCCGACGCGTTAGGTTGCCTTAGGTTAGGATATATAACGTTATAGACGTATATACAGTTCCCACCGTGAAGTAGGATCGACACACCAGGAATATTGACAACTATTACATCCGAGTTGTTAGGTTGCCTTATTTTACGATATACAGCGTTATAGACGCATACAATTTTCCCACCGAGATGTAGGGTCCGACAGGCTTGGAATGATGGCAAATATTACATCTGAGATGTTAGGTTGCCTTAGGTTAGAATATATAACGTTATATACGCATATAATGTTCCCACCGAGAAGTAGGTCCGACACGCCTGGAATGTTGTCAAATATTACATCCGAGTTGTTGGGTTGCCTTAGGTTAGGACATATAACGTTATAGACGTATATACTGTTCCCACCGTGAAGCAGGGTCCGACACAACAGGAATATTGACAACTATTACATTCGAGTTGTTAGGTTGCCTTATTTTACGATATACAGCGTTATTGACGCATACAATATTCCCACCGAGAAGTAGAGCCCGACAGGTTTGGGATGTTGGCAAATATTACATCCGAGGAGTTAGCTTGCCTTAGATTAGGATATACAACGTTATAGACGCATATAATGTTCCCACCGAGAAGTAGGGTACGACTCGCTAGGAATGTTGTCAAATGTTACATCCGAGGTGCTAGGTTGACTTAGGTTAGGATATATAACGTTATAGACGCATATAATGTTCCCACCGAGAAGTAGGGCCCGACATGCTTGGAATGTTGTCAAATGTTATATCCGAGGTGTTAGGTTGCCTTAGGTTAGGTTCTATGACGGTATAGACGCATATAATGTTCCACCGATAAGTAGGGTCCGACACGCCAGGAATATTGTCAAATATTACATCCGAGTTATTAGGTTGCCTTAGGATAGAATATATAACGTTAAAGACGCATTTAATGTTCCCACCGAGAAGTAGGGTCCGACTCGCCAGGAATGTTGTCAAATGTTACATGTGAGGTGTTAGGTTGCCTTAGGTTAGGATATATAACGTTATAGACGCATATAATGTTCCCACCGAGAAGTAGGGCCCGACACGCTTGGAATGTTGTCAAATGTTACATCCGTGGTGTTAGGTTGCCTTAGGTTAGGTTATATGACGTTATAGACGCATATAATGTTCCCACCGAGAAGTAGGTCCGACACGACTGGATTGTTGTCAAATGTTACATCTGAGGTGTTAGGTTGCCTTAGGTTAGGATATATAACGTTATAGACGCATATAATGTTTCCACCGAGAAGTAGAGCCCGACACGTTTGGAATGTTGTCAAATATTACATCCGAGTTGTTGTGTTGCCTTAGGTTAGGACATATAACGTTATAAACGTATATACTGTTCCCACCGTGAAGCAGGGTCCGACACAACAGGAATATTGACAACTATTACATCCGAGTTGTTAGGTTGCCTTATTTTACGATATACAGCGTTATTGACGCATACAATATTCCCACCGAGAAGTAGAGCCCGACAGGTTTGGGATGTTGGCAAATATTACATCCGAGGAGTTAGCTTGCCTTAGATTAGGATATACAACGTTATAGACGCATATAATGTTCCCACCGAGAAGTAGGGTACGACTCGCTAGGAATGTTGTCAAATGTTACATCCGAGGTGCTAGGTTGACTTAGGTTAGGATATATAACGTTATAGACGTATATAATGTTCCCACCGAGAAGTAGGGCCCGACACGCTTGGAATGATGTCAAATGTTACATCCGAGTTGTTAGGTTGCCTTAGGTTAGGTTATATGACGTTATAGACGCATATAATGTTCCCACCGATAAGTAGGGTCCGACACGCCAGGAATATTGTCAAATATTACATCCGAGTTATTAGGTTGCCTTAGGATAGAATATATAACGTTAAAGACCCATTTAATGTTCCCACCGAGAAGTAGGGTCCGACTCGCCAGGAATGTTGTCAAATGTTACATCTGAGGTGCTAGGTTGCCTTAGGTTAGGATATATAACGTTATAGAAGCATATAATGTTCCCACCGAGAAGTAGGGCCCGACACGATTGGAATGTTGTCAAATGTTATATCCGAGGTGTTAGGTTGCCTTAGGTTAGGTTCTATGACGTTATAGACGCATATAATGTTCCCACCGAGAAGTAGGTCCGACACACCTGGATTGTTGTCAAATATTACATCCGAGATTTTAGGTTGCCTTAGGTTAGGATATATAACGTTATAGACGTATATACTGTTCCCACCGAGAAGTAGGGTCCGACACGCGTGGAATGTTGTCAAATGTTACATCCGAGGTGTTAGGTTGCCTTAGGTTAGGATATATAACGTCATAGACGTATATACTGTTCCCACCGTGAAGCAGGGTCCAACACACCAGGAATATTGACAACTATTACATCCGAGTTGTTAGGTTGCCTTATTTTACGATATACAGCGTTATAGACGCATATAATGTTCCCACCGAGAAGTAGGTCCGACACGCCTGGATTGTTGTCAAATATTACATCCGAGATATTAGGTTGCCTTAGGTTAGGATATATAACGTTATAGACGCATATAATGTTCCCACCGAGAAGTAGGGTACGACTCGCTAGGAATGTTGTCAAATGTTACATCCGAGGTGCTAGGTTGACTTAGGTTAGGATATATAACGTTATAGACGTATATAATGTTCCCACCGAGTAGTAGGGCCCGACACGCTTGGAATGTTGTCAAATGTTACATCCGTGGTGTTAGGTTGCCTTAGGTTAGGTTATATGACGTTATAGACGCATATAATGTTCCCACCGAGAAGTAGGTCCGACACGCCTGGATTGTTGTCAAATGTTACATCTGAGGTGTTAGGTTGCCTTAGGTTAGGTTATATGACGTTATAGACGTATATACAATTCCCACCGTGAAGTAGGATCGACACACCAGGAATATTGACAACTATTACATCCGAGTTGTTAGGTTGCCTTATTTTACGATATACAGCGTTATAGACGCATACAATTTTCCCACCGAGATGTAGGGTCCGACAGGCTTGGAATGATGGCAAATATTACATCTGAGATGTTAGGTTGCCTTAGGTTAGAATATATAACGTTATAGACGCATATAATGTTCCCACCGAGAAGTAGGTCCGACACGCCTGGAATGTTGTCAAATATTACATCCGAGTTGTTGGGTTGCCTTAGGTTAGGACATATA
Source organism: Xylocopa violacea (assembly GCA_963969225.1). NCBI lineage: Eukaryota > Metazoa > Arthropoda > Insecta > Hymenoptera > Apidae > Xylocopa > Xylocopa violacea. The sequence continues at coordinate 8,024,263 of CAXAJV010000019.1, read as the reverse complement.
ACGTTATAGACGTATATACTGTTCCCACCGTGAAGCAGGGTCCGACACAACAGGAATATTGACAACTATTACATTCGAGTTGTTAGGTTGCCTTATTTTACGATATACAGCGTTATTGACGCATACAATATTCCCACCGAGAAGTAGAGCCCGACAGGTTTGGGATGTTGGCAAATATTACATCCGAGGAGTTAGCTTGCCTTAGATTAGGATATACAACGTTATAGACGCATATAATGTTCCCACCGAGAAGTAGGGTACGACTCGCTAGGAATGTTGTCAAATGTTACATCCGAGGTGCTAGGTTGACTTAGGTTAGGATATATAACGTTATAGACGCATATAATGTTCCCACCGAGAAGTAGGGCCCGACATGCTTGGAATGTTGTCAAATGTTACATCCGAGATGTTAGGTTAACTTAGGTTGGGATATATAACGTTATAGACGTATACAATGTTCCGACCGAGAAGTAGGTTCCGAGAAGCCAAGAATGTTGTAAAATGTTACATTCGCGATGATAGGTTGCCTTAGGTTAGGATATATAACGTTATAGACGCATATAATGTTCCCACCGATAAGTAGGGTCCGACAGGCCAGGAATATTGTCAAATGTTACATCCGAGGTGTTAGATTGCCTTAGGTTAGGTTATATGACGTTATAGACGCATATAATGTTCCCACCGAGAAGGAGGGTCCGACTCTCCAGGAATGTTGTCAAATATTACATCCGAGTTATTAGGTTGCCTTAGGTTAGGATATATAACGTTATAGACGCATATAATGTTCACACCGAGAAGTAGGGTCCGACTCGCCAGGAATGTTGTCAAATGTTACATCTGAGGTGTTAGGTTGCCTTAGGTTAGGATATATAACGTTATAGACGCATATAATGTTCCCACCGAGAAGTAGGGCCCGACACGCTTGGAATGTTGTCAAATGTTACATCCGTGGTGTTAGGTTGCCTTAGGTTAGGTTATATGACGTTATAGACGCATATAATGTTCCCACCGAGAAGTAGGTCCGACACGCCTGGATTGTTGTCAAATATTACATCCGAGATGTTAGGTTTCCTTAGGTTAGGATATATAACGTTATAGACGTATATACTGTTCCCACCGAGAAGTAGGGCCCGACACGCTTGGAATGTTGTCAAATGTTACATCCGTGGTGTTAGGTTGCCTTAGGTTAGGATATATAACGTTATAGACGCATATAATGTTCCCACCGAGAAGTAGGTCCGACACGCCTGGAATGTTGTCAAATATTACATCCGAGTTGTTGGGTTGCCTTAGGTTAGGATATACAACGCTATAGACGCATATAATGTTCCCACCGAGAAGTAGGTTCCGACACGCCAGGAATGTTGTAAAATATTACATCCTAGATGATAGGTTAACTTAGGTTGGGGTATATAACGTTATAGACGTATACAATGTTTCCACCGAGAAGTCGGTTGCGACAAGCCAGGAATGTTGTAAAACGTTACATTCGCGACGTTAGGTTGCCTTAGGTTAGGATATATAACGTTATAGACGCATATAATGTTCCCACCGAGAAGTAGGGCCCGACACGCCTGGGTTGTTGTCAAACATTACATCCGAGATGTTAGGTTGCCTTAGGTTAGGATATATAACGTTATAGACGTATATACTGTTCCCACCGAGAAGTTGGTTCCGACACACGTGGAATGTTGTCAAATGTTACATCCGAGGTGTTAGGTTCCCTTAGGTTAGGTTATATGACGTTATAGACGCATATAATTTTCCCACCGAGAAGTAGGTCCGAGACGCCTGGATTGTTGTCAAATATTACATCCGAGATGTTTGGTTGCCTTAGGTTAGGATATATAACGTTATAGACGCATATAATGTTCCCACCGAGAAGTAGGGTCCGACTCGCCAGGAATGTTGTCAAATGTTGCATCTGAGGTGTTAGGTTGACTTAGGTTAGGATATATAACGTTATAGACGCATATAATGTTCCCACCGAGAAGTAGGGCCCGACACGCCTGGATTGTTGTCAAACAACACATCCGAGATGTTAGGTTGCCTTAGGTTAGGATATATAACGTTATAGACGTATATACTGTTCCCACCGAGAAGTTGGGACCGACACAGGTGGAATGTTGTCAAATGTTACATCCGTGGTGTTAGGTTGCCTTAGGTTAGGTTATATGACGTTATAGACGCATATAATGTTCCCACCGATAAGTAGGGTCCGACACGCCTGGATTGTTGTCAAATATTACATCCGAGTTATTAGTTTGCCTTAGGTTAGGTTATATGACGTTATAGACGCATATAATGTTCCCCCCGAGAAGTTGGGTCCGATACACATGGAATCTTGTCAAATATTATATCCGACGCGTTAGGTTGCCTTAGGTTAGGATATATAACGTTATAGACGTATATACAGTTCCCACCGTGAAGTAGGGTCCGACACACCAGGAATATTGACAACTATTACATCCGAGTTGTTAGGTTGCCTTATTTTACGATATACAGCGTTATAGACGCATACAATTTTCCCACCGAGATGTAGGGACCGACAGGCTTGGAATGTTGGCAAATATTACGTCTGAGATGTTAGGTTGCCTTAGGTTAGGATATATAACGTAATAGACGCATATAATGTTCCCACCGAGAGGTCGGGTCCGACACGCCAGGAATATTGTCAAATATTACATCCGAGTCATTAGGTTGCCTTAGGATAGGATATATAACGTTATAGACGCATATAATGTTCCCACCGAGAAGTAGGGCCCGACACGCTTGGAATGTTGTCAAATGTTACATCCGTGGTGTTAGGTTGCCTTAGGTTAGGTTATATGACGTTATAGACGCATATAATGTTCCCACCGAGAAGTAGGTCCGACACGCCTGGATTGTTGTCAAATATTACATCCGAGATGTTAGGTTTCCTTAGGTTAGGATATATAACGTTATAGACGTATATACTGTTCCCACCGAGAAGTAGGGCCCGACACGCTTGGAATGTTGTCAAATGTTACATCCGTGGTGTTAGGTTGCCTTAGGTTAGGATATATAACGTTATAGACGCATATAATGTTCACACCGAGAAGTAGGGTCCGACTCGCCAGGAATGTTGTCAAATGTTACATCTGAGGTGTTAGGTTGCCTTAGGTTAGGATATATAACGTTATAGACGCATATAATGTTTCCACCGAGAAGTCGATTCCGACAAGCCAGGAATGTTGTAAAACGTTACACTCGCGATGTTAGGCTGCCTTAGGTTATGATATATAACGTTATAGACGCATATAATGTTCCCACCGAGAAGTAGGTCCGACACGCCTGGAATGTTGTCAAATATTACATCCGAGTTGTTGGGTTGCCTTAGGTTAGGACATATAACGTTATAGACGTATATACTGTTCCCACCGTGAAGCAGGGTCCGACACACCAGGAATATTGACAACTATTACATCCGAGTTGTTAGGTTGCCTTATTTTACGATATACAGCTTTATTGACGCATACAATATTCCCACCGAGAAGTAGAGTCCGACAGGTTTGGGATGTTGGCAAATATTACATCCGAGGAGTTAGCTTGCCTTAGATTAGGATATACAACGTTATAGACGCATATAATGTTCCCACCGATAAGTAGGGTACGACTCGCTAGGAATGTTGTCAAATGTTACATCCGAGGCGCTAGGTTGACTTAGGTTGGGATATATAACGTTATAGACGTATATAATGTTCCCACCGAGAAGTAGGGCCCGACACGCTTGGAATGATGTCAAATGTTACATCCGAGTTGTTAGGTTGCCTTAGGTTAGGTTATATGACGTTATAGACGCATATAATGTTCCCACCGATAAGTAGCGTCCGACACGCCAGGAATATTGTCAAATATTACATCCGTGTTATTAGGTTGCCTTAGGATAGAATATATAACGTTAAAGACGCATTTAATGTTCCCACCGAGAAGTAGGTCCGACACGCCAGGATTGTTGTCAAATATTACATCCGAGATGTTAGGTTGCCTTAGGTTAGGATATATAACGTTATAGACGTATATAATGTTCCCACCGAGAAGTAGGGTCCGACACACGTGGAATGTTGTCAAATGTTACATCCGAGGTGTTAGGTTGCCTTATTTTACGACATACAGCGTTATAGACGCATACAATGTTCCCACCGAGAAGTAGGGTCCGACAGGTTTGGAATGTTGGCAAATATTATATCCGAGGTGTTAGGTTGCCTTAGGTTAGGATATACAACGTTATAGACGCATATAATGTTCCCGCCGAGAAGTAGGGTCCGACACACCTGGAATGTTGTCAAATGTTACATCCGAGATGTTAGGTTAACTTAGTTTGGGATATATAACGTTATAGACGTATACAATGTTCCGACCGAGAAGTAGGTTCCGAGAAGCCAAGAATGTTGTAAAATGTTACATTCGCGATGATAGGTTGCCTTAGGTTAGGATATATAACGTTATAGACGCATATAATGTTCCCACCGATAAGTAGGGTCCGACAGGCCAGGAATATTGTCAAATGTTACATCCGAGGTGTTAGATTGCCTTAGGTTAGGTTATATGACGTTATAGACGCATATAATGTTCCCACCGAGAAGGAGGGTCCGACTCTCCAGGAATGTTGTCAAATATTACATCCGAGTTATTAGGTTGCCTTAGGTTAGGATATATAACGTTATAGACGCATATAATGTTCACACCGAGAAGTAGGGTCCGACTCGCCAGGAATGTTGTCAAATGTTACATCTGAGGTGTTAGGTTGCCTTAGGTTAGGATATATAACGTTATAGACGCATATAATGTTCCCACCGAGAAGTAGGGCCCGACACGCTTGGAATGTTGTCAAATGTTACATCCGTGGTGTTAGGTTGCCTTAGGTTAGGTTATATGACGTTATAGACGCATATAATGTTCCCACCGAGAAGTAGGTCCGACACGCCTGGATTGTTGTCAAATATTACATCCGAGATGTTAGGTTTCCTTAGGTTAGGATATATAACGTTATAGACGTATATACTGTTCCCACCGAGAAGTAGGGCCCGACACGCTTGGAATGTTGTCAAATGTTACATCCGTGGTGTTAGGTTGCCTTAGGTTAGGATATATAACGTTATAGACGCATATAATGTTCCCACCGAGAAGTAGGTCCGACACGCCTGGAATGTTGTCAAATATTACATCCGAGTTGTTGGGTTGCCTTAGGTTAGGATATACAACGCTATAGACGCATATAATGTTCCCACCGAGAAGTAGGTTCCGACACGCCAGGAATGTTGTAAAATATTACATCCTAGATGATAGGTTAACTTAGGTTGGGGTATATAACGTTATAGACGTATACAATGTTTCCACCGAGAAGTCGGTTGCGACAAGCCAGGAATGTTGTAAAACGTTACATTCGCGATGTTAGGTTGCCTTAGGTTAGGATATATAACGTTATAGACGTATATACTGTTCCCACCGAGAAGTTGGGACCGACACAGGTGGAATGTTGTCAAATGTTACATCCGTGGTGTTAGGTTGCCTTAGGTTAGGTTATATGACGTTATAGACGCATATAATGTTCCCACCGATAAGTAGGGTCCGACACGCCTGGATTGTTGTCAAATATTACATCCGAGTTATTAGTTTGCCTTAGGTTAGGTTATATGACGTTATAGACGCATATAATGTTCCCCCCGAGAAGTTGGGTCCGATACACATGGAATCTTGTCAAATATTATATCCGACGCGTTAGGTTGCCTTAGGTTAGGATATATAACGTTATAGACGTATATACAGTTCCCACCGTGAAGTAGGGTCCGACACACCAGGAATATTGACAACTATTACATCCGAGTTGTTAGGTTGCCTTATTTTACGATATACAGCGTTATAGACGCATACAATTTTCCCACCGAGATGTAGGGTCCGACAGGCTTGGAATGTTGGCAAATATTACGTCTGAGATGTTAGGTTGCCTTAGGTTAGGATATATAACGTAATAGACGCATATAATGTTCCCACCGAGAGGTCGGGTCCGACACGCCAGGAATATTGTCAAATATTACATCCGAGTCATTAGGTTGCCTTAGGATAGGATATATAACGTTATAGACGCATATAATGTTCCCACCGAGAAGTAGGGTCCGACTCGCCAGAAATGTTGTCAAATGTTACATCCGAGGTGTTAGGTTGCCTTAGGTTAGGTTATATGACGTTATAGACGCATATAATGTTCCCACCGAGAAGGAGGTCCGACACGCCTAGTTTGTTGTCAAACATTACATCCGAGATGTTAGGTTGCCTTAGGTTAGGATATATAACGTTGTAGACGGATATACTGTTCCCACCGTGAAGTAGGGTCCGACACTCCAGGAATATTGACAAATATTACATCCGAGTTGTTAATTTGCCTTCTTTTTCCGATATACAGCGTTATAGACGCATACAACGGTCCCACCGAGATGTGGGGTCCGACACGCCTGGGTTGTTGTCAAACATTACATCCGAGATGTTAGGTTGCCTTAGGTTAGGATATATAACGTTATAGACGTATATACTGTTCCCACCGAGAAGTTGGGACCGACACACGTGGAATGTTGTCAAATGTTACATCCGTGGTGTTTGGTTGCCTTAGCTTAGGATATATAACGTAATAGACGCATATAATGTTCCCACCGAGAGGTAGGGTCCGACACGCCAGGAATATTGTCAAATATTACATCCGAGTTATTAGGTTGCCTTAGGATAGGATATATAACGTTATAGACGCATATAATGTTCCCACCGAGAAGTAGGGTCCGACTCGCCAGAAATGTTGTCAAATGTTACATCCGAGGTGTTAGGTTGCCTTAGGTTAGGTTATATGACGTTATAGACGCATATAATGTTCCCACCGAGAAGTAGGTCCGACACGCCTAGTTTGTTGTCAAACATTACATCCGATATGTTAGGTTGCCTTAGGTTAGGATATATAACGTTGTAGACGGATATACTGTTCCCACCGTGAAGTAGGGTCCTACACTCCAGGAATATTGACAAATATTACATCCGAGTTGTTAATTTGCCTTCTTTTTCCGATATACTGCGTTATAGACGCATACAATGTTCCCACCGAGATGTGGGGTCCGACACGCTTGGGTTGTTGTCAAACATTACATCCGAGATGTTAGGTTGCCTTAGGTTAGGATATATAACGTTATAGACGTATATACTGTTCCCACCGAGAAGTTGGGACCGACACACGTGGATTGTTGTCAAATGATACATCCGTGGTGTTAGGTTGCCTTAGGTTAGGTTATATGACGTTATAGACGCATATAATGTTCCCACCGATAAGTAGGGTCCGACACGCCTGGCTTGTTGTCAAATATTACATCCGAGTTATTAGTTTGCCTTAGGTTAGGTTATATGACGTTATAGACGCATATAATGTTCCCCCCGAGAAGTTGAGTCCGATACACATGGAATCTTGTCAAATATTATATCCGACGCGTTAGGTTGCCTTAGGTTAGGATATATAACGTTATAGACGTATATACAGTTCCCACCGTGAAGTAGGATCGACACACCAGGAATATTGACAACTATTACATCCGAGTTGTTAGGTTGCCTTATTTTACGATATACAGCGTTATAGACGCATACAATTTTCCCACCGAGATGTAGGGTCCGACAGGCTTGGAATGATGGCAAATATTACATCTGAGATGTTAGGTTGCCTTAGGTTAGAATATATAACGTTATAGACGCATATAATGTTCCCACCGAGAAGTAGGTCCGACACGCCTGGAATGTTGTCAAATATTACATCCGAGTTGTTGGGTTGCCTTAGGTTAGGACATATAACGTTATAGACGTATATACTGTTCCCACCGTGAAGCAGGGTCCGACACAACAGGAATATTGACAACTATTACATTCGAGTTGTTAGGTTGCCTTATTTTACGATATACAGCGTTATTGACGCATACAATATTCCCACCGAGAAGTAGAGCCCGACAGGTTTGGGATGTTGGCAAATATTACATCCGAGGAGTTAGCTTGCCTTAGATTAGGATATACAACGTTATAGACGCATATAATGTTCCCACCGAGAAGTAGGGTACGACTCGCTAGGAATGTTGTCAAATGTTACATCCGAGGTGCTAGGTTGACTTAGGTTAGGATATATAACGTTATAGACGCATATAATGTTCCCACCGAGAAGTAGGGCCCGACATGCTTGGAATGTTGTCAAATGTTATATCCGAGGTGTTAGGTTGCCTTAGGTTAGGTTCTATGACGTTATAGACGCATATAATGTTCCCACCGATAAGTAGGGTCCGACACGCCAGGAATATTGTCAAATATTACATCCGAGTTATTAGGTTGCCTTAGGATAGAATATATAACGTTAAAGACGCATTTAATGTTCCCACCGAGAAGTAGGGTCCGACTCGCCAGGAATGTTGTCAAATGTTACATGTGAGGTGTTAGGTTGCCTTAGGTTAGGATATATAACGTTATAGACGCATATAATGTTCCCACCGAGAAGTAGGGCCCGACACGCTTGGAATGTTGTCAAATGTTACATCCGTGGTGTTAGGTTGCCTTAGGTTAGGTTATATGACGTTATAGACGCATATAATGTTCCCACCGAGAAGTAGGTCCGACACGCCTGGATTGTTGTCAAATGTTACATCTGAGGTGTTAGGTTGCCTTAGGTTAGGATATATAACGTTATAGACGCATATAATGTTTCCACCGAGAAGTAGAGCCCGACACGTTTGGAATGTTGTCAAATATTACATCCGAGTTGTTGTGTTGCCTTAGGTTAGGACATATAACGTTATAAACGTATATACTGTTCCCACCGTGAAGCAGGGTCCGACACAACAGGAATATTGACAACTATTACATCCGAGTTGTTAGGTTGCCTTATTTTACGATATACAGCGTTATTGACGCATACAATATTCCCACCGAGAAGTAGAGCCCGACAGGTTTGGGATGTTGGCAAATATTACATCCGAGGAGTTAGCTTGCCTTAGATTAGGATATACAACGTTATAGACGCATATAATGTTCCCACCGAGAAGTAGGGTACGACTCGCTAGGAATGTTGTCAAATGTTACATCCGAGGTGCTAGGTTGACTTAGGTTAGGATATATATCGTTATAGACGTATATAATGTTCCCACCGAGAAGTAGGGCCCGACACGATTGGAATGTTGTCAAATGTTATATCCGAGGTGTTAGGTTGCCTTAGGTTAGGTTCTATGACGTTATAGACGCATATAATGTTCCCACCGAGAAGTAGGTCCGACACACCTGGATTGTTGTCAAATATTACAGCCGAGATTTTAGGTTGCCTTAGGTTAGGATATATAACGTTATAGACGTATATACTGTTCCCACCGAGAAGTAGGGTCCGACACGCGTGGAATGTTGTCAAATGTTACATCCGAGGTGTTAGGTTGCCTTAGGTTAGGATATATAACGTCATAGACGTATATACTGTTCCCACCGTGAAGCAGGGTCCAACACACCAGGAATATTGACAACTATTACATCCGAGTTGTTAGGTTGCCTTATTTTACGATATACAGCGTTATAGACGCATATAATGTTCCCACCGAGAAGTAGGTCCGACACGCCTGGATTGTTGTCAAATATTACATCCGAGATATTAGGTTGCCTTAGGTTAGGATATATAACGTTATAGACGCATATAATGTTCCCACCGAGAAGTAGGGTACGACTCGCTAGGAATGTTGTCAAATGTTACATCCGAGGTGCTAGGTTGACTTAGGTTAGGATATATAACGTTATAGACGTATATAATGTTCCCACCGAGTAGTAGGGCCCGACACGCTTGGAATGTTGTCAAATGTTACATCCGTGGTGTTAGGTTGCCTTAGGTTAGGTTATATGACGTTATAGACGCATATAATGTTCCCACCGAGAAGTAGGTCCGACACGCCTGGATTGTTGTCAAATGTTACATCTGAGGTGTTAGGTTGCCTTAGGTTAGGTTATATGACGTTATAGACGTATATACAGTTCCCACCGTGAAGTAGGATCGACACACCAGGAATATTGACAACTATTACATCCGAGTTGTTAGGTTGCCTTATTTTACGATATACAGCGTTATAGACGCATACAATTTTCCCACCGAGATGTAGGGTCCGACAGGCTTGGAATGATGGCAAATATTACATCTGAGATGTTAGGTTGCCTTAGGTTAGAATATATAACGTTATAGACGCATATAATGTTCCCACCGAGAAGTAGGTCCGACACGCCTGGAATGTTGTCAAATATTACATCCGAGTTGTTGGGTTGCCTTAGGTTAGGACATATAACGTTATAGACGTATATACTGTTCCCACCGTGAAGCAGGGTCCGACACAACAGGAATATTGACAACTATTACATTCGAGTTGTTAGGTTGCCTTATTTTACGATATACAGCGTTATTGACGCATACAATATTCCCACCGAGAAGTAGAGCCCGACAGGTTTGGGATGTTGGCAAATATTACATCCGAGGAGTTAGCTTGCCTTAGATTAGGATATACAACGTTATAGACGCATATAATGTTCCCACCGAGAAGTAGGGTACGACTCGCTAGGAATGTTGTCAAATGTTACATCCGAGGTGCTAGGTTGACTTAGGTTAGGATATATAACGTTATAGACGCATATAATGTTCCCACCGAGAAGTAGGGCCCGACATGCTTGGAATGTTGTCAAATGTTATATCCGAGGTGTTAGGTTGCCTTAGGTTAGGTTCTATGACGTTATAGACGCATATAATGTTCCCACCGATAAGTAGGGTCCGACACGCCAAGAATATTGTCAAATATTACATCCGAGTTATTAGGTTGCCTTAGGATAGAATATATAACGTTAAAGACGCATTTAATGTTCCCACCGAGAAGTAGGGTCCGACTCGCCAGGAATGTTGTCAAATGTTACATGTGAGGTGTTAGGTTGCCTTAGGTTAGGATATATAACGTTATAGACGCATATAATGTTCCCACCGAGAAGTAGGGCCCGACACGCTTGGAATGTTGTCAAATGTTACATCCGTGGTGTTAGGTTGCCTTAGGTTAGGTTATATGACGTTATAGACGCATATAATGTTCCCACCGAGAAGTAGGTCCGACACGCCTGGATTGTTGTCAAATGTTACATCTGAGGTGTTAGGTTGCCTTAGGTTAGGATATATAACGTTATAGACGCATATAATGTTTCCACCGAGAAGTAGAGCCCGACACGTTTGGAATGTTGTCAAATATTACATCCGAGTTGTTGTGTTGCCTTAGGTTAGGACATATAACGTTATAAACGTATATACTGTTCCCACCGTGAAGCAGGGTCCGACACAACAGGAATATTGACAACTATTACATCCGAGTTGTTAGGTTGCCTTATTTTACGATATACAGCGTTATTGACGCATACAATATTCCCACCGAGAAGTAGAGCCCGACAGGTTTGGGATGTTGGCAAATATTACATCCGAGGAGTTAGCTTGCCTTAGATTAGGATATACAACGTTATAGACGCATATAATGTTCCCACCGAGAAGTAGGGTACGACTCGCTAGGAATGTTGTCAAATGTTACATCCGAGGTGCTAGGTTGACTTAGGTTAGGATATATAACGTTATAGACGTATATAATGTTCCCACCGAGAAGTAGGGCCCGACACGCTTGGAATGATGTCAAATGTTACATCCGAGTTGTTAGGTTGCCTTAGGTTAGGTTATATGACGTTATAGACGCATATAATGTTCCCACCGATAAGTAGGGTCCGACACGCCAGGAATATTGTCAAATATTACATCCGAGTTATTAGGTTGCCTTAGGATAGAATATATAACGTTAAAGACCCATTTAATGTTCCCACCGAGAAGTAGGGTCCGACTCGCCAGGAATGTTGTCAAATGTTACATCTGAGGTGCTAGGTTGCCTTAGGTTAGGATATATAACGTTATAGAAGCATATAATGTTCCCACCGAGAAGTAGGGCCCGACACGATTGGAATGTTGTCAAATGTTATATCCGAGGTGTTAGGTTGCCTTAGGTTAGGTTCTATGACGTTATAGACGCATATAATGTTCCCACCGAGAAGTAGGTCCGACACACCTGGATTGTTGTCAAATATTACAGCCGAGATTTTAGGTTGCCTTAGGTTAGGATATATAACGTTATAGACGTATATACTGTTCCCACCGAGAAGTAGGGTCCGACACGCGTGGAATGTTGTCAAATGTTACATCCGAGGTGTTAGGTTGCCTTAGGTTAGGATATATAACGTCATAGACGTATATACTGTTCCCACCGTGAAGCAGGGTCCAACACACCAGGAATATTGACAACTATTACATCCGAGTTGTTAGGTTGCCTTATTTTACGATATACAGCGTTATAGACGCATATAATGTTCCCACCGAGAAGTAGGTCCGACACGCCTGGATTGTTGTCAAATATTACATCCGAGATATTAGGTTGCCTTAGGTTAGGATATATAACGTTATAGACGCATATAATGTTCCCACCGAGAAGTAGGGTACGACTCGCTAGGAATGTTGTCAAATGTTACATCCGAGGTGCTAGGTTGACTTAGGTTAGGATATATAACGTTATAGACGTATATAATGTTCCCACCGAGTAGTAGGGCCCGACACGCTTGGAATGTTGTCAAATGTTACATCCGTGGTGTTAGGTTGCCTTAGGTTAGGTTATATGACGTTATAGACGCATATAATGTTCCCACCGAGAAGTAGGTCCGACACGCCTGGATTGTTGTCAAATGTTACATCTGAGGTGTTAGGTTGCCTTAGGTTAGGTTATATGACGTTATAGACGTATATACAGTTCCCACCGTGAAGTAGGATCGACACACCAGGAATATTGACAACTATTACATCCGAGTTGTTAGGTTGCCATATTTTACGATATACAGCGTTATAGACGCATACAATTTTCCCACCGAGATGTAGGGTCCGACAGGCTTGGAATGATGGCAAATATTACATCTGAGATGTTAGGTTGCCTTAGGTTAGAATATATAACGTTATAGACGCATATAATGTTCCCACCGAGAAGTAGGTCCGACACGCCTGGAATGTTGTCAAATATTACATCCGAGTTGTTGGGTTGCCTTAGGTTAGGACATATAACGTTATAGACGTATATACTGTTCCCACCGTGAAGCAGGGTCCGACACAACAGGAATATTGACAACTATTACATTCGAGTTGTTAGGTTGCCTTATTTTACGATATACAGCGTTATTGACGCATACAATATTCCCACCGAGAAGTAGAGCCCGACAGGTTTGGGATGTTGGCAAATATTACATCCGAGGAGTTAGCTTGCCTTAGATTAGGATATACAACGTTATAGACGCATATAATGTTCCCACCGAGAAGTAGGGTACGACTCGCTAGGAATGTTGTCAAATGTTACATCCGAGGTGCTAGGTTGACTTAGGTTAGGATATATAACGTTATAGACGCATATAATGTTCCCACCGAGAAGTAGGGCCCGACATGCTTGGAATGTTGTCAAATGTTATATCCGAGGTGTTAGGTTGCCTTAGGTTAGGTTCTATGACGTTATAGACGCATGTAATGTTCTCACCGAGAAGGAGGGTCCGACTCGCCAGGAATGTTGTCAAATGTTACATGTGAGGTGTTGGGTTGCCTTAGGTTGGGATATATAACGTTATAGACGCATATAATGTTTCCACCGAGAAGTAGGGCCCGACACGCTTGGAATGATGTCAAATGTTACATCCGAGTTGTTAGGTTGCCTTAGGTTAGGTTATATGACGTTATAGACGCATATAATGTTCCCACCGATAAGTAGGGTCCGACACGCCAGGAATATTGTCAAATATTACATCCGAGTTATTAGGTTGCCTTAGGATAGAATATATAACGTTAAAGACGCATTTAATGTTCCCACCGAGAAGTAGGGTCCGACTCGCCAGGAATGTTGTCAAATGTTACATGTGAGGTGTTAGGTTGCCTTAGGTTAGGATATATAACGTTATAGACGCATATAATGTTCCCACCGAGAAGTAGGGCCCGACACGCTTGGAATGTTGTCAAATGTTACATCCGTGGTGTTAGGTTGCCTTAGGTTAGGTTATATGACGTTATAGACGCATATAATGTTCCCACCGAGAAGTAGGTCCGACACGCCTGGATTGTTGTCAAATGTTACATCTGAGGTGTTAGGTTGCCTTAGGTTAGGATATATAACGTTATAGACGCATATAATGTTTCCACCGAGAAGTAGAGCCCGACACGTTTGGAATGTTGTCAAATATTACATCCGAGTTGTTGTGTTGCCTTAGGTTAGGACATATAACGTTATAAACGTATATACTGTTCCCACCGTGAAGCAGGGTCCGACACAACAGGAATATTGACAACTATTACATCCGAGTTGTTAGGTTGCCTTATTTTACGATATACAGCGTTATTGACGCATACAATATTCCCACCGAGAAGTAGAGCCCGACAGGTTTGGGATGTTGGCAAATATTACATCCGAGGAGTTAGCTTGCCTTAGATTAGGATATACAACGTTATAGACGCATATAATGTTCCCACCGAGAAGTAGGGTACGACTCGCTAGGAATGTTGTCAAATGTTACATCCGAGGTGCTAGGTTGACTTAGGTTAGGATATATAACGTTATAGACGTATATAATGTTCCCACCGAGAAGTAGGGCCCGACACGCTTGGAATGATGTCAAATGTTACATCCGAGTTGTTAGGTTGCCTTAGGTTAGGTTATATGACGTTATAGACGCATATAATGTTCCCACCGATAAGTAGGGTCCGACACGCCAGGAATATTGTCAAATATTACATCCGAGTTATTAGGTTGCCTTAGGATAGAATATATAACGTTAAAGACCCATTTAATGTTCCCACCGAGAAGTAGGGTCCGACTCGCCAGGAATGTTGTCAAATGTTACATCTGAGGTGCTAGGTTGCCTTAGGTTAGGATATATAACGTTATAGAAGCATATAATGTTCCCACCGAGAAGTAGGGCCAGACACGATTGGAATGTTGTCAAATGTTATATCCGAGGTGTTAGGTTGCCTTAGGTTAGGTTCTATGACGTTATAGACGCATATAATGTTCCCACCGAGAAGTAGGTCCGACACACCTGGATTGTTGTCAAATATTACATCCGAGATTTTAGGTTGCCTTAGGTTAGGATATATAACGTTATAGACGTATATACTGTTCCCACCGAGAAGTAGGGTCCGACACGCGTGGAATGTTGTCAAATGTTACATCCGAGGTGTTAGGTTGCCTTAGGTTAGGATATATAACGTCATAGACGTATATACTGTTCCCACCGTGAAGCAGGGTCCAACACACCAGGAATATTGACAACTATTACATCCGAGTTGTTAGGTTGCCTTATTTTACGATATACAGCGTTATAGACGCATATAATGTTCCCACCGAGAAGTAGGTCCGACACGCCTGGATTGTTGTCAAATATTACATCCGAGATATTAGGTTGCCTTAGGTTAGGATATATAACGTTATAGACGCATATAATGTTCCCACCGAGAAGTAGGGTACGACTCGCTAGGAATGTTGTCAAATGTTACATCCGAGGTGCTAGGTTGACTTAGGTTAGGATATATAACGTTATAGACGTATATAATGTTCCCACCGAGAAGTAGGGCCCGACACGCTTGGAATGTTGTCAAATGTTACATCCGTGGTGTTAGGTTGCCTTAGGTTAGGTTATATGACGTTATAGACGCATATAATGTTCCCACCGAGAAGTAGGTCCGACACGCCTGGATTGTTGTCAAATGTTACATCTGAGGTGTTAGGTTGCCTTAGGTTAGGTTATATGACGTTATAGACGCATATAATGTTCCCACCGAGAAGTAGGGCCCGACACGCTTGGAATGATGTCAAATGTTACATCCGAGTTGTTAGGTTGCCTTAGGTTAGGTTATATGACGTTATAGACGCATATAATGTTCCCACCGATAAGTAGGGTCCGACACGCCAGGAATGTTGTAAAATATTACGTGCTAGATGATAGGTTAACTTAGGTTGGGATATATAACGTTATAGACGCATATAATGTTTCCACCGAGAAGTCGATTCCGACAAGCCAGGAATGTTGTAAAACGTTACACTCGCGATGTTAGGCTGCCTTAGGTTATGATATATAACGTTATAGACGCATATAATGTTCCCACCGAGAAGTAGGTCCGACACGCCTGGAATGTTGTCAAATATTACATCCGAGTTGTTGGGTTGCCTTAGGTTAGGACATATAACGTTATAGACGTATATACTGTTCCCACCGTGAAGCAGGGTCCGACACACCAGGAATATTGACAACTATTACATCCGAGTTGTTAGGTTGCCTTATTTTACGATATACAGCGTTATTGACGCATACAATATTCCCACCGAGAAGTAGAGCCCGACAGGTTTGGGATGTTGGCAAATATTACATCCGAGGAGTTAGCTTGCCTTAGATTAGGATATACAACGCTATAGACGCATATAATGTTCCCACCGAGAAGTAGGGTACGACTCGCTAGGAATGTTGTCAAATGTTACATCCGAGGTGCTAGGTTGACTTAGGTTAGGATATGTAACGTTACAGACGTATATAATGTTCCCACCGAGAAGTAGGGCCCGACACGCTTGGAATGATGTCAAATGTTACATCCGAGTTGTTAGGTTGCCTTAGGTTAGGTTATATGACGTTATAGACGCATATAATGTTCCCACCGATAAGTAGGGTCCGACACGCCAGGAATATTGTCAAATATTACATCCGAGTTATTAGGTTGCCTTAGGATAGAATATATAACGTTAAAGACCCATTTAATGTTCCCACCGAGAAGTAGGGTCCGACTCGCCAGGAATGTTGTCAAATGTTACATGTGAGGTGTTAGGTTGCCTTAGGTTAGGATATATAACGTTATAGACGCATATAATGTTCCCACCGAGAAGTAGGGCCCGACACGCTTGGAATGTTGTCAAATGTTACATCCGTGGTGTTAGGTTGCCTTAGGTTAGGTTATATGACGTTATAGACGCATATAATGTTCCCACCGAGAAGTAGGTCCGACACGCCTGGATTGTTGTCAAATGTTACATCTGAGGTGTTAGGTTGCCTTAGGTTAGGATATATAACGTTATAGACGCATATAATGTTTCCACCGAGAAGTAGAGCCCGACACGCTTGGAATGTTGTCAAATGTTATATCCGAGGTGTTAGGTTGCCTTAAGTTAGGTTATATGACGTTATAGACGCATATAATGTTCCCACCGAGAAGTAGGGTCCGACACGCCAGGAATGTTGTAAAATATTACGTGCTAGATGATAGGTTAACTTAGGTTGGGATATATAACGTTATAGACGCATATAATGTTTCCACCGAGAAGTCGATTCCGACAAGCCAGGAATGTTGTAAAACGTTACACTCGCGATGTTAGGCTGCCTTAGGTTATGATATATAACGTTATAGACGAATATAATGTTCCCACCGAGAAGTAGGTCCGACACGCCTGGAATGTTGTCAAATATTACATCCGAGTTGTTGGGTTGCCTTAGGTTAGGACATATAACGTTATAGACGTATATACTGTTCCCACCGTGAAGCAGGGTCCGACAAACCAGGAATAATGACAACTATTACATCCGAGTTGTTAGGTTGCCTTATTTTACGATATACAGCGTTATTGACGCATACAATATTCCCGCCGAGAAGTAGAGCCCGACAGGTTTGGGATGTTGGCAAATATTACATCCGAGGAGTTAGCTTGCCTTAGATTAGGATATACAACGTTATAGACGCATATAATGTTCCCACCGAGAAGTAGGGTACGACTCGCTAGGAATGTTGTCAAATGTTACATCCGAGGTGCTAGGTTGACTTAGGTTAGGATATATAACGTTATAGACGTATATAATGTTCCCACCGAGAAGTAGGGCCCGACACGCTTGGAATGATGTCAAATGTTACATCCGAGTTGTTAGGTTGCCTTATTTTACGATATACAGCGTTATAGACGCATATAATGTTCCCACCGAGAAGTAGGGTCCGACACGCCAGGAATGTTGTAAAATATTACGTGCTAGATGATAGGTTAACTTAGGTTGGGATATATAACGTTATAGACGCATATAATGTTTCCACCGAGAAGTCGATTCCGACAAGCCAGGAATGTTGTAAAACGTTACACTCGCGATGTTAGGCTGCCTTAGGTTATGATATATAACGTTATAGACGAATATAATGTTCCCACCGAGAAGTAGGTCCGACACGCCTGGAATGTTGTCAAATATTACATCCGAGTTGTTGGGTTGCCTTAGGTTAGGACATATAACGTTATAGACGTATATACTGTTCCCACCGTGAAGCAGGGTCCGACAAACCAGGAATAATGACAACTATTACATCCGAGTTGTTAGGTTGCCTTATTTTACGATATACAGCGTTATTGACGCATACAATATTCCCGCCGAGAAGTAGAGCCCGACAGGTTTGGGATGTTGGCAAATATTACATCCGAGGAGTTAGCTTGCCTTAGATTAGGATATACAACGTTATAGACGCATATAATGTTCCCACCGAGAAGTAGGGTACGACTCGCTAGGAATGTTGTCAAATGTTACATCCGAGGTGCTAGGTTGACTTAGGTTAGGATATATAACGTTATAGACGTATATAATGTTCCCACCGAGAAGTAGGGCCCGACACGCTTGGAATGATGTCAAATGTTACATCCGAGTTGTTAGGTTGCCTTATTTTACGATATACAGCGTTATAGACGCATATAATGTTCCCACCGAGAAGTAGGTCCGACACGCCTGGATTGTTGTCAAATATTACATCCGAGATATTAGGTTGCCTTAGGTTAGGATATATAACGTTATAGACGCATATAATGTTCCCACCGAGAAGTAGGGTACGACTCGCTAGGAATGTTGTCAAATGTTACATCCGAGGTGCTAGGTTGACTTAGGTTAGGATATATAACGTTATAGACGTATATAATGTTCCCACCGAGAAGTAGGGCCCGACACGCTTGGAATGATGTCAAATGTTACATCCGAGTTGTTAGGTTGCCTTAGGTTAGGTTATATGACGTTATAGACGCATATAATGTTCCCACCGATAAGTAGGGTCCGACACGCCAGGAATATTGTCAAATATTACATCCGAGTTATTAGGTTGCCTTAGGATAGAATATATAACGTTAAAGACGCATTTAATGTTCCCACCGAGAAGTAGGGTCCGACTCGCCAGGAATGTTGTCAAATGTTACATGTGAGGTGTTAGGTTGCCTTAGGTTAGGATATATAACGTTATAGACGCATATAATGTTCCCACCGAGAAGTAGGGCCCGACACGGTTGGAATGTTGTCAAATGTTACATCCGTGGTGTTAGGTTGCCTTAGGTTAGGTTATATGACGTTATAGACGCATATAATGTTCCCACCGAGAAGTAGGGCCCGACACGGTTGGAATGTTGTCAAATGTTACATCCGTGGTGTTAGGTTGCCTTAGGTTAGGTTATATGACGTTATAGACGCATATAATGTTTCCACCGAGAAGTCGATTCCGACAAGCCAGGAATGTTGTAAAACGTTACACTCGCGATGTTAGGCTGCCTTAGGTTATGATATATAACGTTATAGACGCATATAATGTTCCCACCGAGAAGTAGGTCCGACACGCCTGGAATGTTGTCAAATATTACATCCGAGTTGTTGGGTTGCCTTAGGTTAGGACATATAACGTTATAGACGTATATACTGTTCCCACCGTGAAGCAGGGTCCGACACACCAGGAATATTGACAACTATTACGTCCGAGTTGTTAGGTTGCCTTATTTTACGATATACAGCGTTATTGACGCATACAATATTCCCACCGAGAAGTAGAGCCCGACAGGTTTGGGATGTTGGCAAATATTACATCCGAGGAGTTAGCTTGCCTTAGATTAGGATATACAACGTTATAGACGCATATAATGTTCCCACCGAGAAGTAGGGTACGACTCGCTAGGAATGTTGTCAAATGTTACATCCGAGGTGCTAGGTTGACTTAGGTTAGGATATATAACGTTACAGACGTATATAATGTTCCCACCGAGAAGTAGGGCCCGACACGCTTGGAATGATGTCAAATGTTACATCCGAGTTGTTAGGTTGCCTTAGGTTAGGTTATATGACGTTATAGACGCATATAATGTTCCCACCGATAAGTAGGGTCCGACACGCCAGGAATATTGTCAAATATTACATCCGAGTTATTAGGTTGCCTTAGGATAGAATATATAACGTTAAAGACCCATTTAATGTTCCCACCGAGAAGTAGGGTCCGACTCGCCAGGAATGTTGTCAAATGTTACATGTGAGGTGTTAGGTTGCCTTAGGTTAGGATATATAACGTTATAGACGCATATAATGTTCCCACCGAGATGTAGGGCCCGACAAGCTTGGAATGTTGTCAAATGTTACATCCGTGGTGTTAGGTTGCCTTAGGTTAGGTTATATGACGTTATAGACGCATATAATGTTCCCACCGAGCAGTAGGTCCGACACGCCTGGATTGTTGTCAAATATTACATCCGAGATGTTAGGTTGCCTTAGGTTAGGATATATAACGTTATAGACGTATATACTGTTCCCACCGAGAAGTAGGGTCCGACACACGTGGAATGTTGTCAAATGTTACATCCGAGGTGTTAGGTTGCCTTATTTTACGACATACAGCGTTATAGACGCATATAATGTTCCCACCGAGAAGTAGGGTCCGACAGGTTTGGAATGTTGGCAAATATTACATCCGAGGAGTTAGGTTGCCTTAGGTTAGGATATACAACGTTATAGACGCGTATAATGTTCCCGCCGAGAAGTAGGGTCCGACACACCTGGAATGTTGTCAAATGTTACATCCGAGATGTTAGGTTAACTTAGGTTGGGATATATAACGTTATAGACGTATACAATGTTCCGACCGAGAAGTAGGTTCCGAGAAGCCAAGAATGTTGTAAAATGTTACATTCGCGATGATAGGTTGCCTTAGGTTAGGATATATAACGTTATAGACGCATATAATGTTCCCACCGAGAAGTAGGGCCCGACACGCTTGGAATGTTGTCAAATGTTGCATCCGTGGTGTTAGGTTGCCTTAGGTTAGGTTATATGACGTTATAGACGCATATAATGTTCCCACCGAGAAGTAGGTCCGACACGCCAGGATTGTTGTCAAATATTACATCCGAGATGTTAGGTTGCCTTAGGTTAGGATATATAACGTTATAGACGTATATACTGTTCCCACCGAGAAGTAGGGTCCGACACACGTGGAATGTTGTCAAATGTTACATCCGAGGTGTTATGTTGCCTTATTTTACGACATACAGCGTTATAGACGCATACAATGTTCCCACCGAGAAGTAGGGTCCGACAGGTTTGGAATGTTGGCAAATATTACATCCGAGGAGTTAGGTTGCCTTAGGTTAGGATATACAACGTTATAGACGCATATAATGTTCCCGCCGAGAAGTAGGGTCCGACACACCTGGAATGTTGTCAAATGTTACATCCGAGATGTTAGGTTAACTTAGGTTGGGATATATAACGTTATAGACGCATATAATGTTCCCACCGAGAAGTAGGGTCCGACTCGCCAGGAATGTTGTCAAATGTTGCATCTGAGGTGTTAGGTTGACTTAGGTTAGGATATATAACGTTATAGACGCATATAATGTTCCCACCGAGAAGTAGGGCCCGACACGCCTGGATTGTTGTCAAACAACACATCCGAGATGTTAGGTTGCCTTAGGTTAGGATATATAACGTTATAGACGTATATACTGTTCCCACCGAGAAGTTGGGACCGACACAGGTGGAATGTTGTCAAATGTTACATCCGTGGTGTTAGGTTGCCTTAGGTTAGGTTATATGACGTTATAGACGCATATAATGTTCCCACCGATAAGTAGGGTCCGACACGCCTGGATTGTTGTCAAATATTACATCCGAGTTATTAGTTTGCCTTAGGTTAGGTTATATGACGTTATAGACGCATATAATGTTCCCCCCGAGAAGTTGGGTCCGATACACATGGAATCTTGTCAAATATTATATCCGACGCGTTAGGTTGCCTTAGGTTAGGATATATAACGTTATAGACGTATATACAGTTCCCACCGTGAAGTAGGGTCCGACACACCAGGAATATTGACAACTATTACATCCGAGTTGTTAGGTTGCCTTATTTTACGATATACAGCGTTATAGACGCATACAATTTTCCCACCGAGATGTAGGGTCCGACAGGCTTGGAATGTTGGCAAATATTACGTCTGAGATGTTAGGTTGCCTTAGGTTAGGATATATAACGTAATAGACGCATATAATGTTCCCACCGAGAGGTCGGGTCCGACACGCCAGGAATATTGTCAAATATTACATCCGAGTCATTAGGTTGCCTTAGGATAGGATATATAACGTTATAGACGCATATAATGTTCCCACCGAGAAGTAGGGTCCGACTCGCCAGAAATGTTGTCAAATGTTACATCCGGGGTGTTAGGTTGCCTTAGGTTAGGTTATATGACGTTATAGACGCATATAATGTTCCCACCGAGAAGGAGGTCCGACACGCCTAGTTTGTTGTCAAACATTACATCCGAGATGTTAGGTTGCCTTAGGTTAGGATATATAACGTTGTAGACGGATATACTGTTCCCACCGTGAAGTAGGGTCCGACACTCCAGGAATATTGACAAATATTACATCCGAGTTGTTAATTTGCCTTCTTTTTCCGATATACAGCGTTATAGACGCATACAACGTTCCCACCGAGATGTGGGGTCCGACACGCCTGGGTTGTTGTCAAACATTACATCCGAGATGTTAGGTTGCCTTAGGTTAGGATATATAACGTTATAGACGTATATACTGTTCCCACCGAGAAGTTGGGACCGACACACGTGGAATGTTGTCAAATGTTACATCCGTGGTGTTTGGTTGCCTTAGCTTAGGATATATAACGTAATAGACGCATATAATGTTCCCACCGAGAGGTAGGGTCCGACACGCCAGGAATATTGTCAAATATTACATCCGAGTTATTAGGTTGCCTTAGGATAGGATATATAACGTTATAGACGCATATAATGTTCCCACCGAGAAGTAGGGTCCGACTCGCCAGAAATGTTGTCAAATGTTACATCCGAGGTGTTAGGTTGCCTTAGGTTAGGTTATATGACGTTATAGACGCATATAATGTTCCCACCGAGAAGTAGGTCCGACACGCCTAGTTTGTTGTCAAACATTACATCCGAGATGTTAGGTTGCCTTAGGTTAGGATATATAACGTTGTAGACGGATATACTGTTCCCACCGTGAAGTAGGGTCCGACACTCCAGGAATATTGACAAATATTACATCCGAGTTGTTAATTTGCCTTCTTTTTCCGATATACTGCGTTATAGACGCATACAATGTTCCCACCGAGATGTGGGGTCCGACACGCCTGGGTTGTTGTCAAACATTACATCCGAGATGTTAGGTTGCCTTAGGTTAGGATATATAACGTTATAGACGTATATACTGTTCCCACCGAGAAGTTGGGACCGACACACGTGGAATGTTGTCAAATGATACATCCGTGGTGTTAGGTTGCCTTAGGTTAGGTTATATGACGTTATAGACGCATATAATGTTCCCACCGATAAGTAGGGTCCGACACGCCTGGATTGTTGTCAAATATTACATCCGAGTTATTAGTTTGCCTTAGGTTAGGTTATATGACGTTGTAGACGCATATAATGTTCCCCCCGAGAAGTTGAGTCCGATACACATGGAATCTTGTCAAATATTATATCCGACGCGTTAGGTTGCCTTAGGTTAGGATATATAACGTTATGGACGTATATACAGTTCCCACCGTGAAGTAGGGTCGACACACCAGGAATATTGACAACTATTACATCCGAGTTGTTAGGTTGCCTTATTTTACGATATACAGCGTTATAGACGCATACAATTTTCCCACCGAGATGTAGGGTCCGACAGGCTTGGAATGATGGCAAATATTACATCTGAGATGTTAGGTTGCCTTAGGTTAGAATATATAACGTTATAGACGCATATAATGTTCCCACCGAGAGGTAGGGTCCGACACGCAAGGAATATTGTGAAATATTACATCCGAGTTATTAGGTTGCCTTAGGATTGGATATATAACGTTACAGACGCATATAATGTTCCCACCGAGAAGTAGGGTCCGACTCGCCAGAAATGTTGTCAAATGTTACATCCGAGGTGTTAGGTTGCCTTAGGTTAGGTTATATGACGTTATAGACGCATATAATGTTCCCACCGAGAAGTAGGTCCGACACGCCTGGATTGTTGTCAAATATTACATCCGAGATGTTAGGTTGCCTTAGGTTAGGATATATAACGTTATAGACGCATATAGTGTTCCCACCGAGAGGTAGGGTCCGACACGCCAGGAATATTGTCAAATATTACATCCGAGTTATTAGGTTGCCTTAGGATAGGATATATAACGTTATAGACGCATATAATGTTCCCCCCGAGAAGTAGGGTCCGACACACATGGAATCTTGTCAAATATTACATCCGACGTGTTAGGTTGCCTTAGGTTAGGATATATAACGTTACAGACGTATATACAGTTCCCACCGTGAAGTAGGGTCCGACACACCAGGAATATTGACAACTATTACATCCGAGTTGTTAGGTTGCCTTATTTTACGATATACAGCGTTATAGACGCATACAATTTTCCCACCGAGATGTAGGGTCCGACAGGCTTGGAATGTTGACAAATATTACATCTGAGATGTTAGGTGGCCTTAGGTTAGGATATATAACGTAATAGACGCATATAATGTTCCCACCCAGAGGTAGGGTCCGACACGCCAGGAATATTGTCAAATATTACATCCGAGTTATTAGGTTGCCTTAGGATAGGATATATAACGTTATAGACGCATATAATGTTCCCACCGAGAAGTAGGGTCCGACTCGCCAGAAATGTTGTCAAATGTTACATCCGAGGTGTTAGGTTGCCTTAGGTTAGGTTATATGACGTTATAGACGCATATAATGTTCCCACCGAGAAGTAGGTCCGACACGCCTAGCTTGTTGTCAAACATTACATCCGAGATGTTAGGTTGCCTTAGGTTAGGATATATAACGTTGTAGACGGATATACTGTTCCCACCGTGAAGTAGGGTCCGACACTCCAGGAATATTGACAAATATTACATCCGAGTTGTTAATTTGCCTTCTTTTTCCGATATACAGCGTTATAGACGCATACAATGTTCCCACCGAGATGTGGGGTCCGACACGCCTGGGTTGTTGTCAAACATTACATCCGAGATGTTAGGTTGCCTTAGGTTAGGATATATAACGTTATAGACGCATATAATGTTCACACCGAGAAGTAGGGTCCGACACGCCAGGAATGTTGTAAAATATTACGTACTAGATGATAGGTTAACTGAGGTTGGGATATATAACGTTATAGACGCATATAATGTTTCCACCGAGAAGTCGATTCCGACAAGCCAGGAATGTTGTAAAACGTTACACTCGCGATGTTAGGCTGCCTTAGGTTATGATATATAACGTTATAGACGCATATAATGTTCCCACCGAGAAGTAGGTCCGACACGCCTGGAATGATGTCAAATGTTACATCCGAGTTGTTAGGTTGCCTTAGGTTAGGTTATATGACGTTATAGACGCATATAATGTTCCCACCGATAAGTAGCGTCCGACACGCCAGGAATATTGTCAAATATTACATCCGAGTTATTAGGTTGCCTTAGGATAGAATATATAACGTTAAAGACGCATTTAATGTTCCCACCGAGAAGTAGGTCCGACACGCCAGGATTG
This sequence comes from Xylocopa violacea, assembly GCA_963969225.1. Lineage (NCBI taxonomy): Eukaryota > Metazoa > Arthropoda > Insecta > Hymenoptera > Apidae > Xylocopa > Xylocopa violacea. Next base: position 7,998,301 of record CAXAJV010000019.1, on the reverse strand, counting down.
TTGTCAAATATTACATCCGAGATGTTAGGTTGCCTTAGGTTAGGATATATAACGTTATAGACGTATATAATGTTCCCACCGAGAAGTAGGGACCGACACACGTGGAATGTTGTCAAATGTTACATCCGAGGTGTTAGGTTGCCTTATTTTACGACATACAGCGTTATAGACGCATACAATGTTCCCACCGAGAAGTAGGGTCCGACAGGTTTGGAATGTTGGCAAATATTACATCCGAGGAGTTAGGTTGCCTTAGGTTAGGATATACAACGTTATAGACGCATATAATGTTCCCGCCGAGAAGTAGGGTCCGACACACCTGGAATGTTGTCAAATGTTACATCCGAGATGTTAGGTTAACTTAGGTTGGGATATATAGCGTTATAGACGTATACAATGTTCCGACCGAGAAGTAGGTTCCGAGAAGCCAAGAATGTTGTAAAATGTTACATTCGCGATGATAGGTTGCCTTAGGTTAGGATATATAACGTTATAGACGCATATAATGTTCCCACCGATAAGTAGGGTCCGACAGGCCAGGAATATTGTCAAATGTTACATCCGAGGTGTTAGATTGCCTTAGGTTAGGTTATATGACGTTATAGACGCATATAATGTTCCCACCGAGAAGGAGGGTCCGACTCTCCAGGAATGTTGTCAAATATTACATCCGAGTTATTAGGTTGCCTTAGGTTAGGATATATAACGTTATAGACGCATATAATGTTCACACCGAGAAGTAGGGTCCGACTCGCCAGGAATGTTGTCAAATGTTACATCTGAGGTGTTAGGTTGCCTTAGGTTAGGATATATAACGTTATAGACGCATATAATGTTCCCACCGAGAAGTAGAGCCCGACACGCTTGGAATGTTGTCAAATGTTATATCCGAGGTGTTAGGTTGCCTTAAGTTAGGTTATATGACGTTATAGACGCATATAATGTTCCCACCGAGAAGTAGGGTCCGACACGCCAGGAATGTTGTAAAATATTACGTACTAGATGATAGGTTAACTTAGGTTGGGATATACAACGTTATAGACGCATATAATGTTTCCACCGAGAAGTCGGTTCCGACAAGCCAGGAATGTTGTAAAACGTTACATTCGCGATGTTAGGTTGCCTTAGGTTATGATATATAACGTTATAGACGCATATAATGTTCCCACCGAGAAGTAGGTCCGACACGCCTGGAATGTTGTCAAATATTACATCCGAGTTGTTGGGTTGCCTTAGGTTAGGATATACAACGCTATAGACGCATATAATGTTCCCACCGAGAAGTAGGTTCCGACACGCCAGGAATGTTGTAAAATATTACATCCTAGATGATAGGTTAACTTAGGTTGGGGTATATAACGTTATAGACGTATACAATGTTTCCACCGAGAAGTCGGTTGCGACAAGCCAGGAATGTTGTAAAACGTTACATTCGCGATGTTAGGTTGCCTTAGGTTAGGATATATAACGTTATAGACGCATATAATGTTCCCACCGAGAAGTAGGGCCCGACACGCCTGGGTTGTTGTCAAACATTACATCCGAGATGTTAGGTTGCCTTAGGTTAGGATATATAACGTTATAGACGTATATACTGTTCCCACCGAGAAGTTGGTTCCGACACACGTGGAATGTTGTCAAATGTTACATCCGAGGTGTTAGGTTCCCTTAGGTTAGGTTATATGACGTTATAGACGCATATAATGTTCCCACCGATAAGTAGGGTCCGACACGCCTGGATTGTTGTCAAATATTACATCCGAGTTATTAGTTTGCCTTAGGTTAGGTTATATGACGTTATAGACGCATATAATGTTCCCCCCGAGAAGTTGGGTCCGATACACATGGAATCTTGTCAAATATTATATCCGACGCGTTAGGTTGCCTTAGGTTAGGATATATAACGTTATAGACGTATATACAGTTCCCACCGTGAAGTAGGGTCCGACACACCAGGAATATTGACAACTATTACATGCGAGTTGTTAGGTTGCCTTATTTTACGATATACAGCGTTATAGACGCATACAATTTTCCCACCGAGATGTAGGGTCCGACAGGCTTGGAATGTTGGCAAATATTACGTCTGAGATGTTAGGTTGCCTTAGGTTAGGATATATAACGTAATAGACGCATATAATGTTCCCACCGAGAGGTCGGGTCCGACACGCCAGGAATATTGTCAAATATTACATCCGAGTCATTAGGTTGCCTTAGGATAGGATATATAACGTTATAGACGCATATAATGTTCCCACCGAGAAGTAGGGTCCGACTCGCCAGAAATGTTGTCAAATGTTACATCCGAGGTGTTAGGTTGCCTTAGGTTAGGTTATATGACATTATAGACGCATATAATGTTCCCACCGAGAAGGAGGTCCGACACGCCTAGTTTGTTGTCAAACATTACATCCGAGATGTTAGGTTGCCTTAGGTTAGGATCTATAACGTTGTAGACGGATATACTGTTCCCACCGTGAAGTAGGGTCCGACACTCCAGGAATATTGACAAATATTACATCCGAGTTGTTAATTTGCCTTCTTTTTCCGATATACAGCGTTATAGACGCATACAACGTTCCCACCGAGATGTGGGGTCCGACACGCCTGGGTTGTTGTCAAACATTACATCCGAGATGTTAGGTTGCCTTAGGTTAGGATATATAACGTTATAGACGTATATACTGTTCCCACCGAGAAGTTGGGACCGACACACGTGGAATGTTGTCAAATGTTACATCCGTGGTGTTTAGTTGCCTTAGCTTAGGATATATAACGTAATAGACGCATATAATGTTCCCACCGAGAGGTAGGGTCCGACACGCCAGGAATATTGTCAAATATTACATCCGAGTTATTAGGTTGCCTTAGGATAGGATATATAACGTTATAGACGCATATAATGTTCCCACCGAGAAGTAGGGTCCGACTCGCCAGAAATGTTGTCAAATGTTACATCCGAGGTGTTAGGTTGCCTTAGGTTAGGTTATATGACGTTATAGACGCATATAATGTTCCCACCGAGAAGTAGGTCCGACACGCCTAGTTTGTTGTCAAACATTACATCCGAGATGTTAGGTTGCCTTAGGTTAGGATATATAACGTTGTAGACGGATATACTGTTCCCACCGTGAAGTAGGGTCCGACACTCCAGGAATATTGACAAATATTACATCCGAGTTGTTAATTTGCCTTCTTTTTCCGATATACTGCGTTATAGACGCATACAATGTTCCCACCGAGATGTGGGGTCCGACACGCCTGGGTTGTTGTCAAACATTACATCCGAGATGTTAGGTTGCCTTAGGTTAGGATATATAACGTTATAGACGTATATACTGTTCCCACCGAGAAGTTGGGACCGACACACGTGGAATGTTGTCAAATGATACATCCGTGGTGTTAGGTTGCCTTAGGTTAGGTTATATGACGTTATAGACGCATATAATGTTCCCACCGATAAGTAGGGTCCGACACGCCTGGATTGTTGTCAAATATTACATCCGAGTTATTAGTTTGCCTTAGGTTAGGTTATATGACGTTATAGACGCATATAATGTTCCCCCCGAGAAGTTGAGTCCGATACACATGGAATCTTGTCAAATATTATATCCGACGCGTTAGGTTGCCTTAGGTTAGGATATATAACGTTATAGACGTATATACAGTTCCCACCGTGAAGTAGGGTCGACACACCAGGAATATTGACAACTATTACATCCGAGTTGTTAGGTTGCCTTATTTTACGATATACAGCGTTATAGACGCATACAATTTTCCCACCGAGATGTAGGGTCCGACAGGTTTGGGATGTTGGCAAATATTACATCCGAAGAGTTAGCTTGCCTTAGATTAGGATATACAACGTTATAGACGCATATAATGTTCCCACCGATAAGTAGGGTACGACTCGCTAGGAATGTTGTCAAATGTTACATCCGAGGTGCTAGGTTGACTTAGGTTGGGATATATAACGTTATAGACGTATATAATGTTCCCACCGAGAAGTAGGGCCCGACACGCTTGGAATGATGTCAAATGTTACATCCGAGTTGTTAGGTTGCCTTAGGTTAGGTTATATGACGTTATAGACGCATATAATGTTCCCACCGATAAGTAGCGTCCGACACGCCAGGAATATTGTCAAATATTACATCCGAGTTATTAGGTTGCCTTAGGATAGAATATATAACGTTAAAGACGCATTTAATGTTCCCACCGAGAAGTAGGTCCGACACGCCAGGATTGTTGTCAAATATTACATCCGAGATGTTAGGTTGCCTTAGGTTAGGATATATAACGTTATAGACGTATATAATGTTCCCACCGAGAAGTAGGGCCCGACACACGTGGAATGTTGTCAAATGTTACATCCGAGGTGTTAGGTTGCCTTATTTTACGACATACAGCGTTATAGACGCATACAATGTTCCCACCGAGAAGTAGGGTCCGACAGGTTTGGAATGTTGGCAAATATTACATCCGAGGAGTTAGGTTGCCTTAGGTTAGGATATACAACGTTATAGACGCATATAATGTTCCCGCCGAGAAGTAGGGTCCGACACACCTGGAATGTTGTCAAATGTTACATCCGAGATGTTAGGTTAACTTAGGTTGGGATATATAACGTTATAGACGTATACAATGTTCCGACCGAGAAGTAGGTTCCGAGAAGCCAAGAATGTTGTAAAATGTTACATTCGCGATGATAGGTTGCCTTAGGTTAGGATATATAACGTTATAGACGCATATAATGTTCCCACCGATAAGTAGGGTCCGACAGGCCAGGAATATTGTCAAATGTTACATCCGAGGTGTTAGATTGCCTTAGGTTAGGTTATATGACGTTATAGACGCATATAATGTTCCCACCGAGAAGGAGGGTCCGACTCTCCAGGAATGTTGTCAAATATTACATCCGAGTTATTAGGTTGCCTTAGGTTAGGATATATAACGTTATAGACGCATATAATGTTCACACCGAGAAGTAGGGTCCGACTCGCCAGGAATGTTGTCAAATGTTACATCTGAGGTGTTAGGTTGCCTTAGGTTAGGATATATAACGTTATAGACGCATATAATGTTCCCACCGAGAAGTAGAGCCCGACACGCTTGGAATGTTGTCAAATGTTATATCCGAGGTGTTAGGTTGCCTTAAGTTAGGTTATATGACGTTATAGACGCATATAATGTTCCCACCGAGAAGTAGGGTCCGACACGCCAGGAATGTTGTAAAATATTACGTACTAGATGATAGGTTAACTTAGGTTGGGATATATAACGTTATAGACGCATATAATGTTTCCACCGAGAAGTCGGTTCCGACAAGCCAGGAATGTTGTAAAACGTTACATTCGCGATGTTAGGTTGCCTTAGGTTATGATATATAACGTTATAGACGCATATAATGTTCCCACCGAGAAGTAGGTCCGACACGCCTGGAATGTTGTCAAATATTACATCCGAGTTGTTGGGTTGCCTTAGGTTAGGATATACAACGCTATAGACGCATATAATGTTCCCACCGAGAAGTAGGTTCCGACACGCCAGGAATGTTGTAAAATATTACATCCTAGATGATAGGTTAACTTAGGTTGGGGTATATAACGTTATAGACGTATACAATGTTTCCACCGAGAAGTCGGTTGCGACAAGCCAGGAATGTTGTAAAACGTTACATTCGCGATGTTAGGTTGCCTTAGGTTAGGATATATAACGTTATAGACGCATATAATGTTCCCACCGAGAAGTTGGGTCCGATACACATGGAATCTTGTCAAATATTATATCCGACGCGTTAGGTTGCCTTAGGTTAGGATATATAACGTTATAGACGTATATACAGTTCCCACCGTGAAGTAGGGTCCGACACACCAGGAATATTGACAACTATTACATCCGAGTTGTTAGGTTGCCTTATTTTACGATATACAGCGTTATAGACGCATACAATTTTCCCACCGAGATGTAGGGTCCGACAGGCTTGGAATGTTGGCAAATATTACGTCTGAGATGTTAGGTTGCCTTAGGTTAGGATATATAACGTAATAGACGCATATAATGTTCCCACCGAGAGGTCGGGTCCGACACGCCAGGAATATTGTCAAATATTACATCCGAGTCATTAGGTTGCCTTAGGATAGGATATATAACGTTATAGACGCATATAATGTTCCCACCGAGAAGTAGGGTCCGACTCGCCAGAAATGTTGTCAAATGTTACATCCGAGGTGTTAGGTTGCCTTAGGTTAGGTTATATGACGTTATAGACGCATATAATGTTCCCACCGAGAAGGAGGTCCGACACGCCTAGTTTGTTGTCAAACATTACATCCGAGATGTTAGGTTGCCTTAGGTTAGGATATATAACGTTGTAGACGGATATACTGTTCCCACCGTGAAGTAGGGTCCGACACTCCAGGAATATTGACAAATATTACATCCGAGTTGTTAATTTGCCTTCTTTTTCCGATATACAGCGTTATAGACGCATACAACGTTCCCACCGAGATGTGGGGTCCGACACGCCTGGGTTGTTGTCAAACATTACATCCGAGATGTTAGGTTGCCTTAGGTTAGGATATATAACGTTATAGACGTATATACTGTTCCCACCGAGAAGTTGGGACCGACACACGTGGAATGTTGTCAAATGTTACATCCGTGGTGTTTGGTTGCCTTAGCTTAGGATATATAACGTAATAGACGCATATAATGTTCCCACCGAGAGGTAGGGTCCGACACGCAAGGAATATTGTGAAATATTACATCCGAGTTATTAGGTTGCCTTAGGATTGGATATATAACGTTACAGACGCATATAATGTTCCCACCGAGAAGTAGGGTCCGACTCGCCAGAAATGTTGTCAAATGTTACATCCGAGGTGTTAGGTTGCCTTAGGTTAGGTTATATGACGTTATAGACGCATATAATGTTCCCACCGAGAAGTAGGTCCGACACGCCTGGATTGTTGTCAAATATTACATCCGAGATGTTAGGTTGCCTTAGGTTAGGATATATAACGTTATAGACGCATATAGTGTTCCCACCGAGAGGTAGGGTCCGACACGCCAGGAATATTGTCAAATATTACATCCGAGTTATTAGGTTGCCTTAGGATAGGATATATAACGTTATAGACGCATATAATGTTCCCCCCGAGAAGTAGGGTCCGACACACATGGAATCTTGTCAAATATTACATCCGACGTGTTAGGTTGCCTTAGGTTAGGATATATAACGTTATAGACGTATATACAGTTCCCACCGTGAAGTAGAGTCCGACACACCAGGAATATTGACAACTATTACATCCGAGTTGTTAGGTTGCCTTATTTTACGATATACAGCGTTATAGACGCATACAATTTTCCCACCGAGATGTAGGGTCCGACAGGCTTGGAATGTTGGCAAATATTACATCTGAGATGTTAGGTTGCCTTAGGTTAGGATATATAACGTAATAGACGCATATAATGTTCCCACCCAGAGGTAGGGTCCAACACGCCAGGAATATTGTCAAATATTACATCCGAGTTATTAGGTTGCCTTAGGATAGGATATATAACGTTATAGACGCATATAATGTTCCCACCGAGAAGTAGGGTCCGACTCGCCAGAAATGTTGTCAAATGTTACATCCGAGGTGTTAGGTTGCCTTAGGTTAGGTTATATGACGTTATAGACGCATATAATGTTCCCACCGAGAAGTAGGTCCGACACGCCTAGTTTGTTGTCAAACATTACATCCGAGATGTTAGGTTGCCTTAGGTTAGGATATATAACGTTGTAGACGGATATACTGTTCCCACCGTGAAGTAGGGTCCGACACTCCAGGAATATTGACAAATATTACATCCGAGTTGTTAATTTGCCTTCTTTTTCCGATATACAGCGTTATAGACGCATACAATGTTCCCACCGAGATGTGGGGTCCGACACGCCTGGGTTGTTGTCAAACATTACATCCGAGTTGTTAGGTTGCCTTAGGTTAGGATATATAACGTTATAGACGCATATAATGTTCCCACCGAGAAGTAGAGCCCGACACGCTTGGAATGTTGTCAAATGTTATATCCGAGGTGTTAGGTTGCCTTAAGTTAGGTTATATGACGTTATAGACGCATATAATGTTCCCACCGAGAAGTAGGGTCCGACACGCCAGGAATGTTGTAAAATATTACGTACTAGATGATAGGTTAACTTAGGTTGGGATATATAACGTTATAGACGCATATAATGTTTCCACCGAGAAGTCGGTTCCGACAAGCCAGGAATGTTGTAAAACGTTACATTCGCGATGTTAGGTTGCCTAAGGTTATGATATATAACGTTATAGACGCATATAATGTTCCCACCGAGAAGTAGGTCCGACACGCCTGGAATGTTGTCAAATATTACATCCGAGGTGTTGGGTTGCCTTAGGTTAGGATATACAACGCTATAGACGCATATAATGTTCCCACCGAGAAGTAGGTTCCGACACGCCAGGAATGTTGTAAAATATTACATCCTAGATGATAGGTTAACTTAGGTTGGGGTATATAACGTTATAGATGTATACAATGTTTCCACCGAGAAGTCGGTTGCGACAAGCCAGGAATGTTGTAAAACGTTACATTCGCGATGTTAGGTTGCCTTAGGTTAGGATATATAACGTTATAGACGCATATAATGTTCCCACCGAGAAGTAGGGCCCGACACGCCTGGGTTGTTGTCAAACATTACATCCGAGATGTTAGGTTGCCTTAGGTTAGGATATATAACGTTATAGACGTATATACTGTTCCCACCGAGAAGTTGGTTCCGACACACGTGGAATGTTGTCAAATGTTACATCCGAGGTGTTAGGTTCCCTTAGGTTAGGTTATATGACGTTATAGACGCATATAATTTTCCCACCGAGAAGTAGGTCCGAGACGCTTGGATTGTTGTCAAATATTACATCCGAGATGTTTGGTTGCCTTAGGTTAGGATATATAACGTTATAGACGCATATAATGTTCCCCCCGAGAAGTTGGGTCCGATACACATGGAATCTTGTCAAATATTATATCCGACGCGTTAGGTTGCCTTAGGTTAGGATATATAACGTTATAGACGTATATACAGTTCCCACCGTGAAGTAGGGTCCGACACACCAGGAATATTGACAACTATTACATCCGAGTTGTTAGGTTGCCTTATTTTACGATATACAGCGTTATAGACGCATACAATTTTCCCACCGAGATGTAGGGTCCGACAGGCTTGGAATGTTGGCAAATATTACGTCTGAGATGTTAGGTTGCCTTAGGTTAGGATATATAACGTAATAGACGCATACAATTTTCCCACCGAGATGTAGGGTCCGACAGGCTTGGAATGTTGGCAAATATTACGTCTGAGATGTTAGGTTGCCCTAGGTTAGGTTATATGACGTTATAGACGCATATAATGTTCCCACCGAGAAGGAGGACCGACACGCCTAGTTTGTTGTCAAACATTACATCCGAGATGTTAGGTTGCCTTAGGTTAGGATATATAACGTTGTAGACGGATATACTGTTCCCACCGTGAAGTAGGGTCCGACACTCCAGGAATATTGACAAATATTACATCCGAGTTGTTAATTTGCCTTCTTTTTCCGATATACAGCGTTATAGACGCATACAACGTTCCCACCGAGATGTGGGGTCCGACACGCCTGGGTTGTTGTCAAACATTACATCCGAGATGTTAGGTTGCCTTAGGTTAGGATATATAACGTTATAGACGTATATACTGTTCCCACCGAGAAGTTGGGACCGACACACGTGGAATGTTGTCAAATGTTACATCCGTGGTGTTTGGTTGCCTTAGCTTAGGATATATAACGTAATAGACGCATATAATGTTCCCACCGAGAGGTAGGGTCCGACACGCCAGGAATATTGTCAAATATTACATCCGAGTTATTAGGTTGCCTTAGGATAGGATATATAACGTTATAGACGCATATAATGTTCCCACCGAGAAGTAGGGTCCGACTCGCCAGAAATGTTGTCAAATGTTACATCCGAGGTGTTAGGTTGCCTTAGGTTAGGTTATATGACGTTATAGACGCATATAATGTTCCCACCGAGAAGTAGGTCCGACACGCCTAGTTTGTTGTCAAACATTACATCCGAGATGTTAGGTTGCCTTAGGTTAGGATATATAACGTTGTAGACGGATATACTGTTCCCACCGTGAAGTAGGGTCCGACACTCCAGGAATATTGACATATATTACATCCGAGTTGTTAATTTGCCTTCTTTTTCCGATATACTGCGTTATAGACGCATACAATGTTCCCACCGAGATGTGGGGTCCGACACGCCTGGGTTGTTGTCAAACATTACATCCGAGATGTTAGGTTGCCTTAGGTTAGGATATATAACGTTATAGACGTATATACTGTTCCCACCGAGAAGTTTGGACCGACACACGTGGAATGTTGTCAAATGATACATCCGTGGTGTTAGGTTGCCTTAGGTTAGGTTATATGACGTTATAGACGCATATAATGTTCCCACCGATAAGTAGGGTCCGACACGCCTGGATTGTTGTCAAATATTACATCCGAGTTATTAGTTTGCCTTAGGTTAGGTTATATGACGTTATAGACGCATATAATGTTCCCCCCGAGAAGTTGAGTCCGATACACATGGAATCTTGTCAAATATTATATCCGACGCGTTAGGTTGCCTTAGGTTAGGATATATAACGTTATAGACGTATATACAGTTCCCACCGTGAAGTAGGGTCGACACACCAGGAATATTGACAACTATTACATCCGAGTTGTTAGGTTGCCTTATTTTACGATATACAGCGTTATAGACGCATACAATTTTCCCACCGAGATGTAGGGTCCGACAGGCTTGGAATGTTGGCAAATATTACGTCTGAGATGTTAGGTTGCCTTAGGTTAGGATATATAACGTAATAGACGCATATAATGTTCCCACCGAGAGGTCGGGTCCGACACGCCAGGAATATTGTCAAATATTACATCCGAGTCATTAGGTTGCCTTAGGATAGGATATATAACGTTATAGACGCATATAATGTTCCCACCGAGAAGTAGGGTCCGACTCGCCAGAAATGTTGTCAAATGTTACATCCGAGGTGTTAGGTTGCCTTAGGTTAGGTTATATGACGTTATAGACGCATATAATGTTCCCACCGAGAAGGAGGTCCGACACGCCTAGTTTGTTGTCAAACATTACATCCGAGATGTTAGGTTGCCTTAGGTTAGGATATATAACGTTATAGACGTATATACGGTTCCCACCGAGAAGTTGGTTCCGACACACGTGGAATGTTGTCAAATGTTACATCCGAGGTGTTAGGTTCCCTTAGGTTAGGTTATATGACGTTATAGACGCATATAATTTTCCCACCGAGAAGTAGGTCCGAGACGCTTGGATTGTTGTCAAATATTACATCCGAGATGTTTGGTTGCCTTAGGTTAGGATATATAACGTTATAGACGCATATAATGTTCCCCCCGAGAAGTTGGGTCCGATACACATGGAATCTTGTCAAATATTATATCCGACGCGTTAGGTTGCCTTAGGTTAGGATATATAACGTTATAGACGTATATACAGTTCCCACCGTGAAGTAGGGTCCGACACACCAGGAATATTGACAACTATTACATCCGAGTTGTTAGGTTGCCTTATTTTACGATATACAGCGTTATAGACGCATACAATTTTCCCACCGAGATGTAGGGTCCGACAGGCTTGGAATGTTGGCAAATATTACGTCTGAGATGTTAGGTTGCCTTAGGTTAGGATATATAACGTAATAGACGCATACAATTTTCCCACCGAGATGTAGGGTCCGACAGGCTTGGAATGTTGGCAAATATTACGTCTGAGATGTTAGGTTGCCCTAGGTTAGGTTATATGACGTTATAGACGCATATAATGTTCCCACCGAGAAGGAGGACCGACACGCCTAGTTTGTTGTCAAACATTACATCCGAGATGTTAGGTTGCCTTAGGTTAGGATATATAACGTTGTAGACGGATATACTGTTCCCACCGTGAAGTAGGGTCCGACACTCCAGGAATATTGACAAATATTACATCCGAGTTGTTAATTTGCCTTCTTTTTCCGATATACAGCGTTATAGACGCATACAACGTTCCCACCGAGATGTGGGGTCCGACACGCCTGGGTTGTTGTCAAACATTACATCCGAGATGTTAGGTTGCCTTAGGTTAGGATATATAACGTTATAGACGTATATACTGTTCCCACCGAGAAGTTGGGACCGACACACGTGGAATGTTGTCAAATGTTACATCCGTGGTGTTTGGTTGCCTTAGCTTAGGATATATAACGTAATAGACGCATATAATGTTCCCACCGAGAGGTAGGGTCCGACACGCCAGGAATATTGTCAAATATTACATCCGAGTTATTAGGTTGCCTTAGGATAGGATATATAACGTTATAGACGCATATAATGTTCCCACCGAGAAGTAGGGTCCGACTCGCCAGAAATGTTGTCAAATGTTACATCCGAGGTGTTAGGTTGCCTTAGGTTAGGTTATATGACGTTATAGACGCATATAATGTTCCCACCGAGAAGTAGGTCCGACACGCCTAGTTTGTTGTCAAACATTACATCCGAGATGTTAGGTTGCCTTAGGTTAGGATATATAACGTTGTAGACGGATATACTGTTCCCACCGTGAAGTAGGGTCCGACACTCCAGGAATATTGACATATATTACATCCGAGTTGTTAATTTGCCTTCTTTTTCCGATATACTGCGTTATAGACGCATACAATGTTCCCACCGAGATGTGGGGTCCGACACGCCTGGGTTGTTGTCAAACATTACATCCGAGATGTTAGGTTGCCTTAGGTTAGGATATATAACGTTATAGACGTATATACTGTTCCCACCGAGAAGTTTGGACCGACACACGTGGAATGTTGTCAAATGATACATCCGTGGTGTTAGGTTGCCTTAGGTTAGGTTATATGACGTTATAGACGCATATAATGTTCCCACCGATAAGTAGGGTCCGACACGCCTGGATTGTTGTCAAATATTACATCCGAGTTATTAGTTTGCCTTAGGTTAGGTTATATGACGTTATAGACGCATATAATGTTCCCCCCGAGAAGTTGAGTCCGATACACATGGAATCTTGTCAAATATTATATCCGACGCGTTAGGTTGCCTTAGGTTAGGATATATAACGTTATAGACGTATATACAGTTCCCACCGTGAAGTAGGGTCGACACACCAGGAATATTGACAACTATTACATCCGAGTTGTTAGGTTGCCTTATTTTACGATATACAGCGTTATAGACGCATACAATTTTCCCACCGAGATGTAGGGTCCGACAGGCTTGGAATGTTGGCAAATATTACGTCTGAGATGTTAGGTTGCCTTAGGTTAGGATATATAACGTAATAGACGCATATAATGTTCCCACCGAGAGGTCGGGTCCGACACGCCAGGAATATTGTCAAATATTACATCCGAGTCATTAGGTTGCCTTAGGATAGGATATATAACGTTATAGACGCATATAATGTTCCCACCGAGAAGTAGGGTCCGACTCGCCAGAAATGTTGTCAAATGTTACATCCGAGGTGTTAGGTTGCCTTAGGTTAGGTTATATGACGTTATAGACGCATATAATGTTCCCACCGAGAAGGAGGTCCGACACGCCTAGTTTGTTGTCAAACATTACATCCGAGATGTTAGGTTGCCTTAGGTTAGGATATATAACGTTGTAGACGGATATACTGTTCCCACCGTGAAGTAGGGTCCGACACTCCAGGAATATTGACAAATATTACATCCGAGTTGTTAATTTGCCTTCTTTTTCCGATATACAGCGTTATAGACGCATACAACGTTCCCACCGAGATGTGGGGTCCGACACGCCTGGGTTGTTGTCAAACATTACATCCGAGATGTTAGGTTGCCTTAGGTTAGGATATATAACGTTATAGACGTATATACTGTTCCCACCGAGAAGTTGGGACCGACACACGTGGAATGTTGTCAAATGTTACATCCGTGGTGTTTGGTTGCCTTAGCTTAGGATATATAACGTAATAGACGCATATAATGTTCCCACCGAGAGGTAGGGTCCAACACGCCAGGAATATTGTCAAATATTACATCCGAGTTATTAGGTTGCCTTAGGATAGGATATATAACGTTATAGACGCATATAATGTTCCCACCGAGAAGTAGGGTCCGACTCGCCAGAAATGTTGTCAAATGTTACATCCGAGGTGTTAGGTTGCCTTAGGTTAGGTTATATGACGTTATAGACGCATATAATGTTCCCACCGAGAAGTAGGTCCGACACGCCTAGTTTGTTGTCAAACATTACATCCGAGATGTTAGGTTGCCTTAGGTTAGGATATATAACGTTGTAGACGGATATACTGTTCCCACCGTGAAGTAGGGTCCGACACTCCAGGAATATTGACAACTATTACATCCGAGTTGTTAGGTTGCCTTATTTTACGATATACAGCGTTATAGACGCATACAGTTTTCCCACCGAGATGTAGGGTCCGACAGGCTTGGAATGATGGCAAATATTACATCTGAGATGTTAGGTTGCCTTAGGTTAGAATATATAACGTTATAGACGCATATAATGTTCCCACCGAGAGGTAGGGTCCGACACGCAAGGAATATTGTGAAATATTACATCCGAGTTATTAGGTTGCCTTAGGATTGGATATATAACGTTACAGACGCATATAATGTTCCCACCGAGAAGTAGGGTCCGACTCGCCAGAAATGTTGTCAAATGTTACATCCGAGGTGTTAGGTTGCCTTAGGTTAGGTTATATGACGTTATAGACGCATATAATGTTCCCACCGAGAAGTAGGTCCGACACGCCTGGATTGTTGTCAAATATTACATCCGAGATGTTAGGTTGCCTTAGGTTAGGATATATAACGTTATAGACGCATATAGTGTTCCCACCGAGAGGTAGGGTCCGACACGCCAGGAATATTGTCAAATATTACATCCGAGTTATTAGGTTGCCTTAGGATAGGATATATAACGTTATAGACGCATATAATGTTCCCCCCGAGAAGTAGGGTCCGACACACATGGAATCTTGTCAAATATTACATCCGACGTGTTAGGTTGCCTTAGGTTAGGATATATAACGTTATAGACGTATATACAGTTCCCACCGTGAAGTAGAGTCCGACACACCAGGAATATTGACAACTATTACATCCGAGTTGTTAGGTTGCCTTATTTTACGATATACAGCGTTATAGACGCATACAATTTTCCCACCGAGATGTAGGGTCCGACAGGCTTGGAATGTTGGCAAATATTACATCTGAGATGTTAGGTTGCCTTAGGTTAGGATATATAACGTAATAGACGCATATAATGTTCCCACCCAGAGGTAGGGTCCGACACGCCAGGAATATTGTCAAATATTACATCCGAGTTATTAGGTTGCCTTAGGATAGGATATATAACGTTATAGACGCATATAATGTTCCCACCGAGAAGTAGGGTCCGACTCGCCAGAAATGTTGTCAAATGTTACATCCGAGGTGTTAGGTTGCCTTAGGTTAGGTTATATGACGTTATAGACGCATATAATGTTCCCACCGAGAAGTAGGTCCGACACGCCTAGTTTGTTGTCAAACATTACATCCGAGATGTTAGGTTGCCTTAGGTTAGGATATATAACGTTGTAGACGGATATACTGTTCCCACCGTGAAGTAGGGTCCGACACTCCAGGAATATTGACAAATATTACATCCGAGTTGTTAATTTGCCTTCTTTTTCCGATATACAGCGTTATAGACGCATACAATGTTCCCACCGAGATGTGGGGTCCGACACGCCTGGGTTGTTGTCAAACATTACATCCGAGATGTTAGGTTGCCTTAGGTTAGGATATATAGCGTTATAGACGCATATAATGTTCACACCGAGAAGTAGGGTCCGACTCGCCAGGAATGTTGTCAAATGTTACATCTGAGGTGTTAGGTTGCCTTAGGTTAGGATATATAACGTTATAGACGCATATAATGTTTCCACCGAGAAGTAGAGCCCGACACGCTTGGAATGTTGTCAAATGTTATATCCGAGGTGTTAGGTTGCCTTAAGTTAGGTTATATGACGTTATAGACGCATATAATGTTCCCACCGAGAAGTAGGGTCCGACACACGTGGAATGTTGTCAAATGTTACATCCGAGGTGTTAGGTTGCCTTATTTTACGACATACAGCGTTATAGACGCATACAATGTTCCCACCGAGAAGTAGGGTCCGACAGGTTTGGAATGTTGGCAAATATTACATCCGAGGAGTTAGGTTGCCTTAGGTTAGGATATACAACGTTATAGACGCATATAATGTTCCCGCCGAGAAGTAGGGTCCGACACACCTGGAATGTTGTCAAATGTTACATCCGAGATGTTAGGTTAACTTAGGTTGGGGTATATAACGTTATAGACGTATACAATGTTCCGACCGAGAAGTAGGTTCCGAGAAGCCAAGAATGTTGTAAAATGTTACATTCGCGATGATAGGTTGCCTTAGGTTAGGATATATAACGTTATAGACGCATATAATGTTCCCACCGATAAGTAGGGTCCGACAGGCCAGGAATATTGTCAAATGTTACATCCGAGGTGTTAGATTGCCTTAGGTTAGGTTATATGACGTTATAGACGCATATAATGTTCCCACCGAGAAGGAGGGTCCGACTCTCCAGGAATGTTGTCAAATATTACATCCGAGTTATTAGGTTGCCTTAGGTTAGGATATATAACGTTATAGACGCATATAATGTTCACACCGAGAAGTAGGGTCCGACTCGCCAGGAATGTTGTCAAATGTTACATCTGAGGTGTTAGGTTGCCTTAGGTTAGGTTATATGACGTTATAGACGCATATAATGTTCCCACCGATAAGTAGGGTCCGACACGCCTGGATTGTTGTCAAATATTACATCCGAGTTATTAGTTTGCCTTAGGTTAGGTTATATGACGTTATAGACGCATATAATGTTCCCCCCGAGAAGTTGAGTCCGATACACATGGAATCTTGTCAAATATTATATCCGACGCGTTAGGTTGCCTTAGGTTAGGATATATAACGTTATAGACGTATATACAGTTCCCACCGTGAAGTAGGGTCGACACACCAGGAATATTGACAACTATTACATCCGAGTTGTTAGGTTGCCTTATTTTACGATATACAGCGTTATAGACGCATACAATTTTCCCACCGAGATGTAGGGTCCGACAGGCTTGGAATGTTGGCAAATATTACGTCTGAGATGTTAGGTTGCCTTAGGTTAGGATATATAACGTAATAGACGCATATAATGTTCCCACCGAGAGGTCGGGTCCGACACGCCAGGAATATTGTCAAATATTACATCCGAGTTATTAGGTTGCCTTAGGATAGGATATATAACGTTATAGACGCATATAATGTTCCCACCGAGAAGTAGGGTCCGACTCGCCAGAAATGTTGTCAAATGTTACATCCGAGGTGTTAGGTTGCCTTAGGTTAGGTTATATGACGTTATAGACGCATATAATGTTCCCACCGAGAAGGAGGTCCGACACGCCTAGTTTGTTGTCAAACATTACATCCGAGATGTTAGGTTGCCTTAGGTTAGGATATATAACGTTGTAGACGGATATACTGTTCCCACCGTGAAGTAGGGTCCGACACTCCAGGAATATTGACAAATATTACATCCGAGTTGTTAATTTGCCTTCTTTTTCCGATATACAGCGTTATAGACGCATACAACGTTCCCACCGAGATGTGGGGTCCGACACGCCTGGGTTGTTGTCAAACATTACATCCGAGATGTTAGGTTGCCTTAGGTTAGGATATATAACGTTATAGACGTATATACTGTTCCCACCGAGAAGTTGGGACCGACACACGTGGAATGTTGTCAAATGTTACATCCGTGGTGTTTGGTTGCCTTAGCTTAGGATATATAACGTAATAGACGCATATAATGTTCCCACCGAGAGGTAGGGTCCAACACGCCAGGAATATTGTCAAATATTACATCCGAGTTATTAGGTTGCCTTAGGATAGGATATATAACGTTATAGACGCATATAATGTTCCCACCGAGAAGTAGGGTCCGACTCGCCAGAAATGTTGTCAAATGTTACATCCGAGGTGTTAGGTTGCCTTAGGTTAGGTTATATGACGTTATAGACGCATATAATGTTCCCACCGAGAAGTAGGTCCGACACGCCTAGTTTGTTGTCAAACATTACATCCGAGATGTTAGGTTGCCTTAGGTTAGGATATATAACGTTGTAGACGGATATACTGTTCCCACCGTGAAGTAGGGTCCGACACTCCAGGAATATTGACAACTATTACATCCGAGTTGTTAGGTTGCCTTATTTTACGATATACAGCGTTATAGACGCATACAGTTTTCCCACCGAGATGTAGGGTCCGACAGGCTTGGAATGATGGCAAATATTACATCTGAGATGTTAGGTTGCCTTAGGTTAGAATATATAACGTTATAGACGCATATAATGTTCCCACCGAGAGGTAGGGTCCGACACGCAAGGAATATTGTGAAATATTACATCCGAGTTATTAGGTTGCCTTAGGATTGGATATATAACGTTACAGACGCATATAATGTTCCCACCGAGAAGTAGGGTCCGACTCGCCAGAAATGTTGTCAAATGTTACATCCGAGGTGTTAGGTTGCCTTAGGTTAGGTTATATGACGTTATAGACGCATATAATGTTCCCACCGAGAAGTAGGTCCGACACGCCTGGATTGTTGTCAAATATTACATCCGAGATGTTAGGTTGCCTTAGGTTAGGATATATAACGTTATAGACGCATATAGTGTTCCCACCGAGAGGTAGGGTCCGACACGCCAGGAATATTGTCAAATATTACATCCGAGTTATTAGGTTGCCTTAGGATAGGATATATAACGTTATAGACGCATATAATGTTCCCCCCGAGAAGTAGGGTCCGACACACATGGAATCTTGTCAAATATTACATCCGACGTGTTAGGTTGCCTTAGGTTAGGATATATAACGTTATAGACGTATATACAGTTCCCACCGTGAAGTAGAGTCCGACACACCAGGAATATTGACAACTATTACATCCGAGTTGTTAGGTTGCCTTATTTTACGATATACAGCGTTATAGACGCATACAATTTTCCCACCGAGATGTAGGGTCCGACAGGCTTGGAATGTTGGCAAATATTACATCTGAGATGTTAGGTTGCCTTAGGTTAGGATATATAACGTAATAGACGCATATAATGTTCCCACCCAGAGGTAGGGTCCGACACGCCAGGAATATTGTCAAATATTACATCCGAGTTATTAGGTTGCCTTAGGATAGGATATATAACGTTATAGACGCATATAATGTTCCCACCGAGAAGTAGGGTCCGACTCGCCAGAAATGTTGTCAAATGTTACATCCGAGGTGTTAGGTTGCCTTAGGTTAGGTTATATGACGTTATAGACGCATATAATGTTCCCACCGAGAAGTAGGTCCGACACGCCTAGTTTGTTGTCAAACATTACATCCGAGATGTTAGGTTGCCTTAGGTTAGGATATATAACGTTGTAGACGGATATACTGTTCCCACCGTGAAGTAGGGTCCGACACTCCAGGAATATTGACAAATATTACATCCGAGTTGTTAATTTGCCTTCTTTTTCCGATATACAGCGTTATAGACGCATACAGTTTTCCCACCGAGATGTAGGGTCCGACAGGCTTGGAATGATGGCAAATATTACATCTGAGATGTTAGGTTGCCTTAGGTTAGAATATATAACGTTATAGACGCATATAATGTTCCCACCGAGAGGTAGGGTCCGACACGCAAGGAATATTGTGAAATATTACATCCGAGTTATTAGGTTGCCTTAGGATTGGATATATAACGTTACAGACGCATATAATGTTCCCACCGAGAAGTAGGGTCCGACTCGCCAGAAATGTTGTCAAATGTTACATCCGAGGTGTTAGGTTGCCTTAGGTTAGGTTATATGACGTTATAGACGCATATAATGTTCCCACCGAGAAGTAGGTCCGACACGCCTGGATTGTTGTCAAATATTACATCCGAGATGTTAGGTTGCCTTAGGTTAGGATATATAACGTTATAGACGCATATAGTGTTCCCACCGAGAGGTAGGGTCCGACACGCCAGGAATATTGTCAAATATTACATCCGAGTTATTAGGTTGCCTTAGGATAGGATATATAACGTTATAGACGCATATAATGTTCCCCCCGAGAAGTAGGGTCCGACACACATGGAATCTTGTCAAATATTACATCCGACGTGTTAGGTTGCCTTAGGTTAGGATATATAACGTTATAGACGTATATACAGTTCCCACCGTGAAGTAGAGTCCGACACACCAGGAATATTGACAACTATTACATCCGAGTTGTTAGGTTGCCTTATTTTACGATATACAGCGTTATAGACGCATACAATTTTCCCACCGAGATGTAGGGTCCGACAGGCTTGGAATGTTGGCAAATATTACATCTGAGATGTTAGGTTGCCTTAGGTTAGGATATATAACGTAATAGACGCATATAATGTTCCCACCCAGAGGTAGGGTCCGACACGCCAGGAATATTGTCAAATATTACATCCGAGTTATTAGGTTGCCTTAGGATAGGATATATAACGTTATAGACGCATATAATGTTCCCACCGAGAAGTAGGGTCCGACTCGCCAGAAATGTTGTCAAATGTTACATCCGAGGTGTTAGGTTGCCTTAGGTTAGGTTATATGACGTTATAGACGCATATAATGTTCCCACCGAGAAGTAGGTCCGACACGCCTAGTTTGTTGTCAAACATTACATCCGAGATGTTAGGTTGCCTTAGGTTAGGATATATAACGTTGTAGACGGATATACTGTTCCCACCGTGAAGTAGGGTCCGACACTCCAGGAATATTGACAAATATTACATCCGAGTTGTTAATTTGCCTTCTTTTTCCGATATACAGCGTTATAGACGCATACAATGTTCCCACCGAGATGTGGGGTCCGACACGCCTGGGTTGTTGTCAAACATTACATCCGAGATGTTAGGTTGCCTTAGGTTAGGATATATAGCGTTATAGACGCATATAATGTTCACACCGAGAAGTAGGGTCCGACTCGCCAGGAATGTTGTCAAATGTTACATCTGAGGTGTTAGGTTGCCTTAGGTTAGGATATATAACGTTATAGACGCATATAATGTTTCCACCGAGAAGTAGAGCCCGACACGCTTGGAATGTTGTCAAATGTTATATCCGAGGTGTTAGGTTGCCTTAAGTTAGGTTATATGACGTTATAGACGCATATAATGTTCCCACCGAGAAGTAGGGTCCGACACACGTGGAATGTTGTCAAATGTTACATCCGAGGTGTTAGGTTGCCTTATTTTACGACATACAGCGTTATAGACGCATACAATGTTCCCACCGAGAAGTAGGGTCCGACAGGTTTGGAATGTTGGCAAATATTACATCCGAGGAGTTAGGTTGCCTTAGGTTAGGATATACAACGTTATAGACGCATATAATGTTCCCGCCGAGAAGTAGGGTCCGACTCGCCAGGAATGTTGTCAAATGTTACATCTGAGGTGTTAGGTTGCCTTAGGTTAGGATATATAACGTTATAGACGCATATAATGTTCCCACCGAGAAGTAGAGCCCGACACGCTTGGAATGTTGTCAAATGTTATATCCGAGGTGTTAGGTTGCCTTAAGTTTGGTTATATGACGTTATAGACGCATATAATGTTCCCACCGAGAAGTAGGGTCCGACACGCCAGGAATGTTGTAAAATATTACGTACTAGATGATAGGTTAACTTAGGTTGGGATATATAACGTTATAGACGCATATAATGTTTCCACCGAGAAGTCGGTTCCGACAAGCCAGGAATGTTGTAAAACGTTACATTCGCGATGTTAGGTTGCCTAAGGTTATGATATATAACGTTATAGACGCATATAATGTTCCCACCGAGAAGTAGGTCCGACACGCCTGGAATGTTGTCAAATATTACATCCGAGGTGTTGGGTTGCCTTAGGTTAGGATATACAACGCTATAGACGCATATAATGTTCCCACCGAGAAGTAGGTTCCGACACGCCAGGAATGTTGTAAAATATTACATCCTAGATGATAGGTTAACTTAGGTTGGGGTATATAACGTTATAGATGTATACAATGTTTCCACCGAGAAGTCGGTTGCGACAAGCCAGGAATGTTGTAAAACGTTACATTCGCGATGTTAGGTTGCCTTAGGTTAGGATATATAACGTTATAGACGCATATAATGTTCCCACCGAGAAGTAGGGCCCGACACGCCTGGGTTGTTGTCAAACATTACATCCGAGATGTTAGGTTGCCTTAGGTTAGGATATATAACGTTATAGACGTATATACTGTTCCCACCGAGAAGTTGGTTCCGACACACGTGGAATGTTGTCAAATGTTACATCCGAGGTGTTAGGTTCCCTTAGGTTAGGTTATATGACGTTATAGACGCATATAATTTTCCCACCGAGAAGTAGGTCCGAGACGCCTGGATTGTTGTCAAATATTACATCCGAGATGTTTGGTTGCCTTAGGTTAGGATATATAACGTTATAGACGCATATAATGTTCCCACGGAGAAGTAGGGTCCGACTCGCCAGGAATGTTGTCAAATGTTGCATCTGAGGTGTTAGGTTGACTTAGGTTAGGATATATAACGTTATAGACGCATATAATGTTCCCACCGAGAAGTAGGGCCCGACACGCCTGGATTGTTGTCAAACAACACATCCGAGATGTTAGGTTGCCTTAGGTTAGGATATATAACGTTATAGACGTATATACTGTTCCCACCGAGAAGTTGGGACCGACACAGGTGGAATGTTGTCAAATGTTACATCCGTGGTGTTAGGTTGCCTTAGGTTAGGTTATATGACGTTATAGACGCATATAATGTTCCCACCGATAAGTAGGGTCCGACACGCCTGGATTGTTGTCAAATATTACATCCGAGTTATTAGTTTGCCTTAGGTTAGGTTATATGACGTTATAGACGCATATAATGTTCCCCCCGAGAAGTTGGGTCCGATACACATGGAATCTTGTCAAATATTATATCCGACGCGTTAGGTTGCCTTAGGTTAGGATATATAACGTTGTAGACGGATATACTGTTCCCACCGTGAAGTAGGGTCCGACACTCCAGGAATATTGACAAATATTACATCCGAGTTGTTAATTTGCCTTCTTTTTCCGATATACAGCGTTATAGACGCATACAACGTTCCCACCGAGATGTGGGGTCCGACACGCCTGGGTTGTTGTCAAACATTACATCCGAGATGTTAGGTTGCCTTAGGTTAGGATATATAACGTTATAGACGTATATACTGTTCCCACCGAGAAGTTGGGACCGACACACGTGGAATGTTGTCAAATGTTACATCCGTGGTGTTTGGTTGCCTTAGCTTAGGATATATAACGTAATAGACGCATATAATGTTCCCACCGAGAGGTAGGGTCCGACACGCCAGGAATATTGTCAAATATTACATCCGAGTTATTAGGTTGCCTTAGGATAGGATATATAACGTTATAGACGCATATAATGTTCCCACCGAGAAGTAGGGTCCGACTCGCCAGAAATGTTGTCAAATGTTACATCCGAGGTGTTAGGTTGCCTTAGGTTAGGTTATATGACGTTATAGACGCATATAATGTTCCCACCGAGAAGTAGGTCCGACACGCCTAGTTTGTTGTCAAACATTACATCCGAGATGTTAGGTTGCCTTAGGTTAGGATATATAACGTTGTAGACGGATATACTGTTCCCACCGTGAAGTAGAGTCCGACACTCCAGGAATATTGACATATATTACATCCGAGTTGTTAATTTGCCTTCTTTTTCCGATATACTGCGTTATAGACGCATACAATGTTCCCACCGAGATGTGGGGTCCGACACGCCTGGGTTGTTGTCAAACATTACATCCGAGATGTTAGGTTGCCTTAGGTTAGGATATATAACGTTATAGACGTATATACTGTTCCCACCGAGAAGTTGGGACCGACACACGTGGAATGTTGTCAAATGATACATCCGTGGTGTTAGGTTGCCTTAGGTTAGGTTATATGACGTTATAGACGCATATAATGTTCCCACCGATAAGTAGGGTCCGACACGCCTGGATTGTTGTCAAATATTACATCCGAGTTATTAGTTTGCCTTAGGTTAGGTTATATGACGTTATAAACGCATATAATGTTCCCCCCGAGAAGTTGAGTCCGATACACATGGAATCTTGTCAAATATTATATCCGACGCGTTAGGTTGCCTTAGGTTAGGATATATAACGTTATAGACGTATATACAGTTCCCACCGTGAAGTAGGGTCGACACACCAGGAATATTGACAACTATTACATCCGAGTTGTTAGGTTGCCTTATTTTACGATATACAGCGTTATAGACGCATACAATTTTCCCACCGAGTTGTAGGGTCCGACAGGCTTGGAATGATGGCAAATATTACATCTGAGATGTTAGGTTGCCTTAGGTTAGAATATATAACGTTATAGACGCATATAATGTTCCCACCGAGAGGTAGGGTCCGACACGCAAGGAATATTGTGAAATATTACATCCGAGTTATTAGGTTGCCTTAGGATTGGATATATAACGTTACAGACGCATATAATGTTCCCACCGAGATGTAGGGTCCGACTCGCCAGAAATGTTGTCAAATGTTACATCCGAGGTGTTAGGTTGCCTTAGGTTAGGTTATATGACGTTATAGACGCATATAATGTTCCCACCGAGAAGTAGGTCCGACACGCCTGGATTGTTGTCAAATATTACATCCGAGATGTTAGGTTGCCTTAGGTTAGGATATATAACGTTATAGACGCATATAGTGTTCCCACCGAGAGGTAGGGTCCGACACGCCAGGAATATTGTCAAATATTACATCCGAGTTATTAGGTTGCCTTAGGATAGGATATATAACGTTATAGACGCATATAATGTTCCCCCCGAGAAGTAGGGTCCGACACACATGGAATCTTGTCAAATATTACATCCGACGTGTTAGGTTGCCTTAGGTTAGGATATATAACGTTATAGACGTATATACTGTTCCCACCGTGAAGTAGGGTCCGACACACCAGGAATATTGACAACTATTACATCCGAGTTGTTAGGTTGCCTTATTTTACGATATACAGCGTTATAGACGCATACAATTTTCCCACCGAGATGTAGGGTCCGACAGGCTTGGAATGTTGGCAAATATTACATCTGAGGTGTTAGGTTGCCTTAGGTTAGGATATATAACGTAATAGACGCATATAATGTTCCCACCGAGAGGTAGGGTCCGACACGCCAGGAATATTGTCAAATATTACATCCGAGTTATTAGGTAGCCTTAGGATAGGATATATAACGTTATAGACGCATATAATGTTCCCACCGAGAAGTAGGGTCCGACTCGCCAGAAATGTTGTCAAATGTTACATCCGAGGTGTTAGGTTGCCTTAGGTTAGGTTATATGACGTTATAGACGCATATAATGTTCCCACCGAGAAGTAGGTCCGACACGCCTGGATTGTTGTCAAATATTACATCCGAGATGTTAGGTTGCCTTAGGTTAGGATATATAACGTTATAGACGCATATAATGTTCCCACCGAGAGGTAGGGTCCGACACGCCAGGAATATTGTCAAATATTACATCCGAGTTATTGGGTTGCCTTAGGATAGGATATATAACGTTATAGACGCATATAATGTTCCCCCCGAGAAGTAGGGTCCGACACACATGGAATCTTGTCAAATATTACATCCGACGTGTTAGGTTGCCTTAGGTTAGGATATATAACGTTATAGACGTATATACAGTTCCCACCGTGAAGTAGGGTCCGACACACCAGGAATATTGACAACTATTACATCCGAGTTGTTAGGTTGCCTTATTTTACGATATACAGCGTTAGAGACGCATACAATTTTCCCACCGAGATATAGGGTCCGACAGGCTTGGAATGTTGGCAAATATTACATCTGAGATGTTAGGTTGCCTTAGGTTAGGATATATAACGTAATAGACGCATATAATGTTCCCACCGAGAGGTAGGGTCTGACACGCCAAGAATATTGTCAAATATTTCATCCGAGTTATTAGGTTGCCTTAGGATAGGATATATAACGTTATAGACGCATATAATGTTCCCACCGAGAAGTAGGGTCCGACTCGCCAGAAATGTTGTCAAATGTTACATCCGAGGTGTTAGGTTGCCTTAGGTTAGGTTATATGACGTTATAGACGCATATAATGTTCCCACCGAGAAGTAGGTCCGACACGCCTAGTTTGTTGTCAAACATTACATCCGAGATGTTAGGTTGCCTTAGGTTAGGATATATAACGTTGTAGACGGATATACTGTTTCCACCGTGAAGTAGGGTCCGACACTCCAGGAATATTGACAAATATTACATCCGAGTTGTTAATTTGCCTTCTTTTTCCGATATACAGCGTTATAGACGCATACAATGTTCCCACCGAGGTGTGGGGTCCGACACGCATGGGTTGTTGTCAAACATTACATCCGAGGTGTTAGGTTGCCTTAGGTTAGGATATATAACGTTATAGACGCATATAATGTTCCTACCGAGAAGTAGGTCCGACACGCCTGGATTGTTGTCAAATATTACATCCGAGGTGTTAGGTTGCCTCAGGTTAGGATATATAACGTTATAGACGCATATAATGTTCCCACTGAGAAGTAGGTTCCGACTCGCCAGGAATGTTGTCAAATGTTACATCCGAGGTGCTAGGTTGCCTTAGGTTAGGATATAAAACGTTATAGACGCATATAATGTTCCCACCGAGAAGTAGGTTCCGACACGCCAGGAATGTTGTCAAATGTTACATCCGAGGTGCTAGGTTGCCTTAGGTTAGGATATAAAACGTTATAGACGCATATAATGTTCCCACCGAGAAGTAGGTTCCGACACACATGGAATCTTGTCAAATGTTACATCCGAGGTGTTATGTTGCCTTAGTTTAGGATATATAACGTTATAGACGCATATAATATTCCCGCCGAGAAGTAGGGTCCGACACACCAGGAATATTGACAACTATTACATCCGAGTAGTTAGGTTGCCTTATTTTACGATATACAGCGTTATAGACGCATACAATGTTCCCACCGAGAAGTAGGGTCCGACAGGTTTGAAATGTTGGCAAATATTACATCCGAGGAGTTAGGTTGCCTTAGGTTAGGATATACAACGTTAGAGACGCATATAATGTTCCCACCGAGAAGTAGGGTCCGACACACCTGGAATGTTGTCAAATGTTACATCCGAGGTGTTAGGTTGCCTTAGGTTAGGTTATATGACGTTATAGACGTATATAATGTTCCCACCGAGAAGTAGGTCCGACACGCCTGGATTGTTGTCAAATATTACATCCGAGATGTTAGGTTGCCTTAGGTTAGGATATATAGCGTTATAGACGGATATACTGTTCCCACCGTGAAGTAGGGTCCGACACACCAGGAATATTGACAAATATTACATCCGAGTTGTTAATTTGACTTCTTTTTCCGATATACAGCGTTATAGACGCATACAATGTTCCCACCGAGATGTGGGGTCCGACAGGCTTGGAATGTTGGCAAATATTACATCCGTGGAGTTATGTTGCCTTAGGTTAGGATATACAACGTTATAGACGCATATAATGTTCCCACCGAGAAGTAGGTTCCGACACACCTGCCATGTTGTCAAATGTTACATCCGAGGTTTTAGGTTGCCTTAGGTTAGGATATATAACGTTATAGACGCATATAATGTTCCCACTGAGAAGTAGGTTCCGACTCGCCAGGAATGCTGTCAAATGTTACATCCGAGGTGCTAGGTTGCCTTAGGTTAGGATATAAAACGTTATAGACGCATATAATGTTCCCACCGAGAAGTAGGTTCCGACTCGCCAGGAATGTTGTCAAATGTTACATCCGACGTGCTAGGTTGCCTTAGGTTAGGATATAAAACGTTATAGACGCATATAATGTTCCCACCGAGAAGTAGGGTCCGACACACCTGGAATGTTGTCAAATGTTACATCCGAGGTGTTTGGTTGCCTTAGGTTAGGTTATATGACGTTATAGAAGCATATAATGATCCAACCGTGAAGTAGGTCTGACACGCCTGGATTGTTGTCAAATATTACATCCGAGATGTTAGGTTGCCTTAGGTTAGGATATATAACGTTATAGACGTATATACTGTTCTCACCGTGAAGTAGGGCCGGCACACCAGGAATATTGACAAATATTACATCCGAGTTGTTAGGTTGCCTTATTTTACGATATACAGCGTTATGGACGCATACAATGTTCCCACAGAGAAGTAGGGTCCGACAGGTTTGGAATGTTGGCAAATATTACATCCGAGGAGTTAGGTTGCCTTAGGTTAGGATATACAACGTTATAGACGCATATAATGTTCCCACCGAGAAGTAGGGTCCGACACGCTTGGAATGTTGTCAAATGTTACATCCGAGGTGTTAGGTTGCCTTAGGTTAGGTTATATGACGTTATTGACGCATATAATGTTCCCACCGTGAAGTAGGTCCGATACGCCTGGATTGTTGTCAAATATTACATCCGAGATGTTAGGTTGCCTTAGGTTAGGATATATAACGTTATAGACGCATATAATGTTCCCACCGAGAGGTAGGGTCCGACACACCTGCAATGTTGTCAAATATTACATCCGAGGTGTTAGGTTGCCTTAGGTTAGGATATATAACGTTATAGATGCATATAATTTTCCCACTGAGAAGTAGGTTCCGACTCGCCAGGAATGTTGTCAAATGTTACATCCGAGGTGCTAGGTTGCCTTAGGTTAGGATATAAAACGTTATAGACGCATATAATGTTCCCACCGAGAAGTAGGGTCCGACATACCTGGAATGTTGTCAAATGTTACATCCGAGGTGTTAGGTTGCCTTAGGTTAGGTTATATGACGTTATAGACGTATATAATGTTCCCACCGGGAAGTAGGACCGACACGCCTGGATTGTTGTCAAATATTACATCCGAGATGTTAGGTTGCCTTAGGTTAGGATATATAACGTTATAGACGTATATACTGATCCCAGTGAGAAGTAGGGTCCGACACACCAGGAATATTGACAACTATTACATCCGAGTAGTTAGGTTGCCTTATTTTACGATATACAGCGTTATAGACGCATACAATGTTCCCACCGAGAAGTAGGGTCCGACAGGTTTGAAATGTTGGCAAATATTACATCCGAAGAGTTAGGTTGCCTTAGGTTAGGATATACAACGTTAGAGACGCATATAATGTTCCCACCGAGAAGTAGGGTCCGACACACCTGGAACGTTGTCAAATGTTACATCCGAGGTGTTAGGTTGCCTTAGGTTAGGATATAAAACGTTATAGACGCATATAATGTTCCCACCGAGAAGTAGGGTCCGACACACATGGAATCTTGTCAAATGTTACATCCGAGGTGTTATGTTGCCTTATGTTAGGATATATAACGTTATAGACGCATATAATATTCCCGCCGAGAAGTAGGGTCCGATTCGCCAGAAATGTTGTCAAATGTTACATCCGAGGGGTTTGGTTGCCTTAGGTTAGGTTATATGACGTTATAGAAGCATATAATGATCCAACCGTGAAGTAGGTCCGACACGCCTGGATTGTTGTCAAATATTACATCCGAGATGTTAGGTTGCCTTAGGTTAGGATATATAACGTTATAGACGTATATACTGTTCTCACCGTGAAGTAGGGTCCGACACACCAGGAATATTGACAAATATTACATCCGAGTTGTTAGGTTGCCTTATTTTACGACATACAGCGTTATAGACGCATACAATGTTCCCACAGAGAAGTAGGGTCCGACAGGTTGGGAATGTTGGCAAATATTACATCCGAGGTGTTAGGTTGCCTTAGGTTAGGATATACAACATTGGAGACGCATATAATGTTCCCACCGAGAAGTAGGGTCCGACTCGCCAGAAATGTTGTCAAATGTTACATCCGAGGTGTTAGGTTGCCTTAGGTTAGGTTATATGACGTTATAGACGCATATAATGTTCCCACCGAGAAGTAGGTCCGACACGCCTGGATTGTTGTCAAATATTACATCCGAGATGTTAGGTTGCCTTAGGTTAGGATATATAACGTTATAGACGCATATAATGTTCCCACCGAGAGGTAGGGTCCGACACGCCAGGAATATTGTCAAATATTACATCCGAGTTATTAGGTTGCCTTAGGATAGGATATATAACGTTATAGACGCATATAATGTTCCCCCCGAGAAGTAGGGTCCGACACACATGGAATCTTGTCAAATATTACATCCGACGTGTTAGGTTGCCTTACGTTAGGATATATAACGTTATAGACGTATATACAGTTCCCACCGTGAAGTAGGGTCCGACACACCAGGAATATTGACAACTATTACATCCGAGTTGTTAGGTTGCCTTATTTTACGATATACAGCGTTAGAGACGCATACAATTTTCCCACCGAGATGTAGGGTCCGACAGGCTTGGAATGTTGGCAAATATTACATCTGAGATGTTAGGTTGCCTTAGGTTACGATATAAAACGTTATAGACGCATATAATTTTCCCACCGAGAGGTAGGTTCCGACACACCTGCAATGTTGTCAAATGTTACATCCGAGGTGTTAGGTTGCCTTAGGTTAGGATATATAACGTTATAGACGCATATAATGTTCCCACCGAGAAGTAGGGTCCGACTCGCCAGGAATGTTGTCAAATGTTACATCTGAGGTGTTAGGTTGCCTTAGGTTAGGATATATAACGTTAGAGACGCATATAATGTTCCCACCTAGAAGTAGGGCCCGACACGCTTGGAATGTTGTCAAATGTTACATCCGAGGTGTTAGGTTGCCTTAGGTTAGGTTATATGACGTTATAGACGCATATAATGTTCCCACCGAGAAGTAGGTCCGACACGCCTAGTTTGTTGTCAAACATTACATCCGAGATGTTAGGTTGCCTTAGGTTAGGATAT
Organism: Xylocopa violacea; assembly: GCA_963969225.1. Classification (NCBI taxonomy): domain Eukaryota; kingdom Metazoa; phylum Arthropoda; class Insecta; order Hymenoptera; family Apidae; genus Xylocopa; species Xylocopa violacea. Next base: position 7,967,108 of record CAXAJV010000019.1, on the reverse strand, counting down.
ATAACGTTATAGACGTATATACTGTTCCCACCGTGAAGTAGGGTCCGACACACGTGGAATGTTGTCAAATGTTACATCCGAGGTGTTAGGTTGCCTTAGGTTAGGATATATAACGTTATAGACGCATATAATGTTCCTACCGAGAAGTAGGTCCGACACGCCTGGATTGTTGTCAAATATTACATCCGAGGTGTTAGGTTGCCTCAGGTTAGGATATATAACGTTATAGACGTATATACTGTTCCCACCGTGAAGTAGGGTCCGACACACGTGGAATGTTGTCAAATGTTACATCCGAGGTGTTAGGTTGCCTTAGGTTAGGATATATAACGTTATAGACGCATATAATGTTCCTACCGAGAAGTAGGTCCGACACGCCTGGATTGTTGTCAAATATTACATCCGAGGTGTTAGGTTGCCTCAGGTTAGGATATATAACGTTATAGACGCATATAATGTTCCCACTGAGAAGTAGGTTCCGACTCGCCAGGAATGTTGTCAAATGTTACATCCGAGGTGCTAGGTTGCCTTAGGTTAGGATATAAAACGTTATAGACGCATATAATGTTCCCACCGAGAAGTAGGTTCCGACTCGCCAGGAATGTTGTCAAATGTTACATCCGAGGTGCTAGGTTGCCTTAGGTTAGGATATAAAACGTTATAGACGCATATAATGTTCCCACCGAGAAGTAGGTTCCGACACACATGGAATCTTGTCAAATGTTACATCCGAGGTGTTATGTTGCCTTAGTTTAGGATATATAACGTTATAGACGCATATAATATTCCCGCCGAGAAGTAGGGTCCGACACACCAGGAATATTGACAACTATTACATCCGAGTAGTTAGGTTGCCTTATTTTACGATATACAGCGTTATAGACGCATACAATGTTCCCACCGAGAAGTAGGGTCCGACAGGTTTGAAATGCTGTCAAATGTTACATCCGAGGTGCTAGGTTGCCTTAGGTTAGGATATAAAATGTTATAGACGCATATAATGTTCCCACCGAGAAGTAGGTTCCGACTCGCCAGGAATGTTGTCAAATGTTACATCCGAGGTGCTAGGTTGCCTTAGGTTAGGATATAAAACGTTATAGACGCATATAATGTTCCCACCGAGAAGTAGGGTCCGACACACCTGGAATGTTGTCAAATGTTACATCCGAGGTGTTTGGTTGCCTTAGGTTAGGTTATATGACGTTATAGACGGATATACTGTTCTCACCGTGAAGTAGGGTCCGACACACCAGGAATATTGACAAATATTACATCCGAGTTGTTAGGTTGCCTTATTTTACGATATACAGCGTTATAGACGCATACAATGTTCCCACAGAGAAGTAGGGTCCGACAGGTTTGGAATGTTGGCAAATATTACATCCGAGGAGTTAGGTTGCCTTAGGTTAGGATATACAACGTTATAGACGCATATAATGTTCCCACCGAGAAGTAGGGTCCGACACGCTTGGAATGTTGTCAAATGTTACATCCGAGGTGTTAGGTTGCCTTAGGTTAGGTTATATGACGTTATAGACGCATATAATGTTCCCACCGAGAAGTAGGTCCGACACACCAGGAATATTGACAAATATTACATCCGAGTTGTTAATTTGACTTCTTTTTCCGATATACAGCGTTATAGACGCATACAATGTTCCCACCGAGATGTGGGGTCCGACAGGCTTGGAATGTTGGCAAATATTACATCCGTGGAGTTATGTTGCCTTAGGTTAGGATATACAACGTTATAGACGCATATAATGTTCCCACCGAGAAGTAGGTTCCGACACACCTGCCATGTTGTCAAATGTTACATCCGAGGTTTTAGGTTGCCTTAGGTTAGGATATATAACGTTATAGACGCATATAATGTTCCCACTGAGAAGTAGGTTCTGACTCGCCAGGAATGCTGTCAAATGTTACATCCGAGGTGCTAGGTTGCCTTAGGTTAGGATATAAAATGTTATAGACGCATATAATGTTCCCACCGAGAAGTAGGTTCCGACTCGCCAGGAATGTTGTCAAATGTTACATCCGAGGTGCTAGGTTGCCTTAGGTTAGGATATAAAACGTTATAGACGCATATAATGTTCCCACCGAGAAGTAGGGTCCGACACACCTGGAATGTTGTCAAATGTTACATCCGAGGTGTTTGGTTGCCTTAGGTTAGGTTATATGACGTTATAGACGGATATACTGTTCTCACCGTGAAGTAGGGTCCGACACACCAGGAATATTGACAAATATTACATCCGAGTTGTTAGGTTGCCTTATTTTACGATATACAGCGTTATAGACGCATACAATGTTCCCACAGAGAAGTAGGGTCCGACAGGTTTGGAATGTTGGCAAATATTACATCCGAGGAGTTAGGTTGCCTTAGGTTAGGATATACAACGTTATAGACGCATATAATGTTCCCACCGAGAAGTAGGGTCCGACACGCTTGGAATGTTGTCAAATGTTACATCCGAGGTGTTAGGTTGCCTTAGGTTAGGTTATATGACGTTATAGACGCATATAATGTTCCCACCGAGAAGTAGGTCCGACACACCAGGAATATTGACAAATATTACATCCGAGTTGTTAATTTGACTTCTTTTTCCGATATACAGCGTTATAGACGCATACAATGTTCCCACCGAGATGTGGGGTCCGACAGGCTTGGAATGTTGGCAAATATTACATCCGTGGAGTTATGTTGCCTTAGGTTAGGATATACAACGTTATAGACGCATATAATGTTCCCACCGAGAAGTAGGTTCCGACACACCTGCCATGTTGTCAAATGTTACATCCGAGGTTTTAGGTTGCCTTAGGTTAGGATATATAACGTTATAGACGCATATAATGTTCCCACTGAGAAGTAGGTTCTGACTCGCCAGGAATGCTGTCAAATGTTACATCCGAGGTGCTAGGTTGCCTTAGGTTAGGATATAAAATGTTATAGACGCATATAATGTTCCCACCGAGAAGTAGGTTCCGACTCGCCAGGAATGTTGTCAAATGTTACATCCGAGGTGCTAGGTTGCCTTAGGTTAGGATATAAAACGTTATAGACGCATATAATGTTCCCACCGAGAAGTAGGGTCCGACACACCTGGAATGTTGTCAAATGTTACATCCGAGGTGTTTGGTTGCCTTAGGTTAGGTTATATGACGTTATAGAAGCATATAATGATCCAACCGTGAAGTAGGTCTGACACGCCTGGATTGTTGTCAAATATTACATCCGAGATGTTAGGTTGCCTTAGGTTAGGATATATAACGTTATAGACGTATATACTGTTCTCACCGTGAAGTAGGGCCGGCACACCAGGAATATTGACAAATATTACATCCGAGTTGTTAGGTTGCCTTATTTTACGATATACAGCGTTATGGACGCATACAATGTTCCCACAGAGAAGTAGGGTCCGACAGGTTTGGAATGTTGGCAAATATTACATCCGAGGAGTTAGGTTGCCTTAGGTTAGTATATACAACGTTATAGACGCATATAATGGTCCCACCGAGAAGTAGGGTCCGACACGCTTGGAATGTTGTCAAATGTTACATCCGAGGTGTTAGGTTGCCTTAGGTTAGGTTATATGACGTTATTGACGCATATAATGTTCCCACCGAGAAGTAGGTTCCGACACACCTGCCATGTTGTCAAATGTTACATCCGAGGTTTTAGGTTGCCTTAGGTTAGGATATATAACGTTATAGACGCATATAATGTTCCCACTGAGAAGTAGGTTCCGACTCGCCAGGAATGCTGTCAAATGTTACATCCGAGGTGCTAGGTTGCCTTAGGTTAGCATATAAAACGTTATAGACGCATATAATGTTCCCACCGAGAAGTAGGTTCCGACTCGCCAGGAATGTTGTCAAATGTTACATCCGAGGTGCTAGGTTGCCTTAGGTTAGGATATAAAACGTTATAGACGCATATAATGTTCCCACCGAGAAGTAGGGTCCAACATACCTGGAATGTTGTCAAATGTTACATCCGAGTAGTTAGGTTGCCTTATTTTACGATATACAGCGTTATAGACGCATACAATGTTCCCACCGAGAAGTAGGGTCCGACAGGTTTGAAATGTTGGCAAATATTACATCCGAAGAGTTAGGTTGCCTTAGGTTAGGATATACAACGTTAGAGACGCATATAATGTTCCCACCGAGAAGTAGGGTCCGACACACCTGGAATGTTGTCAAATGTTACATCCGAGGTGTTAGGTTGCCTTAGGTTAGGATATAAAACGTTATAGACGCATATAATGTTCCCACCGAGAAGTAGGGTCCGACACACATGGAATCTTGTCAAATGTTACATCCGAGGTGTTATGTTGCCTTATGTTAGGATATATAACGTTATAGACGCATATAATATTCCCGCCGAGAAGTAGGGTCCGATTCGCCAGAAATGTTGTCAAATGTTACATCCGAGGGGTTTGGTTGCCTTAGGTTAGGTTATATGACGTTATAGAAGCATATAATGATCCAACCGTGAAGTAGGTCCGACACGCCTGGATTGTTGTCAAATATTACATCCGAGATGTTAGGTTGCCTTAGGTTAGGATATATAACGTTATAGACGCATATAATGTTCCCACCGAGAGGTAGGGTCCGACACGCCAGGAATATTGTCAAATATTACATCCGAGTTATTAGGTTGCCTTAGGATAGGATATATAACGTTATAGATGCATATAATGTTCCCCCCGAGAAGTAGGGTCCGACACACATGGAATCTTGTCAAATATTACATCCGACGTGTTAGGTTGCCCTACGTTAGGATATATAACGTTATAGACGTATATACAGTTCCCACCGTGAAGTAGGGTCCGACACACCAGGAATATTGACAACTATTACATCCGAGTTGTTAGGTTGCCTTATTTTACGATATACAGCGTTAGAGACGCATACAATTTTCCCACCGAGATGTAGGGTCCGACAGGCTTGGAATGTTGGCAAATATTACATCTGAGATGTTAGGTTGCCTTAGGTTACGATATATAACGTTATAGACGCATATAATTTTCCCACCGAGAGGTAGGTTCCGACACACCTGCAATGTTGTCAAATGTTACATCCGAGGTGTTAGGTTGCCTTAGGTTAGGATATATAACGTTATAGACGCATATAATGTTCCCACCGGGAAGTAGGGTCCGACTCGCCAGGAATGTTGTCAAATGTTACATCTGAGGTGTTAGGTTGCCTTAGGTTAGGATATATAACGTTAGAGACGCATATAATGTTCCCACCTAGAAGTAGGGCCCGACACGCTTGGAATGTTGTCAAATGTTACATCCGAGGTGTTAGGTTGCCTTAGGTTAGGTTATATGACGTTATAGACGCATATAATGTTCCCACCGAGAAGTAGGTCCGACACGCCTAGTTTGTTGTCAAACATTACATCCGAGATGTTAGGTTGCCTTAGGTTAGGATATATAACGTTATAGACGGATATACTGTTCCCACCGTGAAGTAGGGTCCGACACACCAGGAGTATTGACAAATATTACATCCGAGTTGTTAATTTGCCTTATTTTCCGATATACAGCGTTATAGACGCATACAATGTTCCCACCGAGATGTAGGGTCCGACAGGCTTGGAATGTTGGCAAATATTACATCCGTGGAGTTAGGTTGCCTTAAGTTAGGATATACAACGTTATAGACGCATATAATGTTCCCACCGAGAAGTAGGGTCCGACACACCTGCAATGTTGTCAAATGTTACATCCGAGGTGTTAGGTTTCCTTAGGTTAGGATATATAACGTTATAGACGCATATAATGTTCCCACTGAGAAGTAGGTTCCGACTCGCCTGGAATGTTGTCAAATGTTACATCCGAGGTGCTAGATTGCCTTAGGTTAGGATATAAAACGTTATAGACGCATATAATGTTCCCACCGAGAAGTAGGTTCCGACTCGCCAGGAATGTTGTGAAATGTTACATCCGAGGTGTTAGATTGCCTTAGGGTAGGATATATAACGTTAGAGACGCATATAATGTTCCCACTGAGAAGTAAGTTCCGACTCGCCAGGAATGTTGTCAAATGTTACATCCGAGGTGTTAGGTTGCCTTAGCTTAGGATATATAACGTTATAGACGTATATACTGTTCCCACCGTGAAGCAGGGTCCGACACACCAGGAATATTGACAACTATTACATCCGACTTGTTAGGTTGCTTTATTTTACGATATACAGCGTTATAGACGCATACAATATTCTCACCGAGAAGTAGGGCCCGACAGGTTTGGGATGTTGGCAAATATTACATCCGAGGAGTTAGCTTGCCTTAGGTTAGGATATACAACGTTATAGACGCATATAATGTTCCCACCGAGAACTAGGGTCCGACTCGCTGGGAATGTTGTCAAATGTTACATCCGAGTTGCTAGGTTGCCTTAGGTTAGGATATATAACGTTATAGACGTATATAATGTTCCCACCGAGAAGTAGGGCCCGACACGCTTGGAATGATGTCAAATGTTACATCCGAGTTCTTAGGTTGCCTTAGGATGGGATATATAACATTAAAGACGCACTTAATGTTCCCACCGAGAAGTAGGGTCCGACTCGCCAGGAATGTTGTCAAATGTTACATCTGAGGTGTTAGGTTGCCTTAGGTTAGGATATATAACGTTAGAGACGCATATAATGTTCCCACCTAGAAGTAGGGCCCGACACGCTTGGAATGTTGTCAAATGTTACATCCGAGGTGTTAGGTTGCCTTAGGTTAGGTTATATGACGTTATAGACGCATATAATGTTCCCACCGAGAAGTAGTTCCGACACGCCTGGATTGTTGTCAAATATTACATCCGAGATGTTAGGATGCCTTAGGTTAGGATATATAACGTTATAGATGTATATACTGTTCCCACCGAGAAGTTGGTTCCGACACACGCGGAATGTTGTCAAATGTTACATCCGAGGTGTTAGGTTGCCTTAGGTTAGGTTATATGACGTTATAGACGCATATAATGTTCCCACCGAGAAGTAGGTCCGACACGCCTGGATTGTTGTCAAATATTACATCCGAGATGTTAGGTTGCCTTAGGTTAGGTTGTATGACGTTATAGACGCATATAATGTTCCCACCGAGAAGTAGGGTCCGACACATATGGAATCTTGTCAAATGTTACATCCGAGTTGTTAGGTTGCCTTATTTTACTACATACAGCGTTATAGACGCATACAATGTTCCCACAGAGAAGTAGGGTCCGACAGGTTGGGAATGTTGGCAAATATTACATCCGAGGTGTTAGGTTGCCTTAGGTTAGGATATACAACATTGGAGACGCATATAATGTTCCCACCGAGAAGTAGGTTCCGACACGCCAGGAATGTTGTAAAATATTGCGTCCTAGTTGATAGGTTAACTTAGGTTGGGGTATACAACGTTATAGACGTATACAATGTTTCCACCGAGAAGTAGGTTCCGACTCGCCAGGAATGTTGTGAAATGTTACATGCGAGGTGTTAGATTGCCTTAGGGTAGGATATATAACGTTAGAGACGCATATAATGTTCCCACTGAGAAGTAAGTTCCGACTCGCCAGGAATGTTGTCAAATGTTACATCCGAGGTGTTAGGTTGCCTTAGGATAGGATATATAACGTTATAGACGCATATAATGTTCCCACCGAGAAGTAGGGTCCGACTCGCCAGAAATGTTGTCAAATGTTACATCCGAGGTGTTAGGTTGCCTTAGGTTAGGTTATATGACGTTATAGACGCATATAATGTTCCCACCGAGAAGTAGGTCCGACACGCCTAGTTTGTTGTCAAACATTACATCCGAGATGTTAGGTTGCCTTAGGTTAGGATATATAACGTTGTAGACGGATATACTGTTTCCACCGTGAAGTAGGGACCGACACTCCAGGAATATTGACAAATATTACATCCGAGTTGTTAATTTGCCTTCTTTTTCCGATATACAGCGTTATAGACGCATACAATGTTCCCACCGAGATGTGGGGTCCGAAAGGCTTGGAATATTGGCAAATATTACATCCGTGGAGTTAGGTTGCCTTAGGTTAGGATATACAACGTTATAGACGCATATAATGTTCCCACCGAGAAGTAGGTTCCGACACACCTGCAATGTTGTCAAATGTTACGTCCGAGGTGTTATGTTGCCTTAGGTTAGGATATATAACGTCATAGACGCATATAATGTTCCCACTGAGAAGTAGGTTCCGACTCGCCAGGAATGTTGTCAAATGTTACATCCGAGGTGCTAGGTTGCCTTAGGTTAGGATATAAAACATTATAGACGCATATAATGTTCCCACCGAGAAGTAGGGTCCGACACACCTGGAATGTTGTCAAATGTTACATCCGAGGTGTTAGGTTGGCTTAGGTTAGGTTATATGACGTTATAGACGTATACAATGTTCCCACCGAGAAGTAGGTCCGACACGCCTGGATTGTTGTCAAATATTACATCCGAGATGTTAGGTTGCCTTAGGTTAGGATATATAACGTTATAGACGTATATACTGATCCCACTGAGAAGTAGGGTCCGACACACCAGGAATATTGACAACTATTACATCCGAGTAGTTAGGTTGCCTTATTTTACGATATACAGCGTTATAGACGCATACAATGTTCCCACCGAGAAGTAGGGTCCGACAGGTTTGAAATGTTGGCAAATATTACATCCGAGGAGTTAGGTTGCCTTAGGTTAGGATATACAACGTTAGAGACGCATATAATGTTCCCACCGAGAAGTAGGGTCCGACACACCTGGAATGTTGTCAAATGTTACATCCGAGGTGCTAGGTTGCCTTAGGTTAGGTTATATGACGTTATAGACGCATATAATGTTCCCACCGAGAAGTAGGTCCGACACGCCTGGATTGTTGTCAAATATTACATCCGAGATGTTAGGTTGCCTTAGGTTAGGATATATAACGTTATAGACGCATATAGTGTTCCCACCGAGAGGTAGGGTCCGACACGCCAGGAATATTGTCAAATATTACATCCGAGTTATTAGGTTGCCTTAGGGTAGGATATATAACGTTATAGACGCATATAATGTTCCCCCCGAGATGTAGGGTCCGACACACATGGAATCTTGTCAAATATTACATCCGACGTGTTAGGTTGCCTTAGGTTAGGATATATAACGTTATAGACGTATATACAGTTCCCACCGTGAAGTAGGGTCCGACACACCAGGAATATTGACAACTATTACATCCGAGTTGTTAGGTTGCCTTATTTTACGATATACAGCGTTATAGACGCATACAATTTTCCCACCGAGGTGTAGGGTCCGACAGGCTTGGAATGTTGGCAAATATTACATCTGAGATGTTAGGTTGCCTTAGGTTAGGATATATAACGTAATAGACGCATATAATTTTCCCACCGAGAGGTAGGGTCCGACACGCCAGGAATATTGTCAAATATTACATCCGAGTTATTAGGTTGCCTTAGGATAGGATATATAACGTTATAGACGCATATAATGTTCCCACCGAGAAGTAGGGTCCGACTCGCCAGAAATGTTGTCAAATGTTACATCCGAGGTGTTAGGTTGCCTTAGGTTAGGTTATAAGACGTTATAGACGCATATAATGTGCCCACCGAGAAGTAGGTCCGACACGCCTAGTTTGTTGTCAAACATTACATCCGAGATGGTAGGTTGCCTTAGGTTAGGATATATAACGTTGTAGACGGATATACTGTTCCCACCGTGAAGTAGGGTCCGACACTCCAGGAATATTGACAAATATTACATCCGAGTTGTTAATTTGCCTTCTTTTTCCGATATACTGCGTTATAGACGCATACAATGTTCCCACCGAGGTGTGGGGTCCGACACGCATGGGTTGTTGTCAAACATTACATCCGAGATGTTAGGTTGCCTTAGGTTAGGATATACAACGTTATAGACGCATATAATGTTCCCACCGAGAAGTAGGTTCCGACACACCTGCAATGTTGTCAAATGTTACGTCCGAGGTGTTATGTTGCCTTAGGTTAGGATATATAACGTCATAGACGCATATAATGTTCCCACTGAGAAGTAGGTTCCGACTCGCCAGGAATGTTGTCAAATGTTACATCCGAGGTGCTAGGTTGCCTTAGGTTAGGATATAAAACATTATAGACGCATATAATGTTCGCACCGAGAAGTAGGGTCCGACACACCTGGAATGTTGTCAAAAGTTACATCCGAGGTGTTAGGTTGCCTTAGGTTAGGTTATATGACGTTATAGACGTATATAATGTTCCCACCGAGAAGTAGGTCCGACACGCCTGGATTGTTGTCAAATATTACATCCGAGATGTTAGGTTGCCTTAGGTTAGGATATATAACGTTATAGACGTATATACTGATCCCACTGAGAAGTAGGGTCCGACACACGTGGAATGTTGTCAAATGTTACATCCGAGGTGTTAGGTTGCCTTAGGTTAGGATATATAACGTTATAGACGCATATAATGTTCCTACCGAGAAGTAGGTCCGACACGCCTGGATTGTTGTCAAATATTACATCCGAGGTGTTAGGTTGCCTCAGGTTAGGATATATAACGTTATAGACGCATATAATGTTCCCACTGAGAAGTAGGCTCCGACTCGCCAGGAATGTTGTCAAATGTTACATCCGAGGTGCTAGGTTGCCTTAGGTTAGGATATAAAACGTTATAGACGCATATAATGTTCCCACCGAGAAGTAGCTTCCGACTCGCCAGGAATGTTGTCAAATGTTACATCCGAGGTGCTAGGTTGCCTTAGGTTAGGATATAAAACGTTATAGACGCATATAATGTTCCCACCGAGAAGTAGGTTCCGACACACATGGAATCTTGTCAAATGTTACATCCGAGGTGTTATGTTGCCTTAGTTTAGGATATATAACGTTATAGACGCATATAATATTCCCGCCGAGAAGTAGGGTCCGACAAACCAGGAATATTGACAACTATTACATCCGAGTGGTTAGGTTGCCTTATTTTACGATATACAGCGTTATAGACGCATACAATGTTCCCACCGAGAAGTAGGGTCCGACAGGTTTGAAATGTTGGCAAATATTACATCCGAGGAGTTAGGTTGCCTTAGGTTAGGATATACAACGTTAGAGACGCATATAATGTTCCCACCGAGAAGTAGGGTCCGACACACCTGGAATGTTGTCAAATGTTACATCCGAGGTGTTAGGTTGCCTTAGGTTAGGTTATATGACGTTATAGACGTATATAATGTTCCCACCGAGAAGTAGGTCCGACACGCCTGGATTGTTGTCAAATATTACTTCCGAGATGTTAGGTTGCCTTAGGTTAGGATATATAATGTTATAGACGGATATACTGTTCTCACCGTGAAGTAGGGTCCGACACACCAGGAATATTGACAAATATTACATCCGAGTTGTTAGGTTGCCTTATTTTACGATATACAGCGTTATAGACGCATACAATGTTCCCACAGAGAAGTAGGGTCCGACAGGTTTGGAATGTTGGCAAATATTACATCCGAGGAGTTAGGTTGCCTTAGGTTAGGATATACAACGTTATAGACGCATATAATGTTCCCACCGAGAAGTAGGGTCCGACACGCTTGGAATGTTGTCAAATGTTACATCCGAGGTGTTAGGTTGCCTTAGGTTAGGTTATATGACGTTATAGACGCATATAATGTTCCCACCGAGAAGTAGGTCCGACAGGCCTGGATTGTTGTCAAATATTACATCCGAGATGTTAGGTTGCCTTAGGTTAGGATATATAGCGTTATAGACGGATATACTGTTCCCACCGTGAAGTAGGGTCCGACACACCAGGAATATTGACAAATATTACATCCGAGTTGTTAATTTGACTTCTTTTTCCGATATACAGCGTTATAGACGCATACAATGTTCCCACCGAGATGTGGGGTCCGACAGGCTTGGAATGTTGGCAAATATTACATCCGTGGAGTTATGTTGCCTTAGGTTAGGATATACAACGTTATAGACGCATATAATGTTCCCACCGAGAAGTAGGTTCCGACACACCTGCCATGTTGTCAAATGTTACATCCGAGGTTTTAGGTTGCCTTAGGTTAGGATATATAACGTTATAGACGCATATAATGTTCCCACCGAGAAGTAGGGTCCGACACACCTGGAATGTTGTCAAATGTTACATCCGAGGTGTTTGGTTGCCTTAGGTTAGGTTATATGACGTTATAGAAGCATATAATGATCCAACCGTGAAGTAGGTCTGACACGCCTGGATTGTTGTCAAATATTACATCCGAGATGTTAGGTTGCCTTAGGTTAGGATATATAACGTTATAGACGCATATAATGTTCCCACCGAGAGGTAGGGTCCGACACACCTGCAATGTTGTCAAATATTACATCCGAGGTGTTAGGTTGCCTTAGGTTAGGATATATAACGTTATAGATGCATATAATTTTCCCACTGAGAAGTAGGTTCCGACTCGCCAGGAATGTTGTCAAATGTTACATCCGAGGTGCTAGGTTGCCTTAGGTTAGGATATAAAACGTTATAGACGCATATAATGTTCCCACCGAGAAGTAGGGTCCGACATACCTGGAATGTTGTCAAATGTTACATCCGAGGTGTTATGTTGCCTTAGTTTAGGATATATAACGTTATAGACGCATATAATATTCCCGCCGAGAAGTAGGGTCCGACACACCAGGAATATTGACAACTATTACATCCGAGTAGTTAGGTTGCCTTATTTTACGATATACAGCGTTATAGACGCATACAATGTTCCCACCGAGAAGTAGGGTCCGACAGGTTTGAAATGTTGGCAAATATTACATCCGAGGAGTTAGGTTGCCTTAGGTTAGGATATACAACGTTAGAGACGCATATAATGTTCCCACCGAGAAGTAGGGTCCGACACACCTGGAATGTTGTCAAATGTTACATCCGAGGTGTTAGGTTGCCTTAGGTTAGGTTATATGACGTTATAGACGTATATAATATTCCCGCCGAGAAGTAGGGTCCGACACACCAGGAATATTGACAACTATTACATCCGAGTAGTTAGGTTGCCTTATTTTACGATATACAGCGTTATAGACGCATACAATGTTCCCACCGAGAAGTAGGGTCCGACAGGTTTGAAATGTTGGCAAATATTACATCCGAGGAGTCAGGTTGCCTTAGGTTAGGATATACAACGTTAGAGACGCATATAATGTTCCCACCGAGAAGTAGGGTCCGACACACCTGGAATGTTGTCAAATGTTACATCCGAGGTGTTAGGTTGCCTTAGGTTAGGTTATATGACGTTATAGACGTATATAATGTTCCCACCGAGAAGTAGGTCCGACACGCCTGGATTGTTGTCAAATATTACTTCCGAGATGTTAGGTTGCCTTAGGTTAGGATATATAACGTTATAGACGGATATACTGTTCTCACCGTGAAGTAGGGTCCGACACACCAGGAATATTGACAAATATTACATCCGAGTTGTTAGGTTGCCTTATTTTACGATATACAGCGTTATAGACGCATACAATGTTCCCACAGAGAAGTAGGGTCCGACAGGTTTGGAATGTTGGCAAATATTACATCCGAGGAGTTAGGTTGCCTTAGGTTAGGATATACAACGTTATAGACGCATATAATGTTCCCACCGAGAAGTAGGGTCCGACACGCTTGGAATGTTGTCAAATGTTACATCCGAGGTGTTAGGTTGCCTTAGGTTAGGTTATATGACGTTATAGACGCATATAATGTTCCCACCGAGAAGTAGGACCGACAGGCCTGGATTGTTGTCAAATATTACATCCGAGATATTAGGTTGCCTTAGGTTAGGATATATAGCGTTATAGACGGATATACTGTTCCCACCGTGAAGTAGGGTCCGACACACCAGGAATATTGACAAATATTACATCCGAGTTGTTAATTTGACTTCTTTTTCCGATATACAGCGTTATAGACGCATACAATGTTCCCACCGAGATGTGGGGTCCGACAGGCTTGGAATGTTGGCAAATATTACATCCGTGGAGTTATGTTGCCTTAGGTTAGGATATACAACGTTATAGACGCATATAATGTTCCCACCGAGAAGTAGGTTCCGACACACCTGCCATGTTGTCAAATGTTACATCCGAGGTTTTAGGTTGCCTTAGGTTAGGATATATAACGTTATAGACGCATATAATGTTCCCACTGAGAAGTAGGTTCCGACTCGCCAGGAATGCTGTCAAATGTTACATCCGAGGTGCTAGGTTGCCTTAGGTTAGGATATAAAATGTTATAGACGCATATAATGTTCCCACCGAGAAGTAGGTTCCGACTCGCCAGGAATGTTGTCAAATGTTACATCCGAGGTGCTAGGTTGGCTTAGGTTAGGATATAAAACGTTATAGACGCATATAATGTTCCCACCGAGAAGTAGGGTCCGACACACCTGGAATGTTGTCAAATGTTACATCCGAGGTGTTTGGTTGCCTTAGGTTATGTTATATGACGTTATAGAAGCATATAATGATCCAACCGTGAAGTAGGTCTGACACGCCTGGATTGTTGTCAAATATTACATCCGAGATGTTAGGTTGCCTTAGGTTAGGATATATAACGTTATAGACGTATATACTGTTCTCACCGTGAAGTAGGGCCGGCACACCAGGAATATTGACAAATATTACATCCGAGTTGTTAGGTTGCCTTATTTTACGATATACAGCGTTATGGACGCATACAATGTTCCCACAGAGAAGTAGGGTCCGACAGGTTTGGAATGTTGGCAAATATTACATCCGAGGAGTTAGGTTGCCTTAGGTTAGGATATACAACGTTATAGACGCATATAATGTTCCCACCGAGAAGTAGGGTCCGACACGCTTGGAATGTTGTCAAATGTTACATCCGAGGTGTTAGGTTGCCTTAGGTTAGGTTATATGACGTTATTGACGCATATAATGTTCCCACCGAGAAGTAGGTTCCGACACACCTGCCATGTTGTCAAATGTTACATCCGAGGTTTTAGGTTGCCTTAGGTTAGGATATATAACGTTATAGACGCATATAATGTTCCCACTGAGAAGTAGGTTCCGACTCCCCAGGAATGCTGTCAAATGTTACATCCGAGGTGCTAGGTTGCCTTAGGTTAGCATATAAAACGTTATAGACGCATATAATGTTCCCACCGAGAAGTAGGTTCCGACTCGCCAGGAATGTTGTCAAATGTTACATCCGAGGTGCTAGGTTGCCTTAGGTTAGGATATAAAACGTTATAGACGCATATAATGTTCCCACCGAGAAGTAGGGTCCGACATACCTGGAATGTTGTCAAATGTTACATCCGAGGTGTTAGGTTGCCTTAGGTTAGGTTATATGACGTTATAGACGTATATAATGTTCCCACCGGGAAGTAGGACCGACACGCCTGGATTGTTGTCAAATATTACATCCGAGATGTTAGGTTGCCTTAGGTTAGGATATATAACGTTATAGACGTATATACTGATCCCACTGAGAAGTAGGGTCCGACACACCAGGAATATTGACAACTATTACATCCGAGTAGTTAGGTTGCCTTATTTTACGATATACAGCGTTATAGACGCATACAATGTTCCCACCGAGAAGTAGGGTCCGACAGGTTTGAAATGTTGGCAAATATTACATCCGAAGAGTTAGGTTGCCTTAGGTTAGGATATACAACGTTAGAGACGCATATAATGTTCCCACCGAGAAGTAGGGTCCGACACACCTGGAATGTTGTCAAATGTTACATCCGAGGTGTTAGGTTGCCTTAGGTTAGGATATAAAACGTTATAGACGCATATAATGTTCCCACCGAGAAGTAGGGTCCGACACACATGGAATCTTGTCAAATGTTACATCCGAGGTGTTATGTTGCCTTATGTTAGGATATATAACGTTATAGACGCATATAATATTCCCGCCGAGAAGTAGGGTCCGATTCGCCAGAAATGTTGTCAAATGTTACATCCGAGGGGTTTGGTTGCCTTAGGTTAGGTTATATGACGTTATAGAAGCATATAATGATCCAACCGTGAAGTAGGTCCGACACGCCTGGATTGTTGTCAAATATTACATCCGAGATGTTAGGTTGCCTTAGGTTAGGATATATAACGTTATAGACGTATATACTGTTCTCACCGTGAAGTAGGGCCGGCACACCAGGAATATTGACAAATATTACATCCGAGTTGTTAGGTTGCCTTATTTTACGATATACAGCGTTATGGACGCATACAATGTTCCCACAGAGAAGTAGGGTCCGACAGGTTTGGAATGTTGGCAAATATTACATCCGAGGAGTTAGGTTGCCTTAGGTTAGGATATACAACGTTATAGACGCATATAATGTTCCCACCGAGAAGTAGGGTCCGACACGCTTGGAATGTTGTCAAATGTTACATCCGAGGTGTTAGGTTGCCTTAGGTTAGGTTATATGACGTTATTGACGCATATAATGTTCCCACCGAGAAGTAGGTTCCGACACACCTGCCATGTTGTCAAATGTTACATCCGAGGTTTTAGGTTGCCTTAGGTTAGGATATATAACGTTATAGACGCATATAATGTTCCCACTGAGAAGTAGGTTCCGACTCGCCAGGAATGCTGTCAAATGTTACATCCGAGGTGCTAGGTTGCCTTAGGTTAGCATATAAAACGTTATAGACGCATATAATGTTCCCACCGAGAAGTAGGTTCCGACTCGCCAGGAATGTTGTCAAATGTTACATCCGAGGTGCTAGGTTGCCTTAGGTTAGGATATAAAACGTTATAGACGCATATAATGTTCCCACCGAGAAGTAGGGTCCGACATACCTGGAATGTTGTCAAATGTTACATCCGAGGTGTTAGGTTGCCTTAGGTTAGGTTATATGACGTTATAGACGTATATAATGTTCCCACCGGGAAGTAGGACCGACACGCCTGGATTGTTGTCAAATATTACATCCGAGATGTTAGGTTGCCTTAGGTTAGGATATATAACGTTATAGACGTATATACTGATCCCACTGAGAAGTAGGGTCCGACACACCAGGAATATTGACAACTATTACATCCGAGTAGTTAGGTTGCCTTATTTTACGATATACAGCGTTATAGACGCATACAATGTTCCCACCGAGAAGTAGGGTCCGACAGGTTTGAAATGTTGGCAAATATTACATCCGAAGAGTTAGGTTGCCTTAGGTTAGGATATACAACGTTAGAGACGCATATAATGTTCCCACCGAGAAGTAGGGTCCGACACACCTGGAATGTTGTCAAATGTTACATCCGAGGTGTTAGGTTGCCTTAGGTTAGGATATAAAACGTTATAGACGCATATAATGTTCCCACCGAGAAGTAGGGTCCGACACACATGGAATCTTGTCAAATGTTACATCCGAGGTGTTATGTTGCCTTATGTTAGGATATATAACGTTATAGACGCATATAATATTCCCGCCGAGAAGTAGGGTCCGATTCGCCAGAAATGTTGTCAAATGTTACATCCGAGGGGTTTGGTTGCCTTAGGTTAGGCTATATGACGTTATAGAAGCATATAATGATCCAACCGTGAAGTAGGTCCGACACGCCTGGATTGTTGTCAAATATTACATCCGAGATGTTAGGTTGCCTTAGGTTATGATATATAACGTTATAGACGTATATACTGTTCTCACCGTGAAGTAGGGTCCGACACACCAGGAATATTGACAAATATTACATCCGAGTTGTTAGGTTGCCTTATTTTACGATATACAGCGTTATGGACGCATACAATGTTCCCACAGAGAAGTAGGGTCCGACAGGTTTGGAATGTTGGCAAATATTACATCCGAGGAGTTAGGTTGCCTTAGGTTAGGATATACAACGTTATAGACGCATATAATGTTCCCACCGAGAAGTAGGGTCCGACACGCTTGGAATGTTGTCAAATGTTACATCCGAGGTGTTAGGTTGCCTTAGGTTAGGTTATATGACGTTATTGACGCATATAATGTTCCCACCGAGAAGTAGGTTCCGACACACCTGCCATGTTGTCAAATGTTACATCCGAGGTTTTAGGTTGCCTTAGGTTAGGATATATAACGTTATAGACGCATATAATGTTCCCACTGAGAAGTAGGTTCCGACTCGCCAGGAATGCTGTCAAATGTTACATCCGAGGTGCTAGGTTGCCTTAGGTTAGCATATAAAACGTTATAGACGCATATAATGTTCCCACCGAGAAGTAGGTTCCGACTCGCCAGGAATGTTGTCAAATGTTAAATCCGAGGTGCTAGGTTGCCTGAGGTTAGGATATAAAACGTTATAGACGCATATAATGTTCCCACCGAGAAGTAGGGTCCGACATACCTGGAATGTTGTCAAATGTTACATCCGAGGTGTTAGGTTGCCTTAGGTTAGGTTATATGACGTTATAGACGTATATAATGTTCCCACCGGGAAGTAGGACCGACACGCCTGGATTGTTGTCAAATATTACATCCGAGATGTTAGGTTGCCTTAGGTTAGGATATATAACGTTATAGACGTATATACTGATCCCACTGAGAAGTAGGGTCCGACACACCAGGAATATTGACAACTATTACATCCGAGTAGTTAGGTTGCCTTATTTTACAATATACAGCGTTATAGACGCATACAATGTTCCCACCGAGAAGTAGGGTCCGACAGGTTTGAAATGTTGGCAAATATTACATCCGAAGAGTTAGGTTGCCTTAGGTTAGGATATACAACGTTAGAGACGCATATAATGTTCCCACCGAGAAGTAGGGTCCGACACACCTGGAATGTTGTCAAATGTTACATCCGAGGTGTTAGGTTGCCTTAGGTTAGGATATAAAACGTTATAGACGCATATAATGTTCCCACCGAGAAGTAGGGTCCGACACACATGGAATCTTGTCAAATGTTACATCCGAGGTGTTATGTTGCCTTATGTTAGGATATATAACGTTATAGACGCATATAATATTCCCGCCGAGAAGTAGGGTCCGATTCGCCAGAAATGTTGTCAAATGTTACATCCGAGGGGTTTGGTTGCCTTAGGTTAGGTTATATGACGTTATAGAAGCATATAATGATCCAACTGTGAAGTAGGTCCGACACGCCTGGATTGTTGTCAAATATTACATCCGAGATGTTAGGTTGCCTTAGGTTAGGATATATAACGTTATAGACGTATATACTGTTCTCACCGTGAAGTAGGGTCCGACACACCAGGAATATTGACAAATATTACATCCGAGTTGTTAGGTTGCCTTACTTTACGACATACAGCGTTATAGACGCATACAATGTTCCCACAGAGAAGTAGGGTCCGACAGGTTGGGAATGTTGGCGAATATTACATCCGAGGTGTTAGGTTGCCTTAGGTTAGGATATACAACATTGGAGACGCATATAATGTTCCCACCGAGAAGTAGGTTCCGACTCGCCAGGAATGTTGTGAAATGTTACATCCGAGGTGTTAGATTGCCTTAGGGTAGGATATATAACGTTAGAGACGCATATAATGTTCCCACTGAGAAGTAAGTTCCGACTCGCCAGGAATGTTGTCAAATGTTACATCCGAGGTGTTAGGTTGCCTTAGCTTAGGATATATAACGTTATAGACGTATATACTGTTCCCACCGTGAAGCAGGGTCCGACACACCAGGAATATTGACAACTATTACATCCGACTTGTTAGGTTGCTTTATTTTACGATATACAGCGTTATAGACGCATACAATATTCTCACCGAGAAGTAGGGCCCGACAGGTTTGGGATGTTGGCAAATATTACATCCGAGGAGTTAGCTTGCCTTAGGTTAGGATATACAACGTTATAGACGCATATAATGTTCCCAGCGAGAACTAGGGTCCGACTCGCTGGGAATGTTGTCAAATGTTACATCCGAGTTGCTAGGTTGCCTTAGGTTAGGATATATAACGTTATAGACGTATATAATGTTCCCACCGAGAAGTAGGGCCCGACACGCTTGGAATGATGTCAAATGTTACATCCGAGTTCTTAGGTTGCCTTAGGATAGGATATATAACATTAAAGACGCACTTAATGTTCCCACCGAGAAGTAGGGTCCGACTCGCCAGGAATGTTGTCAAATGTTACATCTGAGGTGTTAGGTTGCCTTAGGTTAGGATATATAACGTTAGAGACGCATATAATGTTCCCACCTAGAAGTAGGGCCCGACACGCTTGGAATGTTGTCAAATGTTACATCCGAGGTGTTAGGTTGCCTTAGGTTAGGTTATATGACGTTATAGACGCATATAATGTTCCCACCGAGAAGTAGGTCCGACACGCCTAGTTTGTTGTCAAACATTACATCCGAGATGTTAGGTTGCCTTAGGTTAGGATATATAACGTTATAGACGTATATACTGTTCCCACCGTGAAGTAGGGTCCGACACACGTGGAATGTTGTCAAATGTTACATCCGAGGTGTTAGGTTGCCTTAGGTTAGGATATATAACGTTATAGACGCATATAATGTTCCTACCGAGAAGTAGGTCCGACACGCCTGGATTGTTGTCAAATATTACATCCGAGGTGTTAGGTTGCCTCAGGTTAGGATATATAACGTTATAGACGTATATACTGTTCCCACCGTGAAGTAGGGTCCGACACACGTGGAATGTTGTCAAATGTTACATCCGAGGTGTTAGGTTGCCTTAGGTTAGGATATATAACGTTATAGACGCATATAATGTTCCTACCGAGAAGTAGGTCCGACACGCCTGGATTGTTGTCAAATATTACATCCGAGGTGTTAGGTTGCCTCAGGTTAGGATATATAACGTTATAGACGCATATAATGTTCCCACTGAGAAGTAGGTTCCGACTCGCCAGGAATGTTGTCAAATGTTACATCCGAGGTGCTAGGTTGCCTTAGGTTAGGATATAAAACGTTATAGACGCATATAATGTTCCCACCGAGAAGTAGGTTCCGACTCGCCAGGAATGTTGTCAAATGTTACATCCGAAGTGCTAGGTTGCCTTAGGTTAGGATATAAAACGTTATAGACGCATATAATGTTCCCACCGAGAAGTAGGTTCCGACACACATGGAATCTTGTCAAATGTTACATCCGAGGTGTTATGTTGCCTTAGTTTAGGATATATAACGTTATAGACGCATATAATATTCCCGCCGAGAAGTAGGGTCCGACACACCAGGAATATTGACAACTATTACATCCGAGTAGTTAGGTTGCCTTATTTTACGATATACAGCGTTATAGACGCATACAATGTTCCCACCGAGAAGTAGGGTCCGACAGGTTTGAAATGTTGGCAAATATTACATCCGAGGAGTTAGGTTGCCTTAGGTTAGGATATACAACGTTAGAGACGCATATAATGTTCCCACCGAGAAGTAGGGTCCGACACACCTGGAATGTTGTCAAATGTTACATCCGAGGTGTTAGGTTGCCTTAGGTTAGGTTATATGACGTTATAGACGTATATAATGTTCCCACCGAGAAGTAGGTCCGACACGCCTGGATTGTTGTCAAATATTACTTCCGAGATGTTAGGTTTCCTTAGGTTAGGATATATAACGTTATAGACGGATATACTGTTCTCACCGTGAAGTAGGGTCCGACACACCAGGAATATTGACAAATATTACATCCGAGTTGTTAGGTTGCCTTATTTTACGATATACAGCGTTATAGACGCATACAATGTTCCCACAGAGAAGTAGGGTCCGACAGGTTTGGAATGTTGGCAAATATTACTTCCGAGGAGTTAGGTTGCCTTAGGTTAGGATATACAACGTTATAGACGCATATAATGTTCCCACCGAGAAGTAGGGTCCGACACGCTTGGAATGTTGTCAAATGTTACATCCGAGGTGTTAGGTTGCCTTAGGTTAGGTTATATGACGTTATAGACGCATATAATGTTCCCACCGAGAAGTAGGTCCGACAGGCCTGGATTGTTGTCAAATATTACATCCGAGATGTTAGGTTGCCTTAGGTTAGGATATATAGCGTTATAGACGGATATACTGTTCCCACCGTGAAGTAGGGTCCGACACACCAGGAATATTGACAAATATTACATCCGAGTTGTTAATTTGACTTCTTTTTCCGATATACAGCGTTATAGACGCATACAATGTTCCCACCGAGATGTGGGGTCCGACAGGCTTGGAATGTTGGCAAATATTACATCCGTGGAGTTATGTTGCCTTAGGTTAGGATATACAACGTTATAGACGCATATAATGTTCCCACCGAGAAGTAGGTTCCGACACACCTGCCATGTTGTCAAATGTTACATCCGAGGTTTTAGGTTGCCTTAGGTTAGGATATATAACGTTATAGACGCATATAATGTTCCCACTGAGAAGTAGGTTCCGACTCGCCAGGAATGCTGTCAAATGTTACATCCGAGGTGCTAGGTTGCCTTAGGTTAGCATATAAAACGTTATAGACGCATATAATGTTCCCACCGAGAAGTAGGTTCCGACTCGCCAGGAATGTTGTCAAATGTTACATCCGAGGTGCTAGGTTGCCTTAGGTTAGGATATAAAACGTTATAGACGCATATAATGTTCCCACCGAGAAGTAGGGTCCGACATACCTGGAATGTTGTCAAATGTTACATCCGAGGTGTTAGGTTGCCTTAGGTTAGGTTATATGACGTTATAGACGTATATAATGTTCCCACCGGGAAGTAGGACCGACACGCCTGGATTGTTGTCAAATATTACATCCGAGATGTTAGGTTGCCTTAGGTTAGGATATATAACGTTATAGACGTATATACTGATCCCACTGAGAAGTAGGGTCCGACACACCAGGAATATTGACAACTATTACATCCGAGTAGTTAGGTTGCCTTATTGAACGATATACAGCGTTATAGACGCATACAATGTTCCCACCGAGAAGTAGGGTCCGACAGGTTTGAAATGTTGGCAAATATTACATCCGAAGAGTTAGGTTGCCTTAGGTTAGGATATACAACGTTAGAGACGCATATAATGTTCCCACCGAGAAGTAGGGTCCGACACACCTGGAATGTTGTCAAATGTTACATCCGAGGTGTTAGGTTGCCTTAGGTTAGGTTATATGACGTTATAGACGCATATAATGTTCCCACCGAGAAGTAGGTCCGACACGCCTGGATTGTTGTCAAATATTACATCCGAGATGTTAGGTTGCCTTAGGTTAGGATATATAACGTTATAGACGCATATAATGTTCCCACCGAGAGGTAGGGTCCGACACGCCAGGAATATTGTCAAATATTACATCCGAGTTATTAGGTTGCCTTAGGATAGGATATATAACGTTATAGACGCATATAATGTTCCCCCCGAGAAGTAGGGTCCGACACACATGGAATCTTGTCAAATATTACATCCGACGTGTTAGGTTGCCTTACGTTAGGATATATAACGTTATAGACGTATATACAGTTCCCACCGTGAAGTAGGGTCCGACACACCAGGAATATTGACAACTATTACATCCGAGTTGTTAGGTTGCCTTATTTTACGATATACAGCGTTAGAGACGCATACAATTTTCCCACCGAGATGTAGGGTCCGACAGGCTTGGAATGTTGGCAAATATTACATCTGAGATGTTAGGTTGCCTTAGGTTACGATATATAACGTTATAGACGCATATAATTTTCCCACCGAGAGGTAGGTTCCGACACACCTGCAATGTTGTCAAATGTTACATCCGAGGTGTTAGGTTGCCTTAGGTTAGGATATATAACGTTATAGACGCATATAATGTTCCCACCGAGAAGTAGGGTCCGACTCGCCAGGAATGTTGTCAAATGTTACATCTGAGGTGTTAGGTTGCCTTAGGTTAGGATATATAACGTTAGAGACGCATATAATGTTCCCACCTAGAAGTAGGGCCCGACACGCTTGGAATGTTGTCAAATGTTACATCCGAGGTGTTAGGTTGCCTTAGGTTAGGTTATATGACGTTATAGACGCATATAATGTTCCCACCGAGAAGTAGTTCCGACACGCCTGGATTGTTGTCAAATATTACATCCGAGATGTTAGGATGCCTTAGGTTAGGATATATAACGTTATAGATGTATATACTGTTCCCACCGAGAAGTTGGTTCCGACACACGCGGAATGTTGTCAAATGTTACATCCGAGGTGTTAGGTTGCCTTAGGTTAGGTTATATGACGTTATAGACGCATATAATGTTCCCACCGAGAAGTAGGTCCGACACGCCTGGATTGTTGTCAAATATTACATCCGAGATGTTAGGTTGCCTTAGGTTAGGATATATAACGTTATAGACGCATATAATGTTCCCACTGAGAAGTAGGTTCCGACTCGCCAGGAATGCTGTCAAATGTTACATCCGAGGTGCTAGGTTGCCTTAGGTTAGGATATAAAATGTTATAGACGCATATAATGTTCCCACCGAGAAGTAGGTTCCGACTCGCCAGGAATGTTGTCAAATGTTACATCCGAGGTGCTAGGTTGCCTTAGGTTAGGATATAAAACGTTATAGACGCATATAATGTTCCCACCGAGAAGTAGGGTCCGACACACCTGGAATGTTGTCAAATGTTACATCCGAGGTGTTTGGTTGCCTTAGGTTATGTTATATGACGTTATAGAAGCATATAATGATCCAACCGTGAAGTAGGTCTGACACGCCTGGATTGTTGTCAAATATTACATCCGAGATGTTAGGTTGCCTTAGGTTAGGATATATAACGTTATAGACGTATATACTGATCCCACTGAGAAGTAGGGTCCGACACACCAGGAATATTGACAACTATTACATCCGAGTAGTTAGGTTGCCTTATTGAACGATATACAGCGTTATAGACGCATACAATGTTCCCACCGAGAAGTAGGGTCCGACAGGTTTGAAATGTTGGCAAATATTACATCCGAAGAGTTAGGTTGCCTTAGGTTAGGATATACAACGTTAGAGACGCATATAATGTTCCCACCGAGAAGTAGGGTCCGACACACCTGGAATGTTGTCAAATGTTACATCCGAGGTGTTAGGTTGCCTTAGGTTAGGTTATATGACGTTATAGACGCATATAATGTTCCCACCGAGAAGTAGGTCCGACACGCCTGGATTGTTGTCAAATATTACATCCGAGATGTTAGGTTGCCTTAGGTTAGGATATATAACGTTATAGACGCATATAATGTTCCCACCGAGAGGTAGGGTCCGACACGCCAGGAATATTGTCAAATATTACATCCGAGTTATTAGGTTGCCTTAGGATAGGATATATAACGTTATAGACGCATATAATGTTCCCCCCGAGAAGTAGGGTCCGACACACATGGAATCTTGTCAAATATTACATCCGACGTGTTAGGTTGCCTTACGTTAGGATATATAACGTTATAGACGTATATACAGTTCCCACCGTGAAGTAGGGTCCGACACACCAGGAATATTGACAACTATTACATCCGAGTTGTTAGGTTGCCTTATTTTACGATATACAGCGTTAGAGACGCATACAATTTTCCCACCGAGATGTAGGGTCCGACAGGCTTGGAATGTTGGCAAATATTACATCTGAGATGTTAGGTTGCCTTAGGTTACGATATATAACGTTATAGACGCATATAATTTTCCCACCGAGAGGTAGGTTCCGACACACCTGCAATGTTGTCAAATGTTACATCCGAGGTGTTAGGTTGCCTTAGGTTAGGATATATAACGTTATAGACGCATATAATGTTCCCACCGAGAAGTAGGGTCCGACTCGCCAGGAATGTTGTCAAATGTTACATCTGAGGTGTTAGGTTGCCTTAGGTTAGGATATATAACGTTAGAGACGCATATAATGTTCCCACCTAGAAGTAGGGCCCGACACGCTTGGAATGTTGTCAAATGTTACATCCGAGGTGTTAGGTTGCCTTAGGTTAGGTTATATGACGTTATAGACGCATATAATGTTCCCACCGAGAAGTAGTTCCGACACGCCTGGATTGTTGTCAAATATTACATCCGAGATGTTAGGATGCCTTAGGTTAGGATATATAACGTTATAGATGTATATACTGTTCCCACCGAGAAGTTGGTTCCGACACACGCGGAATGTTGTCAAATGTTACATCCGAGGTGTTAGGTTGCCTTAGGTTAGGTTATATGACGTTATAGACGCATATAATGTTCCCACCGAGAAGTAGGTCCGACACGCCTGGATTGTTGTCAAATATTACATCCGAGATGTTAGGTTGCCTTAGGTTAGGATATATAGCGTTATAGACGGATATACTGTTCCCACCGTGAAGTAGGGTCCGACACACCAGGAATATTGACAAATATTACATCCGAGTTGTTAATTTGACTTCTTTTTCCGATATACAGCGTTATAGACGCATACAATGTTCCCACCGAGATGTGGGGTCCGACAGGCTTGGAATGTTGGCAAATATTACATCCGTGGAGTTATGTTGCCTTAGGTTAGGATATACAACGTTATAGACGCATATAATGTTCCCACCGAGAAGTAGGTTCCGACACACCTGCCATGTTGTCAAATGTTACATCCGAGGTTTTAGGTTGCCTTAGGTTAGGATATATAACGTTATAGACGCATATAATGTTCCCACTGAGAAGTAGGTTCCGACTCGCCAGGAATGCTGTCAAATGTTACATCCGAGGTGCTAGGTTGCCTTAGGTTAGCATATAAAACGTTATAGACGCATATAATGTTCCCACCGAGAAGTAGGTTCCGACTCGCCAGGAATGTTGTCAAATGTTACATCCGAGGTGCTAGGTTGCCTTAGGTTAGGATATAAAACGTTATAGACGCATATAATGTTCCCACCGAGAAGTAGGGTCCGACATACCTGGAATGTTGTCAAATGTTACATCCGAGGTGTTAGGTTGCCTTAGGTTAGGTTATATGACGTTATAGACGTATATAATGTTCCCACCGGGAAGTAGGACCGACACGCCTGGATTGTTGTCAAATATTACATCCGAGATGTTAGGTTGCCTTAGGTTAGGATATATAACGTTATAGACGTATATACTGATCCCACTGAGAAGTAGGGTCCGACACACCAGGAATATTGACAACTATTACATCCGAGTAGTTAGGTTGCCTTATTGAACGATATACAGCGTTATAGACGCATACAATGTTCCCACCGAGAAGTAGGGTCCGACAGGTTTGAAATGTTGGCAAATATTACATCCGAAGAGTTAGGTTGCCTTAGGTTAGGATATACAACGTTAGAGACGCATATAATGTTCCCACCGAGAAGTAGGGTCCGACACACCTGGAATGTTGTCAAATGTTACATCCGAGGTGTTAGGTTGCCTTAGGTTAGGTTATATGACGTTATAGACGCATATAATGTTCCCACCGAGAAGTAGGTCCGACACGCCTGGATTGTTGTCAAATATTACATCCGAGATGTTAGGTTGCCTTAGGTTAGGATATATAACGTTATAGACGCATATAATGTTCCCACCGAGAGGTAGGGTCCGACACGCCAGGAATATTGTCAAATATTACATCCGAGTTATTAGGTTGCCTTAGGATAGGATATATAACGTTATAGACGCATATAATGTTCCCCCCGAGAAGTAGGGTCCGACACACATGGAATCTTGTCAAATATTACATCCGACGTGTTAGGTTGCCTTACGTTAGGATATATAACGTTATAGACGTATATACAGTTCCCACCGTGAAGTAGGGTCCGACACACCAGGAATATTGACAACTATTACATCCGAGTTGTTAGGTTGCCTTATTTTACGATATACAGCGTTAGAGACGCATACAATTTTCCCACCGAGATGTAGGGTCCGACAGGCTTGGAATGTTGGCAAATATTACATCTGAGATGTTAGGTTGCCTTAGGTTACGATATATAACGTTATAGACGCATATAATTTTCCCACCGAGAGGTAGGTTCCGACACACCTGCAATGTTGTCAAATGTTACATCCGAGGTGTTAGGTTGCCTTAGGTTAGGATATATAACGTTATAGACGCATATAATGTTCCCACCGAGAAGTAGGGTCCGACTCGCCAGGAATGTTGTCAAATGTTACATCTGAGGTGTTAGGTTGCCTTAGGTTAGGATATATAACGTTAGAGACGCATATAATGTTCCCACCTAGAAGTAGGGCCCGACACGCTTGGAATGTTGTCAAATGTTACATCCGAGGTGTTAGGTTGCCTTAGGTTAGGTTATATGACGTTATAGACGCATATAATGTTCCCACCGAGAAGTAGTTCCGACACGCCTGGATTGTTGTCAAATATTACATCCGAGATGTTAGGATGCCTTAGGTTAGGATATATAACGTTATAGATGTATATACTGTTCCCACCGAGAAGTTGGTTCCGACACACGCGGAATGTTGTCAAATGTTACATCCGAGGTGTTAGGTTGCCTTAGGTTAGGTTATATGACGTTATAGACGCATATAATGTTCCCACCGAGAAGTAGGTCCGACACGCCTGGATTGTTGTCAAATATTACATCCGAGATGTTAGGTTGCCTTAGGTTAGGATATATAACGTTATAGACGCATATAATGTTCCCACTGAGAAGTAGGTTCCGACTCGCCAGGAATGCTGTCAAATGTTACATCCGAGGTGCTAGGTTGCCTTAGGTTAGGATATAAAATGTTATAGACGCATATAATGTTCCCACCGAGAAGTAGGTTCCGACTCGCCAGGAATGTTGTCAAATGTTACATCCGAGGTGCTAGGTTGCCTTAGGTTAGGATATAAAACGTTATAGACGCATATAATGTTCCCACCGAGAAGTAGGGTCCGACACACCTGGAATGTTGTCAAATGTTACATCCGAGGTGTTTGGTTGCCTTAGGTTATGTTATATGACGTTATAGAAGCATATAATGATCCAACCGTGAAGTAGGTCTGACACGCCTGGATTGTTGTCAAATATTACATCCGAGATGTTAGGTTGCCTTAGGTTAGGATATATAACGTTATAGACGTATATACTGTTCTCACCGTGAAGTAGGGCCGGCACACCAGGAATATTGACAAATATTACATCCGAGTTGTTAGGTTGCCTTATTTTACGATATACAGCGTTATGGACGCATACAATGTTCCCACAGAGAAGTAGGGTCCGACAGGTTTGGAATGTTGGCAAATATTACATCCGAGGAGTTAGGTTGCCTTAGGTTAGGATATACAACGTTATAGACGCATATAATGTTCCCACCGAGAAGTAGGGTCCGACACGCTTGGAATGTTGTCAAATGTTACATCCGAGGTGTTAGGTTGCCTTAGGTTAGGTTATATGACGTTATTGACGCATATAATGTTCCCACCGAGAAGTAGGTTCCGACACACCTGCCATGTTGTCAAATGTTACATCCGAGGTTTTAGGTTGCCTTAGGTTAGGATATATAACGTTATAGACGCATATAATGTTCCCACTGAGAAGTAGTTTCCGACTCGCCAGGAATGCTGTCAAATGTTACATCCGAGGTGCTAGGTTGCCTTAGGTTAGCATATAAAACGTTATAGACGCATATAATGTTCCCACCGAGAAGTAGGTTCCGACTCGCCAGGAATGTTGTCAAATGTTACATCCGAGGTGCTAGGTTGCCTTAGGTTAGGATATAAAACGTTATAGACGCATATAATGTTCCCACCGAGAAGTAGGGTCCGACATACCTGGAATGTTGTCAAATGTTACATCCGAGGTGTTAGGTTGCCTTAGGTTAGGTTATATGATGTTATAGACGTATATAATGTTCCCACCGGGAAGTAGGACCGACACGCCTGGATTGTTGTCAAATATTACATCCGAGATGTTAGGTTGCCTTAGGTTAGGATATATAACGTTATAGACGTATATACTGATCCCACTGAGAAGTAGGGTCCGACACACCAGGAATTTTGACAACTATTACATCCGAGTAGTTAGGTTGCCTTATTTTACGATATACAGCGTTATAGACGCATACAATGTTCCCACCGAGAAGTAGGGTCCGACAGGTTTGAAATGTTGGCAAATATTACATCCGAAGAGTTAGGTTGCCTTAGGTTAGGATATACAACGTTAGAGACGCATATAATGTTCCCACCGAGAAGTAGGGTCCGACACACCTGGAATGTTGTCAAATGTTACATCCGAGGTGTTAGGTTGCCTTAGGTTAGGATATAAAACGTTATAGACGCATATAATGTTCCCACCGAGAAGTAGGGTCCGACACACATGGAATCTTGTCAAATGTTACATCCGAGGTGTTATGTTGCCTTATGTTAGGATATATAACGTTATAGACGCATATAATATTCCCGCCGAGAAGTAGGGTCCGATTCGCCAGAAATGTTGTCAAATGTTACATCCGAGGGGTTTGGTTGCCTTAGGTTAGGTTATATGACGTTATAGAAGCATATAATGATCCAACCGTGAAGTAGGTCCGACACGCCTGGATTGTTGTCAAATATTACATCCGAGATGTTAGGTTGCCTTAGGTTAGGATATATAACGTTATAGACGTATATACTGTTCTCACCGTGAAGTAGGGTCCGACACACCAGGAATATTGACAAATATTACATCCGAGTTGTTAGGTTGCCTTATTTTACGACATACAGCGTTATAGACGCATACAATGTTCCCACAGAGAAGTAGGGTCCGACAGGTTGGGAATGTTGGCGAATATTACATCCGAGGTGTTAGGTTGCCTTAGGTTAGGATATACAACATTGGAGACGCATATAATGTTCCCACCGAGAAGTAGGTTCCGACTCGCCAGGAATGTTGTGAAATGTTACATCCGAGGTGTTAGATTGCCTTAGGGTAGGATATATAACGTTAGAGACGCATATAATGTTCCCACTGAGAAGTAAGTTCCGACTCGCCAGGAATGTTGTCAAATGTTACATCCGAGGTGTTAGGTTGCCTTAGCTTAGGATATATAACGTTATAGACGTATATACTGTTCCCACCGTGAAGCAGGGTCCGACACACCAGGAATATTGACAACTATTACATCCGACTTGTTAGGTTGCTTTATTTTACGATATACAGCGTTATAGACGCATACAATATTCTCACCGAGAAGTAGGGCCCGACAGGTTTGGGATGTTGGCAAATATTACATCCGAGGAGTTAGCTTGCCTTAGGTTAGGATATACAACGTTATAGACGCATATAATGTTCCCACCGAGAACTAGGGTCCGACTCGCTGGGAATGTTGTCAAATGTTACATCCGAGGTGTTAGGTTGCCTTAGGTTAGGTTATATGACGTTATAGACGCATATAATGTTCCCACCGAGAAGTAGGTCCGACACGCCTGGATTGTTGTCAAATATTACATCCGAGATGTTAGGTTGCCTTAGGTTAGGATATATAACGTTATAGACGCATATAATGTTCCCACCGAGAGGTAGGGTCCGACACGCCAGGAATATTATCAAATATTACATCCGAGTTATTAGGTTGCCTTAGGATAGGATATATAACGTTATAGACGCATATAATGTTCCCCCCGAGAAGTAGGGTCCGACACACATGGAATCTTGTCAAATATTACATCCGACGTGTTAGGTTGCCTTACGTTAGGATATATAACGTTATAGACGTATATACAGTTCCCACCGTGAAGTAGGGTCCGACACACCAGGAATATTGACAACTATTACATCCGAGTTGTTAGGTTGCCTTATTTTACGATATACAGCGTTAGAGACGCATACAATTTTCCCACCGAGATGTAGGGTCCGACAGGCTTGGAATGTTGGCAAATATTACATCTGAGATGTTAGGTTGCCTTAGGTTACGATATATAACGTTATAGACGCATATAATTTTCCCACCGAGAGGTAGGTTCCGACACACCTGCAATGTTGTCAAATGTTACATCCGAGGTGTTAGGTTGCCTTAGGTTAGGATATATAACGTTATAGACGCATATAATGTTCCCACCGAGAAGTAGGGTCCGACTCGCCAGGAATGTTGTCAAATGTTACATCTGAGGTGTTAGGTTGCCTTAGGTTAGGATATATAACGTTAGAGACGCATATAATGTTCCCACCTAGAAGTAGGGCCCGACACGCTTGGAATGTTGTCAAATGTTACATCCGAGGTGTTAGGTTGCCTTAGGTTAGGTTATATGACGTTATAGACGCATATAATGTTCCCACCGAGAAGTAGTTCCGACACGCCTGGATTGTTGTCAAATATTACATCCG
Organism: Xylocopa violacea; assembly: GCA_963969225.1. NCBI lineage: Eukaryota > Metazoa > Arthropoda > Insecta > Hymenoptera > Apidae > Xylocopa > Xylocopa violacea. The sequence goes on along the minus strand of CAXAJV010000019.1, from coordinate 7,934,918 downwards.
AGATGTTAGGATGCCTTAGGTTAGGATATATAACGTTATAGATGTATATACTGTTCCCACCGAGAAGTTGGTTCCGACACACGCGGAATGTTGTCAAATGTTACATCCGAGGTGTTAGGTTGCCTTAGGTTAGGTTATATGACGTTATAGACGCATATAATGTTCCCACCGAGAAGTAGGTCCGACACGCCTGGATTGTTGTCAAATATTACATCCGAGATGTTAGGTTGCCTTAGGTTAGGATATATAACGTTATAGACGCATATAATGTTCCCACCGAGAAGTAGGGTCCGACACACCTGGAATGTTGTCAAATGTTACATCCGAGGTGTTTGGTTGCCTTAGGTTATGTTATATGACGTTATAGAAGCATATAATGATCCAACCGTGAAGTAGGTCTGACACGCCTGGATTGTTGTCAAATATTACATCCGAGATGTTAGGTTGCCTTAGGTTAGGATATATAACGTTATAGACGTATATACTGTTCTCACCGTGAAGTAGGGCCGGCACACCAGGAATATTGACAAATATTACATCCGAGTTGTTAGGTTGCCTTATTTTACGATATACAGCGTTATGGACGCATACAATGTTCCCACAGAGAAGTAGGGTCCGACAGGTTTGGAATGTTGGCAAATATTACATCCGAGGAGTTAGGTTGCCTTAGGTTAGGATATACAACGTTATAGACGCATATAATGTTCCCACCGAGAAGTAGGGTCCGACACGCTTGGAATGTTGTCAAATGTTACATCCGACGTGTTAGGTTGCCTTAGGTTAGGTTATATGACGTTATTGACGCATATAATGTTCCCACCGAAAAGTAGGTTCCGACACACCTGCCATGTTGTCAAATGTTACATCCGAGGTTTTAGGTTGCCTTAGGTTAGGATATATAACGTTATAGACGCATATAATGTTCCCACTGAGAAGTAGTTTCCGACTCGCCAGGAATGCTGTCAAATGTTACATCCGAGGTGCTAGGTTGCCTTAGGTTAGCATATAAAACGTTATAGACGCATATAATGTTCCCACCGAGAAGTAGGTTCCGACTCGCCAGGAATGTTGTCAAATGTTACATCCGAGGTGCTAGGTTGCCTTAGGTTAGGATATAAAACGTTATAGACGCATATAATGTTCCCACCGAGAAGTAGGGTCCGACATACCTGGAATGTTGTCAAATGTTACATCCGAGGTGTTAGGTTGCCTTAGGTTAGGTTATATGACGTTATAGACGTATATAATGTTCCCACCGGGAAGTAGGACCGACACGCCTGGATTGTTGTCAAATATTACATCCGAGATGTTAGGTTGCCTTAGGTTAGGATATATAACGTTATAGACGTATATACTGATCCCACTGAGAAGTAGGGTCCGACACACCAGGAATTTTGACAACTATTACATCCGAGTAGTTAGGTTGCCTTATTTTACGATATACAGCGTTATAGACGCATACAATGTTCCCACCGAGAAGTAGGGTCCGACAGGTTTGAAATGTTGGCAAATATTACATCCGAAGAGTTAGGTTGCCTTAGGTTAGGATATACAACGTTAGAGACGCATATAATGTTCCCACCGAGAAGTAGGGTCCGACACACCTGGAATGTTGTCAAATGTTACATCCGAGGTGTTAGGTTGCCTTAGGTTAGGATATAAAACGTTATAGACGCATATAATGTTCCCACCGAGAAGTAGGGTCCGACACACATGGAATCTTGTCAAATGTTACATCCGAGGTGTTATGTTGCCTTATGTTAGGATATATAACGTTATAGACGCATATAATATTCCCGCCGAGAAGTAGGGTCCGATTCGCCAGAAATGTTGTCAAATGTTACATCCGAGGGGTTTGGTTGCCTTAGGTTAGGTTATATGACGTTATAGAAGCATATAATGATCCAACCGTGAAGTAGGTCCGACACGCCTGGATTGTTGTCAAATATTACATCCGAGATGTTAGGTTGCCTTAGGTTAGGATATATAACGTTATAGACGTATATACTGTTCTCACCGTGAAGTAGGGTCCGACACACCAGGAATATTGACAAATATTACATCCGAGTTGTTAGGTTGCCTTATTTTACGACATACAGCGTTATAGACGCATACAATGTTCCCACCTAGAAGTAGGGCCCGACACGCTTGGAATGTTGTCAAATGTTACATCCGAGGTGTTAGGTTGCCTTAGGTTAGGTTATATGACGTTATAGACGCATATAATGTTCCCACCGAGAAGTAGGTCCGACACGCCTAGTTTGTTGTCAAACATTACATCCGAGATGTTAGGTTGCCTTAGGTTAGGATATATAACGTTATAGACGTATATACTGTTCCCACCGTGAAGTAGGGTCCGACACACGTGGAATGTTGTCAAATGTTACATCCGAGGTGTTAGGTTGCCTTAGGTTAGGATATATAACGTTATAGACGCATATAATGTTCCTACCGAGAAGTAGGTCCGACACGCCTGGATTGTTGTCAAATATTACATCCGAGGTGTTAGGTTGCCTCAGGTTAGGATATATAACGTTATAGACGTATATACTGTTCCCACCGTGAAGTAGGGTCCGACACACGTGGAATGTTGTCAAATGTTACACCCGAGGTGTTAGGTTGCCTTAGGTTAGGATATATAACGTTATAGACGCATATAATGTTCCTACCGAGAAGTAGGTCCGACACGCCTGGATTGTTGTCAAATATTACATCCGAGGTGTTAGGTTGCCTCAGGTTAGGATATATAACGTTATAGACGCATATAATGTTCCCACTGAGAAGTAGGTTCCGACTCGCCAGGAATGTTGTCAAATGTTACATCCGAGGTGCTAGGTTGCCTTAGGTTAGGATATAAAACGTTATAGACGCATATAATGTTCCCACCGAGAAGTAGGTTCCGACTCGCCAGGAATGTTGTCAAATGTTACATCCGAAGTGCTAGGTTGCCTTAGGTTAGGATATAAAACGTTATAGACGCATATAATGTTCCCACCGAGAAGTAGGTTCCGACACACATGGAATCTTGTCAAATGTTACATCCGAGGTGTTATGTTGCCTTAGTTTAGGATATATAACGTTATAGACGCATATAATATTCCCGCCGAGAAGTAGGGTCCGACAGGTTTGAAATGTTGGCAAATATTACATCCGAGGAGTTAGGTTGCCTTAGGTTAGGATATACAACGTTAGAGACGCATATAATGTTCCCACCGAGAAGTAGGGTCCGACACACCTGGAATGTTGTCAAATGTTACATCCGAGGTGTTAGGTTGCCTTAGGTTAGGTTATATGACGTTATAGACGTATATAATGTTCCCACCGAGAAGTAGGTCCGACACGCCTGGATTGTTGTCAAATATTACTTCCGAGATGTTAGGTTGCCTTAGGTTAGGATATATAACGTTATAGACGGATATACTGTTCTCACCGTGAAGTAGGGTCCGACACACCAGGAATATTGACAAATATTACATCCGAGTTGTTAGGTTGCCTTATTTTACGATATACAGCGTTATAGACGCATACAATGTTCCCACAGAGAAGTAGGGTCCGACAGGTTTGAAATGTTGGCAAATATTACATCCGAGGAGTTAGGTTGCCTTAGGTTAGGATATACAACGTTATAGACGCATATAATGTTCCCACCGAGAAGTAGGGTCCGACACGCTTGGAATGTTGTCAAATGTTACATCCGAGGTGTTAGGTTGCCTTAGGTTAGGTTATATGACGTTATAGACGCATATAATGTTCCCACCGAGAAGTAGGTCCGACAGGCCTGGATTGTTGTCAAATATTACATCCGAGATGTTAGGTTGCCTTAGGTTAGGATATATAGCGTTATAGACGGATATACTGTTCCCACCGTGAAGTAGGGTCCGACACACCAGGAATATTGACAAATATTACATCCGAGTTGTTAATTTGACTTCTTTTTCCGATATACAGCGTTATAGACGCATACAATGTTCCCACCGAGATGTGGGGTCCGACAGGCTTGGAATGTTGGCAAATATTACATCCGTGGAGTTATGTTGCCTTAGGTTAGGATATACAACGTTATAGACGCATATAATGTTCCCACCGAGAAGTAGGTTCCGACACACCTGCCATGTTGTCAAATGTTACATCCGAGGTTTTAGGTTGCCTTAGGTTAGGATATATAACGTTATAGACGCATATAATGTTCCCACTGAGAAGTAGGTTCCGACTCGCCAGGAATGCTGTCAAATGTTACATCCGAGGTGCTAGGTTGCCTTAGGTTAGGATATAAAATGTTATAGACGCATATAATGTTCCCACCGAGAAGTAGGTTCCGACTCGCCAGGAATGTTGTCAAATGTTACATCCGAGGTGCTAGGTTGCCTTAGGTTAGGATATAAAACGTTATAGACGCATATAATGTTCCCACCGAGAAGTAGGGTCCGACACACCTGGAATGTTGTCAAATGTTACATCCGAGGTGTTTGGTTGCCTTAGGTTAGGTTATATGACGTTATAGAAGCATATAATGATCCAACCGTGAAGTAGGTCTGACACGCCTGGATTGTTGTCAAATATTACATCCGAGATGTTAGGTTGCCTTAGGTTAGGATATATAACGTTATAGACGTATATACTGATCCCACTGAGAAGTAGGGTCCGACACACCAGGAATTTTGACAACTATTACATCCGAGTAGTTAGGTTGCCTTATTTTACGATATACAGCGTTATAGACGCATACAATGTTCCCACCGAGAAGTAGGGTCCGACAGGTTTGAAATGTTGGCAAATATTACATCCGAAGTGTTAGGTTGCCTTAGGTTAGGATATACAACGTTAGAGACGCATATAATGTTCCCACCGAGAAGTAGGGTCCGACACACCTGGAATGTTGTCAAATGTTACATCCGAGGTGTTAGGTTGCCTTAGGTTAGGATATAAAACGTTATAGACGCATATAATGTTCCCACCGAGAAGTAGGGTCCGACACACATGGAATCTTGTCAAATGTTACATCCGAGGTGTTATGTTGCCTTATGTTAGGATATATAACGTTATAGACGCATATAATATTCCCGCCGAGAAGTAGGGTCCGATTCGCCAGAAATGTTGTCAAATGTTACATCCGAGGGGTTTGGTTGCCTTAGGTTAGGTTATATGACGTTATAGAAGCATATAATGATCCAACCGTGAAGTAGGTCCGACACGCCTGGATTGTTGTCAAATATTACATCCGAGATGTTAGGTTGCCTTAGGTTAGGATATATAACGTTATAGACGTATATACTGTTCTCACCGTGAAGTAGGGTCCGACACACCAGGAATATTGGCAAATATTACATCCGAGTTGTTAGGTTGCCTTATTTTACGACATACAGCGTTATAGACGCATACAATGTTCCCACAGAGAAGTAGGGTCCGACAGGTTGGGAATGTTGGCGAATATTACATCCGAGGTGTTAGGTTGCCTTAGGTTAGGATATACAACATTGGAGACGCATATAATGTTCCCACCGAGAAGTAGGTTCCGACTCGCCAGGAATGTTGTGACATGTTACATCCGAGGTGTTAGATTGCCTTAGGGTAGGATATATAACGTTAGAGACGCATATAATGTTCCCACTGAGAAGTAAGTTCCGACTCGCCAGGAATGTTGTCAAATGTTACATCCGAGGTGTTAGGTTGCCTTAGCTTAGGATATATAACGTTATAGACGTATATACTGTTCCCACCGTGAAGCAGGGTCCGACACACCAGGAATATTGACAACTATTACATCCGACTTGTTAGGTTGCTTTATTTTACGATATACAGCGTTATAGACGCATACAATATTCTCACCGAGAAGTAGGGCCCGACAGGTTTGGGATGTTGGCAAATATTACATCCGAGGAGTTAGCTTGCCTTAGGTTAGGATATACAACGTTATAGACGCATATAATGTTCCCACCGAGAACTAGGGTCCGACTCGCTGGGAATGTTGTCAAATGTTACATCCGAGTTGCTAGGTTGCCTTAGGTTAGGATATATAACGTTATAGACGTATATAATGTTCCCACCGAGAAGTAGGGCCCGACACGCTTGGAATGATGTCAAATGTTACATCCGAGTTCTTAGGTTGCCTTAGGATAGGATATATAACATTAAAGACGCACTTAATGTTCCCACCGAGAAGTAGGGTCCGACTCGCCAGGAATGTTGTCAAATGTTACATCTGAGGTGTTAGGTTGCCTTAGGTTAGGATATATAACGTTAGAGACGCATATAATGTTCCCACCTAGAAGTAGGGCCCGACACGCTTGGAATGTTGTCAAATGTTACATCCGAGGTGTTAGGTTGCCTTAGGTTAGGTTATATGACGTTATAGACGCATATAATGTTCCCACCGAGAAGTAGGTCCGACACGCCTAGTTTGTTGTCAAACATTACATCCGAGATGTTAGGTTGCCTTAGGTTAGGATATATAACGTTATAGACGTATATACTGTTCCCACCGTGAAGTAGGGTCCGACACACGTGGATTGTTGTCAAATATTACATCCGAGGTGTTAGGTTGCCTCAGGTTAGGATATATAACGTTATAGACGCATATAATGTTCCCACTGAGAAGTAGGTTCCGACTCGCCAGGAATGTTGTCAAATGTTACATCCGAGGTGCTAGGTTGCCTTAGGTTAGGATATAAAACGTTATAGACGCATATAATGTTCCCACCGAGAAGTAGGTTCCGACACACATGGAATCTTGTCAAATGTTACATCCGAGGTGTTATGTTGCCTTAGTTTAGGATATATAACGTTATAGACGCATATAATATTCCCGCCGAGAAGTAGGGTCCGACAGGTTTGAAATGTTGGCAAATATTACATCCGAGGAGTTAGGTTGCCTTAGGTTAGGATATACAACGTTAGAGACGCATATAATGTTCCCACCGAGAAGTAGGGTCCGACACACCTGGAATGTTGTCAAATGTTACATCCGAGGTGTTAGGTTGCCTTAGGTTAGGTTATATGACGTTATAGACGCATATAATGTTCCCACCGAGAAGTAGTTCCGACACGCCTGGATTGTTGTCAAATATTACATCCGAGATGTTAGGATGCCTTAGGTTAGGATATATAACGTTATAGATGTATATACTGTTCCCACCGAGAAGTTGGTTCCGACACACGCGGAATGTTGTCAAATGTTACATCCGAGGTGTTAGGTTGCCTTAGGTTAGGTTATATGACGTTATAGACGCATTATAATGTTCCCACCGAGAAGTAGGTCCGACACGCCTGGATTGTTGTCAAATATTACATCCGAGATGTTAGGTTGCCTTAGGTTAGGATATATAACGTTATAGACGCATATAATGTTCCCACCGAGAAGTAGGGTCCGACACACCTGGAATGTTGTCAAATGTTACATCCGAGGTGTTTGGTTGCCTTAGGTTATGTTATATGACGTTATAGAAGCATATAATGATCCAACCGTGAAGTAGGTCTGACACGCCTGGATTGTTGTCAAATATTACATCCGAGATGTTAGGTTGCCTTAGGTTAGGATATATAACGTTATAGACGTATATACTGTTCTCACCGTGAAGTAGGGCCGGCACACCAGGAATATTGACAAATATTACATCCGAGTTGTTAGGTTGCCTTATTTTACGATATACAGCGTTATGGACGCATACAATGTTCCCACAGAGAAGTAGGGTCCGACAGGTTTGGAATGTTGGCAAATATTACATCCGAGGAGTTAGGTTGCCTTAGGTTAGGATATACAACGTTATAGACGCATATAATGTTCCCACCGAGAAGTAGGGTCCGACACGCTTGGAATGTTGTCAAATGTTACATCCGACGTGTTAGGTTGCCTTAGGTTAGGTTATATGACGTTATTGACGCATATAATGTTCCCACCGAAAAGTAGGTTCCGACACACCTGCCATGTTGTCAAATGTTACATCCGAGGTTTTAGGTTGCCTTAGGTTAGGATATATAACGTTATAGACGCATATAATGTTCCCACTGAGAAGTAGTTTCCGACTCGCCAGGAATGCTGTCAAATGTTACATCCGAGGTGCTAGGTTGCCTTAGGTTAGCATATAAAACGTTATAGACGCATATAATGTTCCCACCGAGAAGTAGGTTCCGACTCGCCAGGAATGTTGTCAAATGTTACATCCGAGGTGCTAGGTTGCCTTAGGTTAGGATATAAAACGTTATAGACGCATATAATGTTCCCACCGAGAAGTAGGGTCCGACATACCTGGAATGTTGTCAAATGTTACATCCGAGGTGTTAGGTTGCCTTAGGTTAGGTTATATGACGTTATAGACGTATATAATGTTCCCACCGGGAAGTAGGACCGACACGCCTGGATTGTTGTCAAATATTACATCCGAGATGTTAGGTTGCCTTAGGTTAGGATATATAACGTTATAGACGTATATACTGATCCCACTGAGAAGTAGGGTCCGACACACCAGGAATTTTGACAACTATTACATCCGAGTAGTTAGGTTGCCTTATTTTACGATATACAGCGTTATAGACGCATACAATGTTCCCACCGAGAAGTAGGGTCCGACAGGTTTGAAATGTTGGCAAATATTACATCCGAAGAGTTAGGTTGCCTTAGGTTAGGATATACAACGTTAGAGACGCATATAATGTTCCCACCGAGAAGTAGGGTCCGACACACCTGGAATGTTGTCAAATGTTACATCCGAGGTGTTAGGTTGCCTTAGGTTAGGATATAAAACGTTATAGACGCATATAATGTTCCCACCGAGAAGTAGGGTCCGACACACATGGAATCTTGTCAAATGTTACATCCGAGGTGTTATGTTGCCTTATGTTAGGATATATAACGTTATAGACGCATATAATATTCCCGCCGAGAAGTAGGGTCCGATTCGCCAGAAATGTTGTCAAATGTTACATCCGAGGGGTTTGGTTGCCTTAGGTTAGGTTATATGACGTTATAGAAGCATATAATGATCCAACCGTGAAGTAGGTCCGACACGCCTGGATTGTTGTCAAATATTACATCCGAGATGTTAGGTTGCCTTAGGTTAGGATATATAACGTTATAGACGTATATACTGTTCTCACCGTGAAGTAGGGTCCGACACACCAGGAATATTGACAAATATTACATCCGAGTTGTTAGGTTGCCTTATTTTACGACATACAGCGTTATAGACGCATACAATGTTCCCACAGAGAAGTAGGGTCCGACAGGTTGGGAATGTTGGCGAATATTACATCCGAGGTGTTAGGTTGCCTTAGGTTAGGATATACAACATTGGAGACGCATATAATGTTCCCACCGAGAAGTAGGTTCCGACTCGCCAGGAATGTTGTGAAATGTTACATCCGAGGTGTTAGATTGCCTTAGGGTAGGATATATAACGTTAGAGACGCATATAATGTTCCCACTGAGAAGTAAGTTCCGACTCGCCAGGAATGTTGTCAAATGTTACATCCGAGGTGTTAGGTTGCCTTAGCTTAGGATATATAACGTTATAGACGTATATACTGTTCCCACCGTGAAGCAGGGTCCGACACACCAGGAATATTGACAACTATTACATCCGACTTGTTAGGTTGCTTTATTTTACGATATACAGCGTTATAGACGCATACAATATTCTCACCGAGAAGTAGGGCCCGACAGGTTTGGGATGTTGGCAAATATTACATCCGAGGAGTTAGCTTGCCTTAGGTTAGGATATACAACGTTATAGACGCATATAATGTTCCCACCGAGAACTAGGGTCCGACTCGCTGGGAATGTTGTCAAATGTTACATCCGAGTTGCTAGGTTGCCTTAGGTTAGGATATATAACGTTATAGACGTATATAATGTTCCCACCGAGAAGTAGGGCCCGACACGCTTGGAATGATGTCAAATGTTACATCCGAGTTCTTAGGTTGCCTTAGGATAGGATATATAACATTAAAGACGCACTTAATGTTCCCACCGAGAAGTAGGGTCCCACTCGCCAGGAATGTTGTCAAATGTTACATCTGAGGTGTTAGGTTGCCTTAGGTTAGGATATATAACGTTAGAGACGCATATAATGTTCCCACCTAGAAGTAGGGCCCGACACGCTTGGAATGTTGTCAAATGTTACATCCGAGGTGTTAGGTTGCCTTAGGTTAGGTTATATGACGTTATAGACGCATATAATGTTCCCACCGAGAAGTAGGTCCGACACGCCTAGTTTGTTGTCAAACATTACATCCGAGATGTTAGGTTGCCTTAGGTTAGGATATATAACGTTATAGACGTATATACTGTTCCCACCGTGAAGTAGGGTCCGACACACGTGGAATGTTGTCAAATGTTACATCCGAGGTGTTAGGTTGCCTTAGGTTAGGATATATAACGTTATAGACGCATATAATGTTCCTACCGAGAAGTAGGTCCGACACGCCTGGATTGTTGTCAAATATTACATCCGAGGTGTTAGGTTGCCTCAGGTTAGGATATATAACGTTATAGACGTATATACTGTTCCCACCGTGAAGTAGGGTCCGACACACGTGGAATGTTGTCAAATGTTACACCCGAGGTGTTAGGTTGCCTTAGGTTAGGATATATAACGTTATAGACGCATATAATGTTCCTACCGAGAAGTAGGTCCGACACGCCTGGATTGTTGTCAAATATTACATCCGAGGTGTTAGGTTGCCTCAGGTTAGGATATATAACGTTATAGACGCATATAATGTTCCCACTGAGAAGTAGGTTCCGACTCGCCAGGAATGTTGTCAAATGTTACATCCGAGGTGCTAGGTTGCCTTAGGTTAGGATATAAAACGTTATAGACGCATATAATGTTCCCACCGAGAAGTAGGTTCCGACTCGCCAGGAATGTTGTCAAATGTTACATCCGAAGTGCTAGGTTGCCTTAGGTTAGGATATAAAACGTTATAGACGCATATAATGTTCCCACCGAGAAGTAGGTTCCGACACACATGGAATCTTGTCAAATGTTACATCCGAGGTGTTATGTTGCCTTAGTTTAGGATATATACAGTTATAGACGCATATAATATTCCCGCCGAGAAGTAGGGTCCGACAGGTTTGAAATGTTGGCAAATATTACATCCGAGGAGTTAGGTTGCCTTAGGTTAGGATATACAACGTTAGAGACGCATATAATGTTCCCACCGAGAAGTAGGGTCCGACACACCTGGAATGTTGTCAAATGTTACATCCGAGGTGTTAGGTTGCCTTAGGTTAGGTTATATGACGTTATAGACGTATATAATGTTCCCACCGAGAAGTAGGTCCGACACGCCTGGATTGTTGTCAAATATTACTTCCGAGATGTTAGGTTGCCTTAGGTTAGGATATATAACGTTATAGACGGATATACTGTTCTCACCGTGAAGTAGGGTCCGACACACCAGGAATATTGACAAATATTACATCCGAGTTGTTAGGTTGCCTTATTTTACGATATACAGCGTTATAGACGCATACAATGTTCCCACAGAGAAGTAGGGTCCGACAGGTTTGAAATGTTGGCAAATATTACATCCGAGGAGTTAGGTTGCCTTAGGTTAGGATATACAACGTTATAGACGCATATAATGTTCCCACCGAGAAGTAGGGTCCGACACGCTTGGAATGTTGTCAAATGTTACATCCGAGGTGTTAGGTTGCCTTAGGTTAGGTTATATGACGTTATAGACGCATATAATGTTCCCACCGAGAAGTAGGTCCGACAGGCCTGGATTGTTGTCAAATATTACATCCGAGATGTTAGGTTGCCTTAGGTTAGGATATATAGCGTTATAGACGGATATACTGTTCCCACCGTGAAGTAGGGTCCGACACACCAGGAATATTGACAAATATTACATCCGAGTTGTTAATTTGACTTCTTTTTCCGATATACAGCGTTATAGACGCATACAATGTTCCCACCGAGATGTGGGGTCCGACAGGCTTGGAATGTTGGCAAATATTACATCCGTGGAGTTATGTTGCCTTAGGTTAGGATATACAACGTTATAGACGCATATAATGTTCCCACCGAGAAGTAGGTTCCGACACACCTGCCATGTTGTCAAATGTTACATCCGAGGTTTTAGGTTGCCTTAGGTTAGGATATATAACGTTATAGACGCATATAATGTTCCCACTGAGAAGTAGGTTCCGACTCGCCAGGAATGCTGTCAAATGTTACATCCGAGGTGCTAGGTTGCCTTAGGTTAGGATATAAAATGTTATAGACGCATATAATGTTCCCACCGAGAAGTAGGTTCCGACTCGCCAGGAATGTTGTCAAATGTTACATCCGAGGTGCTAGGTTGCCTTAGGTTAGGATATAAAACGTTATAGACGCATATAATGTTCCCACCGAGAAGTAGGGTCCGACACACCTGGAATGTTGTCAAATGTTACATCCGAGGTGTTTGGTTGCCTTAGGTTAGGTTATATGACGTTATAGAAGCATATAATGATCCAACCGTGAAGTAGGTCTGACACGCCTGGATTGTTGTCAAATATTACATCCGAGATGTTAGGTTGCCTTAGGTTAGGATATATAACGTTATAGACGTATATACTGATCCCACTGAGAAGTAGGGTCTGACACACCAGGAATTTTGACAACTATTACATCCGAGTAGTTAGGTTGCCTTATTTTACGATATACAGCGTTATAGACGCATACAATGTTCCCACCGAGAAGTAGGGTCCGACAGGTTTGAAATGTTGGCAAATATTACATCCGAAGAGTTAGGTTGCCTTAGGTTAGGATATACAACGTTAGAGACGCATATAATGTTCCCACCGAGAAGTAGGGTCCGACACACCTGGAATGTTGTCAAATGTTACATCCGAGGTGTTAGGTTGCCTTAGGTTAGGATATAAAACGTTATAGACGCATATAATGTTCCCACCGAGAAGTAGGGTCCGACACACATGGAATCTTGTCAAATGTTACATCCGAGGTGTTATGTTGCCTTATGTTAGGATATATAACGTTATAGACGCATATAATATTCCCGCCGAGAAGTAGGGTCCGATTCGCCAGAAATGTTGTCAAATGTTACATCCGAGGGGTTTGGTTGCCTTAGGTTAGGTTATATGACGTTATAGAAGCATATAATGATCCAACCGTGAAGTAGGTCCGACACGCCTGGATTGTTGTCAAATATTACATCCGAGATGTTAGGTTGCCTTAGGTTAGGATATATAACGTTATAGACGTATATACTGTTCTCACCGTGAAGTAGGGTCCGACACACCAGGAATATTGACAAATATTACATCCGAGTTGTTAGGTTGCCTTATTTTACGACATACAGCGTTATAGACGCATACAATGTTCCCACAGAGAAGTAGGGTCCGACAGGTTGGGAATGTTGGCGAATATTACATCCGAGGTGTTAGGTTGCCTTAGGTTAGGATATACAACATTGGAGACGCATATAATGTTCCCACCGAGAAGTAGGTTCCGACTCGCCAGGAATGTTGTGACATGTTACATCCGAGGTGTTAGATTGCCTTAGGGTAGGATATATAACGTTAGAGACGCATATAATGTTCCCACTGAGAAGTAAGTTCCGACTCGCCAGGAATGTTGTCAAATGTTACATCCGAGGTGTTAGGTTGCCTTAGCTTAGGATATATAACGTTATAGACGTATATACTGTTCCCACCGTGAAGCAGGGTCCGACACACCAGGAATATTGACAACTATTACATCCGACTTGTTAGGTTGCTTTATTTTACGATATACAGCGTTATAGACGCATACAATATTCTCACCGAGAAGTAGGGCCCGACAGGTTTGGGATGTTGGCAAATATTACATCCGAGGAGTTAGCTTGCCTTAGGTTAGGATATACAACGTTATAGACGCATATAATGTTCCCACCGAGAACTAGGGTCCGACTCGCTGGGAATGTTGTCAAATGTTACATCCGAGTTGCTAGGTTGCCTTAGGTTAGGATATATAACGTTATAGACGTATATAATGTTCCCACCGAGAAGTAGGGCCCGACACGCTTGGAATGATGTCAAATGTTACATCCGAGTTCTTAGGTTGCCTTAGGATAGGATATATAACATTAAAGACGCACTTAATGTTCCCACCGAGAAGTAGGGTCCGACTCGCCAGGAATGTTGTCAAATGTTACATCTGAGGTGTTAGGTTGCCTTAGGTTAGGATATATAACGTTAGAGACGCATATAATGTTCCCACCTAGAAGTAGGGCCCGACACGCTTGGAATGTTGTCAAATGTTACATCCGAGGTGTTAGGTTGCCTTAGGTTAGGTTATATGACGTTATAGACGCATATAATGTTCCCACCGAGAAGTAGGTCCGACACGCCTAGTTTGTTGTCAAACATTACATCCGAGATGTTAGGTTGCCTTAGGTTAGGATATATAACGTTATAGACGTATATACTGTTCCCACCGTGAAGTAGGGTCCGACACACGTGGATTGTTGTCAAATATTACATCCGAGGTGTTAGGTTGCCTCAGGTTAGGATATATAACGTTATAGACGCATATAATGTTCCCACTGAGAAGTAGGTTCCGACTCGCCAGGAATGTTGTCAAATGTTACATCCGAGGTGCTAGGTTGCCTTAGGTTAGGATATAAAACGTTATAGACGCATATAATGTTCCCACCGAGAAGTAGGTTCCGACTCGCCAGGAATGTTGTCAAATGTTACATCCGAAGTGCTAGGTTGCCTTAGGTTAGGATATAAAACGTTATAGACGCATATAATGTTCCCACCGAGAAGTAGGTTCCGACACACATGGAATCTTGTCAAATGTTACATCCGAGGTGTTATGTTGCCTTAGTTTAGGATATATAACGTTATAGACGCATATAATATTCCCGCCGAGAAGTAGGGTCCGACAGGTTTGAAATGTTGGCAAATATTACATCCGAGGAGTTAGGTTGCCTTAGGTTAGGATATACAACGTTAGAGACGCATATAATGTTCCCACCGAGAAGTAGGGTCCGACACACCTGGAATGTTGTCAAATGTTACATCCGAGGTGTTAGGTTGCCTTAGGTTAGGTTATATGACGTTATAGACGCATATAATGTTCCCACCGAGAAGTAGGTCCGACAGGCCTGGATTGTTGTCAAATATTACATCCGAGATGTTAGGTTGCCTTAGGTTAGGATATATAGCGTTATAGACGGATATACTGTTCCCACCGTGAAGTAGGGTCCGACACACCAGGAATATTGACAAATATTACATCCGAGTTGTTAATTTGACTTCTTTTTCCGATATACAGCGTTATAGACGCATACAATGTTCCCACCGAGATGTGGGGTCCGACAGGCTTGGAATGTTGGCAAATATTACATCCGTGGAGTTATGTTGCCTTAGGTTAGGATATACAACGTTATAGACGCATATAATGTTCCCACCGAGAAGTAGGTTCCGACACACCTGCCATGTTGTCAAATGTTACATCCGAGGTTTTAGGTTGCCTTAGGTTAGGATATATAACGTTATAGACGCATATAATGTTCCCACTGAGAAGTAGGTTCCGACTCGCCAGGAATGCTGTCAAATGTTACATCCGAGGTGCTAGGTTGCCTTAGGTTAGGATATAAAATGTTATAGACGCATATAATGTTCCCACCGAGAAGTAGGTTCCGACTCGCCAGGAATGTTGTCAAATGTTACATCCGAGGTGCTAGGTTGCCTTAGGTTAGGATATAAAACGTTATAGACGCATATAATGTTCCCACCGAGAAGTAGGGTCCGACACACCTGGAATGTTGTCAAATGTTACATCCGAGGTGTTTGGTTGCCTTAGGTTAGGTTATATGACGTTATAGAAGCATATAATGATCCAACCGTGAAGTAGGTCTGACACGCCTGGATTGTTGTCAAATATTACATCCGAGATGTTAGGTTGCCTTAGGTTAGGATATATAACGTTATAGACGTATATACTGTTCTCACCGTGAAGTAGGGCCGGCACACCAGGAATATTGACAAATATTACATCCGAGTTGTTAGGTTGCCTTATTTTACGATATACAGCGTTATGGACGTATACAATGTTCCCACAGAGAAGTAGGGTCCGACAGGTTTGGAATGTTGGCAAATATTACATCCGAGGAGTTAGGTTGCCTTAGGTTAGGATATACAACGTTATAGACGCATATAATGTTCCCACCGAGAAGTAGGGTCCGACACGCTTGGAATGTTGTCAAATGTTACATCCGAGGTGTTAGGTTGCCTTAGGTTAGGTTATATGACGTTATTGACGCATATAATGTTCCCACCGAGAAGTAGGTTCCGACACACCTGCCATGTTGTCAAATGTTACATCCGAGGTTTTAGGTTGCCTTAGGTTAGGATATATAACGTTATAGACGCATATAATGTTCCCACTGAGAAGTAGGTTCCGACTCGCCAGGAATGCTGTCAAATGTTACATCCGAGGTGCTAGGTTGCCTTAGGTTAGCATATAAAACGTTATAGACGCATATAATGTTCCCACCGAGAAGTAGGTTCCGACTCGCCAGGAATGTTGTCAAATGTTACATCCGAGGTGCTAGGTTGCCTTAGGTTAGGATATAAAACGTTATAGACGCATATAATGTTCCCACCGAGAAGTAGGGTCCGACATACCTGGAATGTTGTCAAATGTTACATCCGAGGTGTTAGGTTGCCTCAGGTTAGGATATATGACGTTATAGACGTATATAATGTTCCCACCGGGAAGTAGGACCGACACGCCTGGATTGTTGTCAAATATTACATCCGAGATGTTAGGTTGCCTTAGGTTAGGATATATAACGTTATAGACGTATATACTGATCCCACTGAGAAGTAGGGTCCGACACACCAGGAATATTGACAACTATTACATCCGAGTAGTTAGGTTGCCTTATTTTACGATATACAGCGTTATAGACGCATACAATGTTCCCACCGAGAAGTAGGGTCCGACAGGTTTGAAATGTTGGCAAATATTACATCCGAAGAGTTAGGTTGCCTTAGGTTAGGATATACAACGTTAGAGACGCATATAATGTTCCCACCGAGAAGTAGGGTCCGACACACCTGGAATGTTGTCAAATGTTACATCCGAGGTGTTAGGTTGCCTTAGGTTAGGATATATAACGTTATAGACGTATATAATGTTCCCACCGAGAAGTAGGGCCCGACACGCTTGGAATGATGTCAAATGTTACATCCGAGTTCTTAGGTTGCCTTAGGATAGGATATATAACATTAAAGACGCACTTAATGTTCCCACCGAGAAGTAGGGTCCGACTCGGCAGGAATGTTGTCAAATGTTACATCTGAGGTGTTAGGTTGCCTTAGGTTAGGATATATAACGTTAGAGACGCATATAATGTTCCCACCTAGAAGTAGTGCCCGACACGCTTGGAATGTTGTCAAATGTTACATCCAAGGTGTTAGGTTGCCTTAGGTTAGGTTATATGACGTTATAGACGCATATAATGTTCCCACCGAGAAGTAGTTCCGACACGCCTGGATTGTTGTCAAATATTACATCCGAGATGTTAGGATGCCTTAGGTTAGGATATATAACGTTATAGATGTATATACTGTTCCCACCGAGAAGTTGGTTCCGACACACGCGGAATGTTGTCAAATGTTACATCCGAGGTGTTAGGTTGCCTTAGGTTAGGTTATATGACGTTATAGACGCATATAATGTTCCCACCGAGAAGTAGGTCCGACACGCCTGGATTGTTGTCAAATATTACATCCGAGATGTTAGGTTGCCTTAGGTTAGGTTGTATGACGTTATAGACGCATATAATGTTCCCACCGAGAAGTAGGGTCCGACACATATGGAATCTTGTCAAATGTTACATCCGAGTTGTTAGGTTGCCTTATTTTACTACATACAGCGTTATAGACGCATACAATGTTCCCACAGAGAAGTAGGGTCCGACAGGTTGGGAATGTTGGCAAATATTACATCCGAGGTGTTAGGTTGCCTTAGGTTAGGATATACAACATTGGAGACGCATATAATGTTCCCACCGAGAAGTAGGTTCCGACACGCCAGGAATGTTGTAAAATATTGCGTCCTAGTTGATAGGTTAACTTAGGTTGGGGTATACAACGTTATAGACGTATACAATGTTTCCACCGAGAAGTCGGTTCCGACAAGCCCAGGAATGTTGTAAAACGTTACATCCGAGATGTTAGTTTGCCTTAGGTTAGGATATATAACGTTATAGACGTATATACTGATCCCACTGAGAAGTAGGGTCCGACACACGTGGAATGTTGTCAAATGTTACATCCGAGGTGTTAGGTTGCCTTAGGTTAGGATATATAACGTTATAGACGCATATAATGTTCCCCCCGAGAAGGAGGGTCCGACACACATGGAATCTTGTCAAATATTACATCCGACGTGTTAGGTTGCCTTAGGTCTGGATATATAACGTTATAGACGTATATACAGTTCCCACCGTGAAGTAGGGTCCGACACACCAGGAATATTGACAACTATTACATCCGAGTTGTTAGGTTACCTTATTTTACGATATACAGCGTTATAGACGCATACAATTTTCCCACCGAGATGTAGGGTCCGACAGGCTTGGAATGTTCTCAAATATTACATCTGAGATGTTAGGTTGCCTTAGGGTACGATATATAACGTTATAGACGCATATAATGTTCCCACCGAGAGGTAGGGTCCGACACGCCAGGAATGTTGTCAAATATTACATCCGATTTATTATGTTGCCTTAGGATAGGATATATAACGTTATAGACGCATATAATTTTCCCACCGAGAAGTAGGGTCCGACTCGCCAGAAATGTTGTCAAATGTTACATCCGAGGTGTTAGGTTGCTTTAGGTTAGGTTATATGACGTTATAGACGCATATAATGTTCCCACCGAGAAGTAGGTCCGACACGCCTAGTTTGTTGTCAAACATTACATCCGAGGTGTTAGGTTGCCTTAGGTTAGGATATATAACGTTATAGACGCATATAATGTTCCCACCAAGAAGTAGGGTCCGATACACGTGGAATGTTGTCAAATGTTACATCCGAGGTGTTAGGTTGCCTTAGGTTAGGATATATAACGTTATAGACGTATATGCTGTTCCCACCGTGAAGCAGGGTCCGACACAACAGGAATATTGACAACTATTACATCCGAGTTGTTAGGTTGCCTTATTTTACGATATACAGCGTTATAGACGCATACAATATTCCCACCGAGAAGTAGGGTCCGACACGCTTGGAATGTTGTCAAATGTTACATCCGAGGTGTTAGGTTGCCTTAGGTTAGGTTATATGACGTTATTGACGCATATAATGTTCCCACCGAGAAGTAGGTTCCGACACACCTGCCATGTTGTCAAATGTTACATCCGAGGTTTTAGGTTGCCTTAGGTTAGGATATATAACGTTATAGACGCATATAATGTTCCCACTGAGAAGTAGGTTCCGACTCGCCAGGAATGCTGTCAAATGTTACATCCGAGGTGCTAGGTTGCCTTAGGTTAGCATATAAAACGTTATAGACGCATATAATGTTCCCACCGAGAAGTAGGTTCCGACTCGCCAGGAATGTTGTCAAATGTTACATCCGAGGTGCTAGGTTGCCTTAGGTTAGGATATAAAACGTTATAGACGCATATAATGTTCCCACCGAGAAGTAGGGTCCGACATACCTGGAATGTTGTCAAATGTTACATCCGAGGTGTTAGGTTGCCTTAGGTTAGGTTATATGACGTTATAGACGTATATAATGTTCCCACCGGGAAGTAGGACCGACACGCCTGGATTGTTGTCAAATATTACATCCGAGATGTTAGGTTGCCTTAGGTTAGGATATATAACGTTATAGACGTATATACTGATCCCACTGAGAAGTAGGGTCCGACACACCAGGAATATTGACAACTATTACATCCGAGTAGTTAGGTTGCCTTATTTTACGATATACAGCGTTATAGACGCATACAATGTTCCCACCGAGAAGTAGGGTCCGACAGGTTTGAAATGTTGGCAAATATTACATCCGAAGAGTTAGGTTGCCTTAGGTTAGGATATACAACGTTAGAGACGCATATAATGTTCCCACCGAGAAGTAGGGTCCGACACACCTGGAATGTTGTCAAATGTTACATCCGAGGTGTTAGGTTGCCTTAGGTTAGGATATAAAACGTTATAGACGCATATAATGTTCCCACCGAGATGTAGGGTCCGACACACATGGAATCTTGTCAAATGTTACATCCGAGGTGTTATGTTGCCTTATGTTAGGATATATAACGTTATAGACGCATATAATATTCCCGCCGAGAAGTAGGGTCCGATTCGCCAGAAATGTTGTCAAATGTTACATCCGAGGGGTTTGGTTGCCTTAGGTTAGGTTATATGACGTTATAGAAGCATATAATGATCCAACCGTGAAGTAGGTCCGACACGCCTGGATTGTTGTCAAATATTACATCCGAGATGTTAGGTTGCCTTAGGTTAGGATATATAACGTTATAGACGTATATACTGTTCTCACCGTGAAGTAGGGTCCGACACACCAGGAATATTGACAAATATTACATCCGAGTTGTTAGGTTGCCTTATTTTACGACATACAGCGTTATAGACGCATACAATGTTCCCACAGAGAAGTAGGGTCCGACAGGTTGGGAATGTTGGCAAATATTACATCCGAGGTGTTAGGTTGCCTTAGGTTAGGATATACAACATTGGAGACGCATATAATGTTCCCACCGAGAAGTAGGGTCCGATTCGCCAGAAATGTTGTCAAATGTTACATCCGAGGGGTTTGGTTGCCTTAGGTTAGGTTATATGACGTTATAGAAGCATATAATGATCCAACCGTGAAGTAGGTCCGACACGCCTGGATTGTTGTCAAATATTACATCCGAGATGTTAGGTTGCCTTAGGTTAGGATATATAACGTTATAGACGCATATAATGTTCCCACTGAGAAGTAGGTTCCGACTCGCCTGGAATGTTGTCAAATGTTACATCCGAGGTGCTAGATTGCCTTAGGTTAGGATATAAAACGTTATAGACGCATATAATGTTCCCACCGAGAAGTAGGTTCCGACTCGCCAGGAATGTTGTGAAATGTTACATCCGAGGTGTTAGATTGCCTTAGGGTAGGATATATAACGTTAGAGACGCATATAATGTTCCCACTGAGAAGTAAGTTCCGACTCGCCAGGAATGTTGTCAAATGTTACATCCGAGGTGTTAGGTTGCCTTAGCTTAGGATATATAACGTTATAGACGTATATACTGTTCCCACCGTGAAGCAGGGTCCGACACACCAGGAATATTGACAACTATTACATCCGACTTGTTAGGTTGCTTTATTTTACGATATACAGCGTTATAGACGCATACAATATTCTCACCGAGAAGTAGGGCCCGACAGGTTTGGGATGTTGGCAAATATTACATCCGAGGAGTTAGCTTGCCTTAGGTTAGGATATACAACGTTATAGACGCATATAATGTTCCCACCGAGAACTAGGGTCCGACTCGCTGGGAATGTTGTCAAATGTTACATCCGAGTTGCTAGGTTGCCTTAGGTTAGGATATATAACATTATAGACGTATATAATGTTCCCACCGAGAAGTAGGGCCCGACACGCTTGGAATGATGTCAAATGTTAAATCCGAGTTCTTAGGTTGCCTTAGGATAGGATATATAACATTAAAGACGCACTTAATGTTCCCACCGAGAAGTAGGGTCCGACTCGCCAGGAATGTTGTCAAATGTTACATCTGAGGTGTTAGGTTGCCTTAGGTTAGGATATATAACGTTAGAGACGCATATAATGTTCCCACCTAGAAGTAGGGCCCGACACGCTTGGAATGTTGTCAAATGTTACATCCGAGGTGTTAGGTTGCCTTAGGTTAGGTTATATGACGTTATAGACGCATATAATGTTCCCACCGAGAAGTAGTTCCGACACGCCTGGATTGTTGTCAAATATTACATCCGAGATGTTAGGATGCCTTAGGTTAGGATATATAACGTTATAGATGTATATACTGTTCCCACCGAGAAGTTGGTTCCGACACACGCGGAATGTTGTCAAATGTTACATCCGAGGTGTTAGGTTGCCTTAGGTTAGGTTATATGACGTTATAGACGCATATAATGTTCCCACCGAGAAGTAGGTCCGACACGCCTGGATTGTTGTCAAATATTACATCCGAGATGTTAGGTTGCCTTAGGTTAGGTTGTATGACGTTATAGACGCATATAATGTTCCCACCGAGAAGTAGGGTCCGACACATATGGAATCTTGTCAAATGTTACATCCGAGTTGTTAGGTTGCCTTATTTTACTACATACAGCGTTATAGACGCATACAATGTTCCCACAGAGAAGTAGGGTCCGACAGGTTGGGAATGTTGGCAAATATTACATCCGAGGTGTTAGGTTGCCTTAGGTTAGGATATACAACATTGGAGACGCATATAATGTTCCCACCGAGAAGTAGGTTCCGACACGCCAGGAATGTTGTAAAATATTGCGTCCTAGTTGATAGGTTAACTTAGGTTGGGGTATACAACGTTATAGACGTATACAATGTTTCCACCGAGAAGTCGGTTCCGACAAGCCCAGGAATGTTGTAAAACGTTACATCCGAGATGTTAGTTTGCCTTAGGTTAGGATATATAACGTTATAGACGTATATACTGATCCCACTGAGAAGTAGGGTCCGACACACGTGGAATGTTGTCAAATGTTACATCCGAGGTGTTAGGTTGCCTTAGGTTAGGATATATAACGTTATAGACGCATATAATGTTCCCCCCGAGAAGGAGGGTCCGACACACATGGAATCTTATCAAATATTACATCCGACGTGTTAGGTTGCCTTAGGTCTGGATATATAACGTTATAGACGTATATACAGTTCCCACCGTGAAGTAGGGTCCGACACACCAGGAATATTGACAACTATTACATCCGAGTTGTTAGGTTACCTTATTTTACGATATACAGCGTTATAGACGCATACAATTTTCCCACCGAGATGTAGGGTCCGACAGGCTTGGAATGTTCTCAAATATTACATCTGAGATGTTAGGTTGCCTTAGGGTACGATATATAACGTTATAGACGCATATAATGTTCCCACCGAGAGGTAGGGTCCGACACGCCAGGAATGTTGTCAAATATTACATCCGAGTTATTATGTTGCCTTAGGATAGGATATATAACGTTATAGACGCATATAATGTTCCCACCGAGAAGTAGGGTCCGACTCGCCAGAAATGTTGTCAAATGTTACATCCGAGGTGTTAGGTTGCTTTAGGTTAGGTTATATGACGTTATAGACGCATATAATGTTCCCACCGAGAAGTAGGTCCGACACGCCTAGTTTGTTGTCAAACATTACATCCGAGGTGTTAGGTTGCCTTAGGTTAGGATATATAACGTTATAGACGCATATAATATTCCCACCGAGAAGTAGGGTCCGACTCGCCAGGAATGTTGTCAAATGTTACATCTGAGGTGTTAGGTTGCCTTAGGTTAGGATATATAACGTTAGAGACGCATATAATGTTCCCACCGAGAAGTAAGGTCCGACACATATGGAATCTTGTCAAATGTTACATCCGAGTTGTTAGGTTGCCTTATTTTACGACATACAGCGTTATAGACGCATACAATGTTCCCACAGAGAAGTAGGGTCCGACAGGTTGGGAATGTTGGCAAATATTACATCCGAGGTGTTAGGTTGCCTTAGGTTAGGATATACAACATTGGAGACGCATATAATGTTCCCACCGAGAAGTAGGGTCCGACTCGCCAGAAATATTGTCAAATGTTACATCCGAGGTGTTAGGTTGCCTTAGGTTAGGTTATATGACGTTATAGAAGCATATAATGTTCCCACCGAGAAGTAGGTCCGACAGGCCTGGATTGTTGTCAAATATTACATCCGAGATGTTAGGTTGCCTTAGGTTAGGATATATAACGTTATAGACGCATATAATGTTCCCACCGAGAAGTAGGTCCGACACGCCTGGATTGTTGTCAAATATTACATCCGAGGTGTTAGGTTGCCTTAGGTTAGGTTATATTACGTTATAGACGCACATAATGTTCCCACCGAGAAGTAGGTCCGACACGCCTGGATTGTTGTCAAATATTACATCCGAGATGTTAGGTTGCCTTAGGTTAGAATATATAACGTTATAGACGCATATAATGTTCCCACCGAGAGGTAGGGTCCGACACGCCAGGAATATTGTCAAATATTACATCCGAGTTATTAGGTTGCCTTAGGATAGGATATATAACGTTATAGACGCATATAATGTTCCCCCCGAGAAGTAGGGTCCGACACACATGGAATCTTGTCAAATATTACATCCGACGTGTTAGGTTGCCTTACGTTAGGATATATAACGTTATAGACGTATATACAGTTCCCACCGTGAAGTAGGGTCCGACACACCAGGAATATTGACAACTATTACATCCGAGTTGTTAGGTTGCCTTATTTTACGATATACAGCGTTAGAGACGCATACAATTTTCCCACCGAGATGTAGGGTCCGACAGGCTTGGAATGTTGGCAAATATTACATCTGAGATGTTAGGTTGCCTTAGGTTACGATATATAACGTTATAGACGCATATAATTTTCCCACCGAGAGGTAGGTTCCGACACACCTGCAATGTTGTCAAATGTTACATCCGAGGTGTCAGGCTGCCTTAGGTTAGGATATATAACGTTATAGACGCATATAATGTTCCCACCGAGAAGTAGGGTCCGACACGCTTGGAATGATGTCAAATGTTACATCCGAGTTCTTAGGTTGCCTTAGGATAGGATATATAACGTTAAAGACGCACTTAATGTTCCCACCGAGAAGTAGGGTCCGACTCGCCAGGAATGTTGTCAAATGTTACATCTGAGGTGTTAGGTTGCCTTAGGTTAGGATATATAACGTTAGAGACGCATATAATGTTCCCACCGAGAAGTAGGGTCCGACTCGCCAGAAATGTTGTCAAATGTTACATCCGAGGTGTTAGGTTGCTTTAGGTTAGGTTATATGACGTTATAGACGCATATAATGTTCCCACCGAGAAGTAGGTCCGACACGCCTAGTTTGTTGTCAAACATTACATCCGAGGTGTTAGGTTGCCTTAGGTTAGGATATATAACGTTATAGACGCATATAATGTTCCCACCGAGAAGTAGGGTCCGACTCGCCAGGAATGTTGTCAAATGTTACATCTGAGGTGTTAGGTTGCCTTAGGTTAGGATATATAACGTTAGAGACGCATATAATGTTCCCACCGAGAAGTAGGGTCCGACACATATGGAATCTTGTCAAATGTTACATCCGAGTTGTTAGGTTGCCTTATTTTACGACATACAGCGTTATAGACGCATACAATGTTCCCACAGAGAAGTAGGGTCCGACAGGTTGGGAATGTTGGCAAATATTACATCCGAGGTGTTAGGTTGCCTTAGGTTAGGATATACAACATTGGAGACGCATATAATGTTCCCACCGAGAAGTAGGGTCCGACTCGCCAGAAATGTTGTCAAATGTTACATCCGAGGTATTAGGTTGCCTTAGGTTAGGTTATATGACGTTATAGACGCATATAATGTTCCCACCGAGAAGTAGGTCCGACACGCCTGGATTGTTGTCAAATATTACATCCGAGATGTTAGGTTGCCTTAGGTTAGGATATATAACGTTATAGACGCATATAATGTTCCCACCGAGAGGTAGGGTCCGACACGCCAGGAATATTGTCAAATATTACATCCGAGTTATTAGGTTGCCTTAGGATAGGATATATAACGTTATAGACGCATATAATGTTCCCCCCGAGAAGTAGGTTCCGACACACATGGAATCTTGTCAAATATTACATCCGACGTGTTAGGTTGCCTTACGTTAGGATATATAACGTTATAGACGTATATACAGTTCCCACCGTGAAGTAGGGTCCGACACACCAGGAATATTGACAACTATTACATCCGAGTTGTTAGGTTGCCTTATTTTACGATATACAGCGTTAGAGACGCATACAATTTTCCCACCGAGATGTAGGGTCCGACAGGCTTGGAATGTTGGCAAATATTACATCTGAGATGTTAGGTTGCCTTAGGTTACGATATATAACGTTATAGACGCATATAATTTTCCCACCGAGAGGTAGGTTCCGACACACCTGCAATGTTGTCAAATGTTACATCCGAGGTGTTAGGCTGCCTTAGGTTAGGATATATAACGTTATAGACGCATATAATGTTCCCACCGAGAAGTAGGGTCCGACACGCTTGGAATGATGTCAAATGTTACATCCGAGTTCTTAGGTTGCCTTAGGATAGGATATATAACGTTAAAGACGCACTTAATGTTCCCACCGAGAAGTAGGGTCCGACTCGCCAGGAATGTTGTCAAATGTTACATCTGAGGTGTTAGGTTGCCTTAGGTTAGGATATATAACGTTAGAGACGCATATAATGTTCCCACCTAGAAGTAGGGCCCGACACGCTTGGAATGTTGTCAAATGTTACATCCGAGGTGTTAGGTTGCCTTAGGTTAGGTTATATGACGTTATAGACGCATATAATGTTCCCACCGAGAAGTAGTTCCGACACGCCTGGATTGTTGTCAAATATTACATCCGAGATGTTAGGATGCCTTAGGTTAGGATATATAACGTTATAGATGTATATACTGTTCCCACCGAGAAGTTGGGTCCGACACACGCGGAATGTTGTCAAATGTTACATCCGAGGTGTTAGGTTGCCTTAGGTTAGGTTATATGACGTTATAGACGCATATAATGTTCCCACCGAGAAGTAGGTCCGACACGCCTGGATTGTTGTCAAATATTACATCCGAGATGTTAGGTTGCCTTAGGTTAGGTTGTATGACGTTATAGACGCATTTTATGTTCCCACCGAGAAGTAGGGTCCGACACGCCAGGAATATTGTCAAATATTACATCCGAGTTATTAGGTTGCCTTAGGATAGGATATCTAACGTTATAGACGCATATAATGTTCCCACCGAGAAGTAGGGTCCGACACGCCAGGAATGTTGTAAAATATTGCGTCCTAGTTGATAGGTTAACTTAGGTTGGGGTATACAACGTTATAGACGTATACAATGTTTCCACCGAGAAGTCGGTTCCGACAAGCCAGGAATGTTGTAAAACGTTACATCCGAGAAGTTAGTTTGCCTTAGGTTAGGATATATAACGTTATAGACGTATATACTGATCCCACTGAGAAGTAGGGTCCGACACACGTGGAATGTTGTCAAATGTTACATCCGAGGTGTTAGGTTGCCTTAGGTTAGGATATATAACGTTATAGACGCATATAATGTTCCCCCCGAGAAGGAGGGTCCGACACACATGGAATCTTGTCAAATATTACATCCGACGTGTTAGGTTGCCTTAGGTCTGGATATATAACGTTATAGACGTATATACAGTTCCCACCGAGAGGTAGGGTCCGACACGCCAGGAATGTTGTCAAATATTACATCCGAGTTATTATGTTGCCTTAGGATAGGATATATAACGTTATAGACGCATATAATGTTCCCACCGAGAAGTAGGGTCCGACTCGCCAGAAATGTTGTCAAATGTTACATCCGAGGTGTTAGGTTGCTTTAGGTTAGGTTATATGACGTTATAGACGCATATAATGTTCCCACCGAGAAGTAGGTCCGACACGCCTAGTTTGTTGTCAAACATTACATCCGAGGTGTTAGGTTGCCTTAGGTTAGGATATATAACGTTATAGACGCATATAATGTTCCCACCGAGAAGTAGGGTCCGACTCGCCAGGAATGTTGTCAAATGTTACATCTGAGGTGTTAGGTTGCCTTAGGTTAGGATATATAACGTTAGAGACGCATATAATGTTCCCACCTAGAAGTAGGGCCCGACACGCTTGGAATGTTGTCAAATGTTACATCCGAGGTGTTAGGTTGCCTTAGGTTAGGTTATATGACGTTATAGACGCATATAATGTTCCCACCGAGAAGTAGGTCCGACACGCCTGGATTGTTGTCAAATATTACATCCGAGATGTTAGGATGCCCTAGGTTAGGATATATAACGTCATAGACGCATATAATGTTACCACCGAGAAGTAGGTCCGACACGCCTGGATTGTTGTCAAATATTACATCCGAGATGTTAGGTTGCCTTAGGTTAGGTTGTATGACGTTATAGACGCATATAATGTTCCCACCGAGAAGTAGGGTCCGACACATATGGAATCTTGTCAAATGTTACATCCGAGGAGTTAGGTTGCCTTAGGTTAGGATATACAACGTTATAGACGCATATAATGTTCCCACCGAGAAGAACGGTCCGACTCGCCAGGAAAGTTGTCAAATGTTACATCTAAGGTGTTAGGTTGCCTTAGGTGAGGATATATAACGTTATAGACGCATATAATGTTGCCACCGGGAAGTAGGGCCCGACACGCTTGGAATGTTGTCAAATGATACATCCGAGGTGTTAGGTTGCCTTAGGTTAGGATATATGACGTTATAGACGCATATAATGTTCCCACCGAGAAGTAGGTCCGACACGCCTAGTTTGTTGTCAAACATTACATCCGAGATGTTAGGTTGCCTTAGGTTAGGATATATAACGTTATAGACGGATATACTGTTCCCCCCGTGAAGTAGGGTCCGACACACCAGGAATATTGACAAATATTACATCCGAGTTGTTAATTTGCCTTATTTTCCGATATACAGCGTTATAGACGCATACAATGTTCCCACCGAGATGTAGGGTCCGACAGGCTTGGAATGTTGGCAAATATTACATCCGTGGAGTTAGGTTGCCTTAAGTTATGATATACAACGTTATAGACGCATATAATGTTCCCACCGAGAAGTAGGGTCCGACACACCTGCAATGTTGTCAAATGTTACATCCGAGGTGTTAGGTTTCCTTAGGTTAGGATATATAACGTTATAGACGCATATAATGTTCCCACTGAGAAGTAGGTTCCGACTCGCCTGGAATGTTGTCAAATGTTACATCCGAGGTGCTAGATTGCCTTAGGTTAGGATATAAAACGTTATAGACGCATATAATGTTCCCACCGAGAAGTAGGTTCCGACTCGCCAGGAATGTTGTCAAATGTTACATCCGAGGTGTTAGGTTGCCTTAGGTTAGGATATATAACGTTATAGACGTATATACTGTTCCCACCGTGAAGCAGGGTCCGACACACCAGGAATATTGACAACTATTACATCCGAGTTGTTAGGTTGCTTTATTTTACGATATACAGCGTTATAGACGCATACAATATTCTCACCGAGAAGTAGGGCCCGACAGGTTTGGGATGTTGGCAAATATTACATCCGAGGAGTTAGCTTGCCTTAGGTTAGGATATACAACGTTATAGACGCATATAATGTTCCCACCGAGAACTACGGTCCGACTCGCTAGGAATGTTGTCAAATGTTACATCCGAGGTGCTAGGTTGCCTTAGGTTAGGATATATAACGTTATAGACGTATATAATGTTCCCACCGAGAAGTAGGGCCCGACACGCTTGGAATGATGTCAAATGTTACATCCGAGTTCTTAGGTTGCCTTAGGTTAGGTTATATGACGTTATAGACGCATATAATGTTCCCACCGATAAGTAGGGTCCGACACGCCAGGAATATTGTCGAATATTACATCCGAGTTATTAGGATGCCTTAGGATAGGATATATAACGTTAAAGACGCACTTAATGTTCCCACCGAGAAGTAGGGTCCGACTCGCCAGGAATGTTGTCAAATGTTACATCTGAGGTGTTAGGTTGCCTTACGTTAGGATATATAACGTTAGAGACGCATATAATGTTCCCACCTAGAAGTAGGGCCCGACACGCTTGGAATGTTGTCAAATGTTACATCCGAGGTGTTAGGTTGCCTTAGGTTAGGTTATATGACGTTATAGACGCATATAATGTCCCCACCGAGAAGTAGGTCCGACACGCCTGGATTGTTGTCAAATATTACATCCGAGATGTTAGGATGCCTTAGGTTAGGATATATAACGTTATAGATGTATATACTGTTCCCACCGAGAAGTTGGGTCCGACACACGCGGAATGTTGTCAAATGTTACATCCGAGGTGTTAGGTTACCTTAGGTTAGGTTATATGACGTTATAGACGCATATAATGTTCCCACCGAGAAGTAGGTCCGACACGCCTGGATTGTTGTCAAATATTACACCCGAGATGTTAGGTTGCCTTAGGTTAGGTTGCATGACGTTATAGACACATATAATGTTCCCACCGAGAAGTAGGGTCCGACACGCCAGGAATATTGTCAAATATTACATCCGAGTTATTAGGTTGCCTTAGGATAGGATATATAACGTTATAGACGCATATAATGTTCCCACCGAGAAGTAGGGTCCGACACGCCAGGAATGTTGTAAAACATTGCGTCCTAGTTGATAGGTTAACTTAGGTTGGGGTATATAACGTTATAGACGTATACAATGTTTCCACCGAGAAGTCGGTTCCGACAAGCCAGGAATGTTGTAAAACGTTACATCCGAGATGTTAGTTTGCCTTAGGTTAGGATATATAACGTTATAGACGTATATACTGATCCCACTGAGAAGTAGGGTCCGACACACGTGGAATGTTGTCAAATGTTACATCCGAGGTGTTAGGTTGCCTTAGGTTAGGATATATAACGTTATAGACGCATATAATGTTCCCCCCGAGAAGTAGGTCCGACACGCCTGGATTGTTGTCAAATATTACATCCGAGATGTTAGGATGCCTTAGGTTAGGATATATAACGTTATAGATGTATATACTGTTCCCACCGAGAAGTTGGGTCCGACACACGCGGAATGTTGTCAAATGTTAAATCCGAGGTGTTAGGTTGCCTTAGGTTAGGTTATATGACGTTATAGACGTATATACAGTTCCCACCGTGAAGTAGGGTCCGACACACCAGGAATATTGACAACTATTACATCCGAGTTGTTAGGTTACCTTCTTTTACGATATACAGTGTTATAGACGCATACAATTTTCCCACCGAGATGTAGGGTCCGACAGGCTTGGAATGTTGGCAAATATTACATCTGAGATGTTAGGTTGCCTTAGGTTAGGATATACAACGTAATAGACGCATATAATGTTCCCACCGAGAAGTAGGGTCCGACTCGCTAGGAATGTTGCCAAATATTACATCCGTGGTGTTAGGTTGCCTTAGGTTAGGTTATATGACGTTATAGACGCATATAATGTTCCCACCGATAAGTAGGGTCCGACACGCCAGGAATATTGTCAAATATTACATCCGAGTTATTAGGTTGCCTTAGGATAGGATATATAACGTTAAAGACGCACTTAATGTTCCCACCGAGAAGTAGGGTCCGACACGCCAGGAATATTGTCAAATATTACATCTGTGTTATTAGGTTGCCTTAGGGTAGGATATATAACGTTAAAGACGCACTTAATGTTCCCACCGAGAAGTAGGGTCCGACTCGCCAGGAATGTTGTCAAATGTTACATGTGAGGTGTTAGGTTGCCTTAGGTTAGGATATATAACGTTATAGACGCATATAATGTTCCCACCGAGAAGTAGGTCCGACACGCCTGGATTGTTGTCAAATATTACATCCGAGATGTTAGGTTGCCTTAGGTTAGGTTGTATGACGTTATAGACGCATATAATGTTCCCACCGAGAAGTAGGTCCGACACGCTTGGATTGTTGTCAAATATTACATCCGAGATGTTAGGTTGCCTTAGGTTAGGATATACAACGTTATAGACGCATATAATTTTCCCACCGAGAAGTAGGGTCCGACTCGCCAGGAATGTTGTCCAATGTTACATCTGAGGTGTTAGGTTGCTTTAGGTGAGGATATATAACGTTATAGACGCATATAATGTTCCCACCGGGAAGTAGGGCCTGACACGCTTGGAATGTTGTCAAATGTTACATCCGAGGTGTTAGGTTGCCTTAGGTTAGGATATATGACGTTATAGACGCATATAATGTTCCCACCGAGAAGTAGGTCCGACACGCCTAGTTTGTTGTCAAACATTACATCCGAGATGTTAGGTTGCCTTAGGTTAGGATATATAACGTTATAGACGGATATACTGTTCCCCCCGTGAAGTAGGGTCCGACACACCAGGAATATTGACAAATATTACATCCGAGTTGTTAATTTGCCTTATTTTCCGATATACAGCGTTATAGACGCATACAATGTTCCCACCGAGATGTAGGGTCCGACAGGCTTGGAATGTTGGCAAATATTACATCCGTGGAGTTAGGTTGCCTTAAGTTATGATATACAACGTTATAGACGCATATAATGTTCCCACCGAGAAGTAGGGTCCGACACACCTGCAATGTTGTCAAATGTTACATCCGAGGTGTTAGGTTTCCTTAGGTTAGGATATATAACGTTATAGACGCATATAATGTTCCCACTGAGAAGTAGGTTCCGACTCGCCTGGAATGTTGTCAAATGTTACATCCGAGGTGCTAGATTGCCTTAGGTTAGGATATAAAACGTTATAGACGCATATAATGTTCCCACCGAGAAGTAGGTTCCGTCTCGCCAGGAATGTTGTCAAATGTTACATCCGAGGTGTTAGGTTGCCTTAGGTTAGGATATATAACGTTATAGACGTATATACTGTTCCCACCGTGAAGCAGGGTCCGACACACCAGGAATATTGACAACTATTACATCCGAGTTGTTAGGTTGCTTTATTTTACGATATACAGCGTTATAGACGCATACAATATTCTCACCGAGAAGTAGGGCCCGACAGGTTTGGGATGTTGGCAAATATTACATCCGAGGAGTTAGCTTGCCTTAGGTTAGGATATACAACGTTATAGACGCATATAATGTTCCCACCGAGAACTACGGTCCGACTCGCTAGGAATGTTGTCAAATGTTACATCCGAGGTGCTAGGTTGCCTTAGGTTAGGATATATAACGTTATAGACGTATATAATGTTCCCACCGAGAAGTAGGGCCCGACACGCTTGGAATGATGTCAAATGTTACATCCGAGTTCTTAGGTTGCCTTAGGTTAGGTTATATGACGTTATCGACGCATATAATGTTCCCACCGATAAGTAGGGTCCGACACGCCAGGAATATTGTCGAATATTACATCCGAGTTATTAGGATGCCTTAGGATAGGATATATAACGTTAAAGACGCACTTAATGTTCCCACCGAGAAGTAGGGTCCGACTCGCCAGGAATGTTGTCAAATGTTACATCTGAGGTGTTAGGTTGCCTTACGTTAGGATATATAACGTTAGAGACGCATATAATGTTCCCA
This sequence comes from Xylocopa violacea, assembly GCA_963969225.1. NCBI lineage: Eukaryota > Metazoa > Arthropoda > Insecta > Hymenoptera > Apidae > Xylocopa > Xylocopa violacea. Next base: position 7,901,556 of record CAXAJV010000019.1, on the reverse strand, counting down.
CCTAGAAGTAGGGCCCGACACGCTTGGAATGTTGTCAAATGTTACATCCGAGGTGTTAGGTTGCCTTAGGTTAGGTTATATGACGTTATAGACGCATATAATGTCCCCACCGAGAAGTAGGTCCGACACGCCTGGATTGTTGTCAAATATTACATCCGAGATGTTAGGATGCCTTAGGTTAGGATATATAACGTTATAGATGTATATACTGTTCCCACCGAGAAGTTGGGTCCGACACACGCGGAATGTTGTCAAATGTTACATCCGAGGTGTTAGGTTGCCTTAGGTTAGGTTATATGACGTTATAGACGCATATAATGTTCCCACCGAGAAGTAGGTCCGACACGCCTGGATTGTTGTCAAATATTACACCCGAGATGTTAGGTTGCCTTAGGTTAGGTTGCATGACGTTATAGACACATATAATGTTCCCACCGAGAAGTAGGGTCCGACACGCCAGGAATATTGTCAAATATTACATCCGAGTTATTAGGTTGCCTTAGGATAGGATATATAACGTTATAGACGCATATAATGTTCCCACCGAGAAGTAGGGTCCGACACGCCAGGAATGTTGTAAAACATTGCGTCCTAGTTGATAGGTTAACTTAGGTTGGGGTATATAACGTTATAGACGTATACAATGTTTCCACCGAGAAGTCGGTTCCGACAAGCCAGGAATGTTGTAAAACGTTACATCCGAGATGTTAGTTTGCCTTAGGTTAGGATATATAACGTTATAGACGTATATACTGATCCCACTGAGAAGTAGGGTCCGACACACGTGGAATGTTGTCAAATGTTACATCCGAGGTGTTAGGTTGCCTTAGGTTAGGATATATAACGTTATAGACGCATATAATGTTCCCCCCGAGAAGTAGGGTCCGAAACACATGGAATCTTGTCAAATATTACATCCGACGTGTTAGGTTGCCTTAGGTCTGGATATATAACGTTATAGACGTATATACAGTTCCCACCGTGAAGTAGGGTCCGACACACCAGGAATATTGACAACTATTACATCCGAGTTGTTAGGTTACCTTATTTTACGATATACAGCGTTATAGACGCATACAATGTTCCCACCGAGAAGTAGGGTTCAACAGGTTTGAAATGTTGGCAAATATTACATCCGAGGAGTTAGGTTGCCTTAGGTTAGGATATACAACATTAGAGACGCATATAATGTTCCCACCGAGAAGTAGGGTCCGACACACCTGGAATGTTGTCAAATGTTAAATCCGAGGTGTTAGGTTGCCTTAGGTTAGGTTATATGACGTTATAGACGTATATACAGTTCCCACCGTGAAGTAGGGTCCGACACACCAGGAATATTGACAACTATTACATCCGAGTTGTTAGGTTACCTTCTTTTACGATATACAGTGTTATAGACGCATACAATTTTCCCACCGAGATGTAGGGTCCGACAGGCTTGGAATGTTGGCAAATATTACATCTGAGATGTTAGGTTGCCTTAGGTTAGGATATACAACGTAATAGACGCATATAATGTTCCCACCGAGAAGTAGGGTCCGACTCGCTAGGAATGTTGCCAAATATTACATCCGTGGTGTTAGGTTGCCTTAGGTTAGGTTATATGACGTTATAGACGCATATAATGTTCCCACCGATAAGTAGGGTCCGACACGCCAGGAATATTGTCAAATATTACATCCGAGTTATTAGGTTGCCTTAGGATAGGATATATAACGTTAAAGACGCACTTAATGTTCCCACCGAGAAGTAGGGTCCGACACGCCAGGAATATTGTCAAATATTACATCTGTGTTATTAGGTTGCCTTAGGGTAGGATATATAACGTTAAAGACGCACTTAATGTTCCCACCGAGAAGTAGGGTCCGACTCGCCAGGAATGTTGTCAAATGTTACATGTGAGGTGTTAGGTTGCCTTAGGTTAGGATATATAACGTTATAGACGCATATAATGTTCCCACCGAGAAGTAGGTCCGACACGCCTGGATTGTTGTCAAATATTACATCCGAGATGTTAGGTTGCCTTAGGTTAGGTTGTATGACGTTATAGACGCATATAATGTTCCCACCGAGAAGTAGGTCCGACACGCTTGGATTGTTGTCAAATATTACATCCGAGATGTTAGGTTGCCTTAGGTTAGGATATACAACGTTATAGACGCATATAATTTTCCCACCGAGAAGTAGGGTCCGACTCGCCAGGAATGTTGTCCAATGTTACATCTGAGGTGTTAGGTTGCCTTAGGTGAGGATATATAACGTTATAGACGCATATAATGTTCCCACCGGGAAGTAGGGCCTGACACGCTTGGAATGTTGTCAAATGTTACATCCGAGGTGTTAGGTTGCCTTAGGTTAGGTTATATGACGTTATAGACGCATATAATGTTCCCACCGAGAAGTAGGTCCGACACGCCTAGTTTGTTGTCAAACATTACATCCGAGATGTTAGGTTGCCTTAGGTTAGGATATATAACGTTATAGACGGATATACTGTTCCCACCGTGAAGTAGGGTCCGACACACCAGGAATATTGACAAATATTACATCCGAGTTGTTAATTTGCCTTATTTTCCGATATACAGCGTTATAGACGCATACAATGTTCCCACCGAGATGTAGGGTCCGACACGCTTGGAATGTTGTCAAATGTTACATCCGTGGAGTTAGGTTGCCTTAAGTTAGGATATACAACGCTATAGACGCATATAATGTTCCCACCGAGAAGTAGGGTCCGACACACCTGCAATGTTGTCAAATGTTACATCCGAGGTGTTAGGTTTCCTTAGGTTAGGATATATACCGTTATAGACGCATATAATGTTCCCACTGAGAAGTAGGTTCCGACTCGCCTGGAATGTTGTCAAATGTTACATCCGAGGTGCTAGATTGCCTTAGGTTAGGATATAAAACGTTATAGACGCATATAATGTTCCCACCGAGAAGTAGGGTCCGACTCGCTAGGAATGTTGTCAAATGTTACATCTGAGGTGTTAGGTTGCCTTAGGTAAGGATATATAACGTTATAGACGTATATACTGTTCCCACCGTGAAGCAGGGTCCGACACACCAGGAATATTCACAACTATTACATCCGAGTTGTTAGGTTACTTTATTTTACGATATACAGCGTTATAGACGCATACAATATTCTCACCGAGAAGTAGGGCCCGACAGGTTTGGGATGTTGGCAAATATTACATCCGAGGAGTTAGCTTGCCTTAGGTTAGGATATACAACGTAATAGACGCATATAATGTTCCCACCGAGAAGTAGGGTCCGACTCGCTAGGAATGTTGTCAAAAATTACATACGTGGTGTTAGGTTGCCTTAGGTTAGGTTATATGACGTTATAGACGCATATAATGTTCCCACCGAGAAGTAGGTCCGACACGCCTGGATTGTTGTCAAATATTACATCCGAGATGTTAGGTTGCCTTAGGTTAGGATATATAACGTTATAGACGCATATAATGTTCCCACCGATAAGTAGGGTCCGACACGCCAGGAATATTGTCAAATATTACATCCGAGTTATTAGGTTGCCTTAGGATAGGATATATAACGTTATAGACGCATTTAATGTTCCCACCGAGAAGTAGGGGCCGACTCGCCAGGAATGTTGTCAAATGTTACATCTGAGGTGCTAGGTTGCCTTAGGTTAGGATATATAACGTTATAGACGCATATAATGTTCCCACCGAGAAGTAGGTCCGACACGCCTGGATTGTTGTCAAATATTACATCCGAGATGTTAGGTTGCCTTAGGTTAGGTTGTATGACGTTATAGACGCATATAATGTTCCCACCGAGAAGTAGGTCCGACACGCTTGGATTGTTGTCAAATATTACATCCGAGATGTTAGGTTGCCTTAGGTTAGGATATACAACGTTATAGACGCATATAATTTTCCCACCGAGAAGTAGGGTCCGACTCGCCAGGAATGTTGTCCAATGTTACATCTGACGTGTTAGGTTGCCTTAGGTGAGGATATATAACGTTATAGACGCATATAATGTTCCCACCGGGAAGTAGGGCCCGACACGCTTGGAATGTTGTCAAATGTTACATCCGAGGTGTTAGGTTGCCTTAGGTTAGGTTATATGACGTTATAGACGCATATAATGTTCCCACCGAGAAGTAGGTCCGACACGCCTAGTTTGTTGTCAAACATAACATCCGAGATGTTAGGTTGCCTTAGGTTAGGATATATAACGTTATAGACGGATATACTGTTCCCACCGTGAAGTAGGGTCCGACACACCAGGAATATTGACAAATATTACATCCGAGTTGTTAATTTGCCTTATTTTCCGATATACAGCGTTATAGACGCATACAATGTTCCCACCGAGATGTAGGGTCCGACACGCTTGGAATGTTGTCAAATGTTACATCCGTGGAGTTAGGTTGCCTTAAGTTAGGATATACAACGTTATAGACGCATATAATGTTCCCATCGAGAAGTAGGGTCCGACACACCCGCAATATTGTCAAATGTTACATCCGAGGTGTTAGGTTTCCTTAGGTTAGGATATATACCGTTATAGACGCATATAATGTTCCCACTGAGAAGTAGGTTCCGACTCGCCTGGAATGTTGTCAAATGTTACATCCGAGGTGCTAGATTGCCTTAGGTTAGGATATAAAACGTTATAGACGCATATAATGTTCCCACCGAGAAGTAGGGTCCGACTCGCTAGGAATGTTGTCAAATGTTACATCTGAGGTGTTAGGTTGCCTTAGGTAAGGATATATAACGTTATAGACGTATATAATGTTCCCACCGTGAAGCAGGGTCCGACACACCAGGAATATTCACAACTATTACATCCGAGTTGTTAGGTTACTTTATTTTACGATATACAGCGTTATAGACGCATACAATATTCTCACCGAGAAGTAGGGTCCGACTCGCTAGGAATGTTGTCAAATATTACATACGTGGTGTTAGGTTGCCTTAGGTTAGGTTATATGACGTTATAGACGCATATAATGTTCCCACCGAGAAGTAGGTCCGACACGCTTGGAATGATATCAAATGTTACATCCGAGTTGTTAGGTTGCCTTAGGTTAGGTTATATGACGTTATAGACGCATATAATGTTCCCACCGATAAGTAGGGTCCGACACGCCAGGAATATTGTCAAATATTACATCCGAGTTATTAGGTTGCCTTAGGATAGGATGTATAACGTTAAAGACGCACTTAATGTTCCCACCGAGAAGTAGGGTCCGACTCGCCAGGAATGTTGTCAAATGTTACATGTGAGGTGTTAAGTTGCCTTAGGTTAGGATATATAACGTTATAGACGCATATACTGTTACCACCGAGAAGTAGGGCCCGACACGCTTGGAATGTTGTCAAATGTTACATCCGTGGTGTTAGGTTGCCTTAGGTTAGGTTATATGACGTTATAGACGCATATAATGTTCCCACCGAGAAGTAGGTCCGACACGCCTGGATTGTTGTCAAATATTACATCCGAGATGTTAGGTTGCCTTAGGTTAGGATATATAACGTTATAGACGTATATACTGCTCCCACCGAGAGGTAGGGTCCGACACACGTGGAATGTTGTCAAATGTTACATCCGAGGTGTTAGGTTGCCTTATTTTACGATATACAGCGTTATAGACGCATACAATGTTCGCATCGAGAAGTAGGGTCCGACAGGTTTGGAATGTTGGCAAATATTACGTCCGAGGAGTTAGGTTGCCTTAGGTTAGGATATACAACGTTATAGACGCATATAATGTTCCCACCGAGAAGTAGGGTCCGACACACCTGGAATGTTGTCAAATGTTACATCCGAGGTGTTAGGTTAACTTAGGTTGGGATATATAACGTTATAGACGTATACAATGTTCCGACCGAGAAGTAGGTTCCGAGAAGCCAGGAATGTTGTAAAATGTTACATTCGCGATGTTAGGTTGCCCTAGGTTAGGATATATAACGTTATAGACGGATATACTGTTCCCAACGTGAAGTAGGGTCCGACACACCAGGAATATTGACAAATATTACATCCGAGTTGTTAGTTTGCCTTCTTTTTCCGATATACAGCGTTATAGACGCATACAATGTTCCCACCGAGATGTAGGGTCCGACGGGCTTGGAATGTTGGCAAATATTACATCCGTGGAGTTAGGTTGCCTTAAGTTAGGATATACAACGTTATAGACGCTTATAATGTTCCCACCGAGAAGTAGGTCCGACACGCCTGGATTGTTGTCAAATATTACATCCGAGATGTTAGGTTGCCTTAGGTTAGGATATATAACGTTATAGACGTATATACTGTTCCCACCGAGAAGTAGGGTCCGACACACGTGGAATGTTGTCAAATGTTACATCCGAGGTGTTAGGTTGCCTTATTTTACGATATACAGCGTTATAGACGCATACAATGTTCCCACCGAGGAGTAGGGTCCGACAGGTTTGGAATGTTGGCAAATATTACATCCGAGGAGTTAGGTTGCCTTAGGTTAGGATATACAACGTTATAGACGCATATAATGTTCCCACCGAGAAGTAGGGTCCGACACACCTGGAATGTTGTCAAGTGTTACATCCGAGGTGTTAGGTTAACTTAGGTTGGGATATATAACGTTATAGACGTATACAATGTTCCGACCGAGAAGTAGGTTCCGAGAAGCCAGGAATGTTGTAAAATGTTACATTCGCGATGTTAGGTTGCCCTAGGTTAGGATATATAACGTTATAGACGGATATACTGTTCCCAACGTGAAGTAGGGTCCGACACACCAGGAATATTGACAAATATTACATCCGAGTTGTTAGTTTGCCTTCTTTTTCCGATATACAGCGTTATAGACGCATACAATGTTCCCACCGAGATGTAGGGTCCGACAGGCTTGGAATGTTGGCAAATATTACATCCGTGGAGTTAGGTTGCCTTAAGTTAGGATATACAACGTTATAGACGCATATAATGTTCCCACCGAGAACTAGGGTCCGACACACCTGCAATGTTGTCAAATGTTACATCCGAGGTGTTAGGTTTCCTTAGGTTAGGATATATAACGTTATAGACGCATATAATGTTCCCACTGAGAAGTAGGTTCCGACTCGCCTGGAATGTTGTCAAATGTTACATCCGAGGTGCTAGATTGCCTTAGGTTAGGATATAAAACGTTATAGACGCATATAATGTTCCCACCGAGAAGTAGGTTCCGTCTCGCCAGGAATGTTGTCAAATGTTACATCCGAGGTGTTAGGTTGCCTTAGGTTAGGATATATAACGTTATAGACGTATTTACTGTTCCCACCGTGAAGCAGGGTCCGACACACCAGGAATATTGACAACTATTACATCCGAGTTGTTAGGTTGCTTTATTTTACGATATACAGCGTTATAGACGCATACAATATTCTCACCGAGAAGTAGGGCCCGACAGGTTTGGGATGTTGGCAAATATTACATCCGAGGAGTTAGCTTGCCTTAGGTTAGGATATACAACGTTATAGACGCATATAATGTTCCCACCGAGAAGTAGGGTCCGACTCGCTAGGAATGTTGTCAAATGTTACATCCGTGGTGTTAGGTAGCCTTACGTTAGGTTATATGACGTTATAGACGCATATAATGTTCCCACCGATAAGTAGGGTCCGACACGCCAGGATAATTGTCAAATATTACATCTGCGTTATTAGGTTGCCTTAGGGTAGGATATATAACGTTAAAGACGCACTTAATGTTCCCACCGAGAAGTAGGGTCCGACTCGCCAGGAATGTTGTCAAATGTTACATGTGAGGTGTTAGGTTGCCTTAGGTTAGGATATATAACGTTATAGACGCATATAATGTTCCCACCGGGAAGTAGGGCCCGACACGCTTGGAATGTTGTCAAATGTTACATCCGAGGTGTTAGGTTGCCTTAGGTTAGGTTATATGACGTTATAGACGCATATAATGTTCCCACCGAGAAGTAGGTCCGACACGCTTGGAATGTTGTCAAATGTTACATCCGTGGAGTTAGGTTGCCTTAAGTTAGGATATACAACGTTATAGACGCATATAATGTTCCCACCGAGAAGTAGGGTCCGACACACCTGCAATGTTGTCAAATGTTACATCCGAGGTGTTAGGTTTCCTTAGGTTAGGATATATACCGTTATAGACGCATATAATGTTCCCACTGAGAAGTAGGTTCCGACTCGCCTGGAATGTTGTCAAATGTTACATCCGAGGTGCTAGATTGCCTTAGGTTAGGATATAAAACGTTATAGACGCATATAATGTTCCCACCGAGAAGTAGGGTCCGACTCGCTAGGAATGTTGTCAAATGTTACATCTGAGGTGTTAGGTTGCCTTAGGTAAGGATATATAACGTTATAGACGTATATAATGTTCCCACCGTGAAGCAGGGTCCGACACACCAGGAATATTCACAACTATTACATCCGAGTTGTTAGGTTACTTTATTTTACGATATACAGCGTTATAGAGGCATACAATATTCTCACCGAGAAGTAGGGCCCGTCAGGTTTGGGATGTTGGCAAATATTACATCCGAGGTGTTAGCTTGCCTTAGGTTAGGATATACAACGTAATAGACGCATATAATGTTCCCACCGAGAAGTAGGGTCCGACTCGCTAGGAATGTTGTCAAATATTACATACGTGGTGTTAGGTTGCCTTAGGTTAGGTTATATGACGTTATAGACGCATATAATGTTCCCACCGAGAAGTAGGTCCGACACGCTTGGAATGATATCAAATGTTACATCCGAGTTATTAGGTTGCCTTAGGATAGGATGTATAACGTTAAAGACGCACTTAATGTTCCCACCGAGAAGTAGGGTCCGACACGCCAGGAATATTGTCAAATATTACATCCGAGTTATTAGGTTGCCTTAGGATAGGATATATAACGTTAAAGACGCACTTAATGTTCCCACCGAGAAGTAGGGTCCGACTCGCCAGGAATGTTGTCAAATGTTACATGTGAGGTGTTAAGTTGCCTTAGGTTAGGATATATAACGTTATAGTCGCATATACTGTTACCACCGAGAAGTAGGGCCCGACACGCTTGGAATGTTGTCAAATGTTACATCCGTGGTGTTAGGTTGCCTTAGGTTAGGTTATATGACGTTATAGACGCATATAATGTTCCCACCGAGAAGTAGGTCCGACACGCCTGGATTGTTGTCAAATATTACATCCGAGATGTTAGGTTTCCTTAGTTTAGGATATATAACGTTATAGACGTATAAACTGCTCCCACCGAGAAGTAGGGTCCGACACACGTGGAATGTTGTCAAATGTTACATCCGAGGTGTTAGGTTGCCTTATTTTACGATATACAGCGTTATAGACGCATACAATGTTCGCATCGAGAAGTAGGGTCCGACAGGTTTGGAATGTTGGCAAATATTACGTCCGAGGAGTTAGGTTGCCTTAGGTTAGGATATACAACGTTATAGACGCATATAATGTTCCCACCGAGAAGTAGGGTCCGACACACCTGGAATGTTGTCAAATGTTACATCCGAGGTGTTAGGTTAACTTAGGTTGGGATATATAACGTTATAGACGTATACAATGTTCCGACCGAGAAGTAGGTTCCGAGAAGCCAGGAATGTTGTAAAATGTTACATTCGCGATGTTAGGTTGCCCTAGGTTAGGATATATAACGTTATAGACGGATATACTGTTCCCAACGTGAAGTAGGGTCCGACACACCAGGAATATTGACAAATATTACATCCGAGTTGTTAGTTTGCCTTCTTTTTCCGATATACAGCGTTATAGACGCATACAATGTTCCCACCGAGAAGTAGGTCCGACACGCCTGGATTGTTGTCAAATATTACATCCGAGATGTTAGGTTGCCTTAGGTTAGGATATATAACGTTATAGACGTATATACTGTTCCCACCGAGAAGTAGGGTCCGACACACGTGGAATGTTGTCAAATGTTACATCCGAGGTGTTAGGTTGCCTTATTTTACGATATACAGCGTTATAGACGCATACAATGTTCCCACCGAGAAGTAGGGTCCGACAGGTTTGGAATGTTGGCAAATATTACATCCGAGGAGTTAGGTTGCCTTAGGTTAGGATATACAACGTTATAGACGCATATAATGTTCCCACCGAGAAGTAGGGTCCGACACACCTGGAATGTTGTCAAGTGTTACATCCGAGGTGTTAGGTTAACTTAGGTTGGGATATATAACGTTATAGACGTATACAATGTTCCGACCGAGAAGTAGGTTCCGAGAAGCCAGGAATGTTGTAAAATGTTACATTCGCGATGTTAGGTTGCCCTAGGTTAGGATATATAACGTTATAGACGGATATACTGTTCCCAACGTGAAGTAGGGTCCGACACACCAGGAATATTGACAAATATTACATCCGAGTTGTTAGTTTGCCTTCTTTTTCCGATATACAGCGTTATAGACGCATACAATGTTCCCACCGAGATGTAGGGTCCGACAGGCTTGGAATGTTGGCAAATATTACATCCGTGGAGTTAGGTTGCCTTAAGTTAGGATATACAACGTTATAGACGCATATAATGTTCCCACCGAGAACTAGGGTCCGACACACCTGCAATGTTGTCAAATGTTACATCCGAGGTGTTAGGTTTCCTTAGGTTAGGATATATAACGTTATAGACGCATATAATGTTCCCACTGAGAAGTAGGTTCCGACTCGCCTGGAATGTTGTCAAATGTTACATCCGAGGTGCTAGATTGCCTTAGGTTAGGATATAAAACGTTATAGACGCATATAATGTTCCCACCGAGAAGTAGGTTCCGTCTCGCCAGGAATGTTGTCAAATGTTACATCCGAGGTGTTAGGTTGCCTTAGGTTAGGATATATAACGTTATAGACGTATTTACTGTTCCCACCGTGAAGCAGGGTCCGACACACCAGGAATATTGACAACTATTACATCCGAGTTGTTAGGTTGCTTTATTTTACGATATACAGCGTTATAGACGCATACAATATTCTCACCGAGAAGTAGGGCCCGACAGGTTTGGGATGTTGGCAAATATTACATCCGAGGAGTTAGCTTGCCTTAGGTTAGGATATACAACGTTATAGACGCATATAATGTTCCCACCGAGAAGTAGGGTCCGACTCGCTAGGAATGTTGTCAAATGTTACATCCGTGGTGTTAGGTATCCTTACGTTAGGTTATATGACGTTATAGACGCATATAATGTTCCCACCGATAAGTAGGGTCCGACACGCCAGGATAATTGTCAAATATTACATCTGCGTTATTAGGTTGCCTTAGGGTAGGATATATAACGTTAAAGACGCACTTAATGTTCCCACCGAGAAGTAGGGTCCGACTCGCCAGGAATGTTGTCAAATGTTACATGTGAGGTGTTAGGTTGCCTTAGGTTAGGATATATAACGTTATAGACGTATATACTGTTCCCACCGAGAAGTAGGGTCCGACACACGTGGAATGTTGTCAAATGTTACATCCGAGGTGTTAGGTTGCCTTATTTTACGATATACAGCGTTATAGACGCATACAATGTTCCCACCGAGAAGTAGGGTCCGACAGGTTTGGAATGTTGGCAAATATTACATCCGAGGAGTTAGGTTGCCTTAGGTTAGGATATACAACGTTATAGACGCATATAATGTTCCCACCGAGAAGTAGGGTCCGACACACCTGGAATGTTGTCAAGTGTTACATCCGAGGTGTTAGGTTAACTTAGGTTGGGATATATAACGTTATAGACGTATACAATGTTCCGACCGAGAAGTAGGTTCCGAGAAGCCAGGAATGTTGTAAAATGTTACATTCGCGATGTTAGGTTGCCCTAGGTTAGGATATATAACGTTATAGACGGATATACTGTTCCCAACGTGAAGTAGGGTCCGACACACCAGGAATATTGACAAATATTACATCCGAGTTGTTAGTTTGCCTTCTTTTTCCGATATACAGCGTTATAGACGCATACAATGTTCCCACCGAGATGTAGGGTCCGACAGGCTTGGAATGTTGGCAAATATTACATCCGTGGAGTTAGGTTGCCTTAAGTTAGGATATACAACGTTATAGACGCATATAATGTTCCCACCGAGAACTAGGGTCCGACACACCTGCAATGTTGTCAAATGTTACATCCGAGGTGTTAGGTTTCCTTAGGTTAGGATATATAACGTTATAGACGCATATAATGTTCCCACTGAGAAGTAGGTTCCGACTCGCCTGGAATGTTGTCAAATGTTACATCCGAGGTGCTAGATTGCCTTAGGTTAGGATATAAAACGTTATAGACGCATATAATGTTCCCACCGAGAAGTAGGTTCCGTCTCGCCAGGAATGTTGTCAAATGTTACATCCGAGGTGTTAGGTTGCCTTAGGTTAGGATATATAACGTTATAGACGTATTTACTGTTCCCACCGTGAAGCAGGGTCCGACACACCAGGAATATTGACAACTATTACATCCGAGTTGTTAGGTTGCTTTATTTTACGATATACAGCGTTATAGACGCATACAATATTCTCACCGAGAAGTAGGGCCCGACAGGTTTGGGATGTTGGCAAATATTACATCCGAGGAGTTAGCTTGCCTTAGGTTAGGATATACAACGTTATAGACGCATATAATGTTCCCACCGAGAAGTAGGGTCCGACTCGCTAGGAATGTTGTCAAATGTTACATCCGTGGTGTTAGGTAGCCTTACGTTAGGTTATATGACGTTATAGACGCATATAATGTTCCCACCGATAAGTAGGGTCCGACACGCCAGGATAATTGTCAAATATTACATCTGCGTTATTAGGTTGCCTTAGGGTAGGATATATAACGTTAAAGACGCACTTAATGTTCCCACCGAGAAGTAGGGTCCGACTCGCCAGGAATGTTGTCAAATGTTACATGTGAGGTGTTAGGTTGCCTTAGGTTAGGATATATAACGTTATAGACGTATATACTGTTCCCACCGAGAAGTAGGGTCCGACACACGTGGAATGTTGTCAAATGTTACATCCGAGGTGTTAGGTTGCCTTATTTTACGATATACAGCGTTATAGACGCATACAATGTTCCCACCGAGAAGTAGGGTCCGACAGGTTTGGAATGTTGGCAAATATTACATCCGAGGAGTTAGGTTGCCTTAGGTTAGGATATACAACGTTATAGACGCATATAATGTTCCCACCGAGAAGTAGGGTCCGACACACCTGGAATGTTGTCAAGTGTTACATCCGAGGTGTTAGGTTAACTTAGGTTGGGATATATAACGTTATAGACGTATACAATGTTCCGACCGAGAAGTAGGTTCCGAGAAGCCAGGAATGTTGTAAAATGTTACATTCGCGATGTTAGGTTGCCCTAGGTTAGGATATATAACGTTATAGACGGATATACTGTTCCCAACGTGAAGTAGGGTCCGACACACCAGGAATATTGACAAATATTACATCCGAGTTGTTAGTTTGCCTTCTTTTTCCGATATACAGCGTTATAGACGCATACAATGTTCCCACCGAGATGTAGGGTCCGACAGGCTTGGAATGTTGGCAAATATTACATCCGTGGAGTTAGGTTGCCTTAAGTTAGGATATACAACGTTATAGACGCTTATAATGTTCCCACCGAGAAGTAGGTCCGACACGCCTGGATTGTTGTCAAATATTACATCCGAGATGTTAGGTTGCCTTAGGTTAGGATATATAACGTTATAGACGTATATACTGTTCCCACCGAGAAGTAGGGTCCGACACACGTGGAATGTTGTCAAATGTTACATCCGAGGTGCTAGGTTGCCTTATTTTACGATATACAGCGTTATAGACGCATACAATGTTCCCACCGAGAAGTAGGGTCCGACAGGTTTGGAATGTTGGCAAATATTACATCCGAGGAGTTAGGTTGCCTTAGGTTAGGATATACAACGTTATAGACGCATATAATGTTCCCACCGAGAAGTAGGGTCCGACACACCTGGAAAGTTGTCAAGTGTTACATCCGAGGTGTTAGGTTAACTTAGGTTGGGATATATAACGTTATAGACGTATACAATGTTCCGACCGAGAAGTAGGTTCCGAGAAGCCAGGAATGTTGTAAAATGTTACATTCGCGATGTTAGGTTGCCCTAGGTTAGGATATATAACGTTATAGACGGATATACTGTTCCCAACGTGAAGTAGGGTCCGACACACCAGGAATATTGACAAATATTACATCCGAGTTGTTAGTTTGCCTTCTTTTTCCGATATACAGCGTTATAGACGCATACAATGTTCCCACCGAGATGTAGGGTCCGACACACCTGCAATGTTGTCAAATGTTACATCCGAGGTGTTAGGTTTCCTTAGGTTAGGATATATAACGTTATAGACGCATATAATGTTCCCACTGAGAAGTAGGTTCCGACTCGCCTGGAATGTTGTCAAATGTTACATCCGAGGTGCTAGATTGCCTTAGGTTAGGATATAAAACGTTATAGACGCATATAATGTTCCCACCGAGAAGTAGGGTCCGACTCGCTAGGAATGTTGTCAAATGTTACATCTGAGGTGTTAGGTTGCCTTAGGTAAGGATATATAACGTTATAGACGTATATAATGTTCCCACCGTGAAGCAGGGTCCGACACACCAGGAATATTCACAACTATTACATCCGAGTTGTTAGGTTACTTTATTTTACGATATACAGCGTTATAGAGGCATACAATATTCTCACCGAGAAGTAGGGCCCGTCAGGTTTGGGATGTTGGCGAATATTACATCCGAGGAGTTAGCTTGCCTTAGGTTAGGATATACAACGTAATAGACGCATATAATGTTCCCACCGAGAAGTAGGGTCCGACTCGCTAGGAATGTTGTCAAATATTACATACGTGGTGTTAGGTTGCCTTAGGTTAGGTTATATGACGTTATAGACGCATATAATGTTCCCACCGAGAAGTAGGTCCGACACGCTTGGAATGATATCAAATGTTACATCCGAGTTATTAGGTTGCCTTAGGATAGGATGTATAACGTTAAAGACGCACTTAATGTTCCCACCGAGAAGTAGGGTCCGACACGCCAGGAATATTGTCAAATATTACATCCGAGTTATTAGGTTGCCTTAGGATAGGATATATAACGTTAAAGACGCACTTAATGTTCCCACCGAGAAGTAGGGTCCGACTCGCCAGGAATGTTGTCAAATGTTACATGTGAGGTGTTAAGTTGCCTTAGGTTAGGATATATAACGTTATAGACGCATATACTGTTACCACCGAGAAGTAGGGCCCGACACGCTTGGAATGTTGTCAAATGTTACATCCGTGGTGTTAGGTTGCCTTAGGTTAGGTTATATGACGTTATAGACGCATATAATGTTCCCACCGAGAAGTAGGTCCGACACGCCTGGATTGTTGTCAAATATTACATCCGAGATGTTAGGTTGCCTTAGTTTAGGATATATAACGTTATAGACGTATAAACTGCTCCCACCGAGAAGTAGGGTCCGACACACGTGGAATGTTGTCAAATGTTACATCCGAGGTGTTAGGTTGCCTTATTTTACGATATACAGCGTTATAGACGCATACAATGTTCGCATCGAGAAGTAGGGTCCGACAGGTTTGGAATGTTGGCAAATATTACGTCCGAGGAGTTAGGTTGCCTTAGGTTAGGATATACAACGTTATAGACGCATATAATGTTCCCACCGAGAAGTAGGGTCCGACACACCTGGAAAGTTGTCAAGTGTTACATCCGAGGTGTTAGGTTAACTTAGGTTGGGATATATAACGTTATAGACGTATACAATGTTCCGACCGAGAAGTAGGTTCCGAGAAGCCAGGAATGTTGTAAAATGTTACATTCGCGATGTTAGGTTGCCCTAGGTTAGGATATATAACGTTATAGACGGATATACTGTTCCCAACGTGAAGTAGGGTCCGACACACCAGGAATATTGACAAATATTACATCCGAGTTGTTAGTTTGCCTTCTTTTTCCGATATACAGCGTTATAGACGCATACAATGTTCCCACCGAGATGTAGGGTCCGACACACCTGCAATGTTGTCAAATGTTACATCCGAGGTGTTAGGTTTCCTTAGGTTAGGATATATAACGTTATAGACGCATATAATGTTCCCACTGAGAAGTAGGTTCCGACTCGCCTGGAATGTTGTCAAATGTTACATCCGAGGTGCTAGATTGCCTTAGGTTAGGATATAAAACGTTATAGACGCATATAATGTTTCCACCGAGAAGTAGGGTCCGACTCGCTAGGAATGTTGTCAAATGTTACATCTGAGGTGTTAGGTTGCCTTAGGTAAGGATATATAACGTTATAGACGTATATAATGTTCCCACCGTGAAGCAGGGTCCGACACACCAGGAATATTCACAACTATTACATCCGAGTTGTTAGGTTACTTTATTTTACGATATACAGCGTTATAGAGGCATACAATATTCTCACCGAGAAGTAGGGCCCGTCAGGTTTGGGATGTTGGCAAATATTACATCCGAGGAGTTAGCTTGCCTTAGGTTAGGATATACAACGTAATAGACGCATATAATGTTCCGACCGAGAAGTAGGGTCCGACTCGCTAGGAATGTTGTCAAATATTACATACGTGGTGTTAGGTTGCCTTAGGTTAGGTTATATGACGTTATAGACGCATATAATGTTCCCACCGAGAAGTAGGTCCGACACGCTTGGAATGATATTAAATGTTACATCCGAGTTATTAGGTTGCCTTAGGATAGGATGTATAACGTTAAAGACGCACTTAATGTTCCCACCGAGAAGTAGGGTCCGACACGCCAGGAATATTGTCAAATATTACATCCGAGTTATTAGGTTGCCTTAGGATAGGATATATAACGTTAAAGACGCACTTAATGTTCCCACCGAGAAGTAGGGTCCGACTCGCCAGGAATGTTGTCAAATGTTACATGTGAGGTGTTAAGTTGCCTTAGGTTAGGATATATAACGTTATAGACGCATATACTGTTACCACCGAGAAGTAGGGCCCGACACGCTTGGAATGTTGTCAAATGTTACATCCGTGGTGTTAGGTTGCCTTAGGTTAGGTTATATGACGTTATAGACGCATATAATGTTCCCACCGAGAAGTAGGTCCGACACGCCTGGATTGTTGTCAAATATTACATCCGAGATGTTAGGTTGCCTTAGGTTAGGATATATAACGTTATAGACGTATATACTGTTCCCACCGAGAAGTAGGGTCCGACACACGTGGAATGTTGTCAAATGTTACATCCGAGGTGCTAGGTTGCCTTATTTTACGATATACAGCGTTATAGACGCATACAATGTTCCCACCGAGAAGTAGGGTCCGACAGGTTTGGAATGTTGGCAAATATTACATCCGAGGAGTTAGGTTGCCTTAGGTTAGGATATACAACGTTATAGACGCATATAATGTTCCCACCGAGAAGTAGGGTCCGACACACCTGGAAAGTTGTCAAGTGTTACATCCGAGGTGTTAGGTTAACTTAGGTTGGGATATATAACGTTATAGACGTATACAATGTTCCGACCGAGAAGTAGGTTCCGAGAAGCCAGGAATGTTGTAAAATGTTACATTCGCGATGTTAGGTTGCCCTAGGTTAGGATATATAACGTTATAGACGGATATACTGTTCCCAACGTGAAGTAGGGTCCGACACACCAGGAATATTGACAAATATTACATCCGAGTTGTTAGTTTGCCTTCTTTTTCCGATATACAGCGTTATAGACGCATACAATGTTCCCACCGAGATGTAGGGTCCGACACACCTGCAATGTTGTCAAATGTTACATCCGAGGTGTTAGGTTTCCTTAGGTTAGGATATATAACGTTATAGACGCATATAATGTTCCCACTGAGAAGTAGGTTCCGACTCGCCTGGAATGTTGTCAAATGTTACATCCGAGGTGCTAGATTGCCTTAGGTTAGGATATAAAACGTTATAGACGCATATAATGTTCCCACCGAGAAGTAGGGTCCGACTCGCTAGGAATGTTGTCAAATGTTACATCTGAGGTGTTAGGTTGCCTTAGGTAAGGATATATAACGTTATAGACGTATATAATGTTCCCACCGTGAAGCAGGGTCCGACACACCAGGAATATTCACAACTATTACATCCGAGTTGTTAGGTTACTTTATTTTACGATATACAGCGTTATAGAGGCATACAATATTCTCACCGAGAAGTAGGGCCCGTCAGGTTTGGGATGTTGGCGAATATTACATCCGAGGAGTTAGCTTGCCTTAGGTTAGGATATACAACGTAATAGACGCATATAATGTTCCCACCGAGAAGTAGGGTCCGACTCGCTAGGAATGTTGTCAAATATTACATACGTGGTGTTAGGTTGCCTTAGGTTAGGTTATATGACGTTATAGACGCATATAATGTTCCCACCGAGAAGTAGGTCCGACACGCTTGGAATGATATCAAATGTTACATCCGAGTTATTAGGTTGCCTTAGGATAGGATGTATAACGTTAAAGACGCACTTAATGTTCCCACCGAGAAGTAGGGTCCGACACGCCAGGAATATTGTCAAATATTACATCCGAGTTATTAGGTTGCCTTAGGATAGGATATATAACGTTAAAGACGCACTTAATGTTCCCACCGAGAAGTAGGGTCCGACTCGCCAGGAATGTTGTCAAATGTTACATGTGAGGTGTTAAGTTGCCTTAGGTTAGGATATATAACGTTATAGACGCATATACTGTTACCACCGAGAAGTAGGGCCCGACACGCTTGGAATGTTGTCAAATGTTACATCCGTGGTGTTAGGTTGCCTTAGGTTAGGTTATATGACGTTATAGACGCATATAATGTTCCCACCGAGAAGTAGGTCCGACACGCCTGGATTGTTGTCAAATATTACATCCGAGATGTTAGGTTGCCTTAGTTTAGGATATATAACGTTATAGACGTATAAACTGCTCCCACCGAGAAGTAGGGTCCGACACACGTGGAATGTTGTCAAATGTTACATCCGAGGTGTTAGGTTGCCTTATTTTACGATATACAGCGTTATAGACGCATACAATGTTCGCATCGAGAAGTAGGGTCCGACAGGTTTGGAATGTTGGCAAATATTACGTCCGAGGAGTTAGGTTGCCTTAGGTTAGGATATACAACGTTATAGACGCATATAATGTTCCCACCGAGAAGTAGGGTCCGACACACCTGGAAAGTTGTCAAGTGTTACATCCGAGGTGTTAGGTTAACTTAGGTTGGGATATATAACGTTATAGACGTATACAATGTTCCGACCGAGAAGTAGGTTCCGAGAAGCCAGGAATGTTGTAAAATGTTACATTCGCGATGTTAGGTTGCCCTAGGTTAGGATATATAACGTTATAGACGGATATACTGTTCCCAACGTGAAGTAGGGTCCGACACACCAGGAATATTGACAAATATTACATCCGAGTTGTTAGTTTGCCTTCTTTTTCCGATATACAGCGTTATAGACGCATACAATGTTCCCACCGAGATGTAGGGTCCGACACACCTGCAATGTTGTCAAATGTTACATCCGAGGTGTTAGGTTTCCTTAGGTTAGGATATATAACGTTATAGACGCATATAATGTTCCCACTGAGAAGTAGGTTCCGAATCGCCTGGAATGTTGTCAAATGTTACATCCGAGGTGCTAGATTGCCTTAGGTTAGGATATAAAACGTTATAGACGCATATAATGTTTCCACCGAGAAGTAGGGTCCGACTCGCTAGGAATGTTGTCAAATGTTACATCTGAGGTGTTAGGTTGCCTTAGGTAAGGATATATAACGTTATAGACGTATATAATGTTCCCACCGTGAAGCAGGGTCCGACACACCAGGAATATTCACAACTATTACATCCGAGTTGTTAGGTTACTTTATTTTACGATATACAGCGTTATAGAGGCATACAATATTCTCACCGAGAAGTAGGGCCCGTCAGGTTTGGGATGTTGGCAAATATTACATCCGAGGAGTTAGCTTGCCTTAGGTTAGGATATACAACGTAATAGACGCATATAATGTTCCGACCGAGAAGTAGGGTCCGACTCGCTAGGAATGTTGTCAAATATTACATACGTGGTGTTAGGTTGCCTTAGGTTAGGTTATATGACGTTATAGACGCATATAATGTTCCCACCGAGAAGTAGGTCCGACACGCTTGGAATGATATTAAATGTTACATCCGAGTTATTAGGTTGCCTTAGGATAGGATGTATAACGTTAAAGACGCACTTAATGTTCCCACCGAGAAGTAGGGTCCGACACGCCAGGAATATTGTCAAATATTACATCCGAGTTATTAGGTTGCCTTAGGATAGGATATATAACGTTAAAGACGCACTTAATGTTCCCACCGAGAAGTAGGGTCCGACTCGCCAGGAATGTTGTCAAATGTTACATTTGAGGTGTTAAGTTGCCTTAGGTTAGGATATATAACGTTATAGACGCATATACTGTTACCACCGAGAAGTAGGGCCCGACACGCTTGGAATGTTGTCAAATGTTACATCCGTGGTGTTAGGTTGCCTTAGGTTAGGTTATATGACGTTATAGACGCATATAATGTTCCCACCGAGAAGTAGGTCCGACACGCCTGGATTGTTGTCAAATATTACATCCGAGATGTTAGGTTGCCTTAGTTTAGGATATATAACGTTATAGACGTATAAACTGCTCCCACCGAGAAGTAGGGTCCGACACACGTGGAATGTTGTCAAATGTTACATCCGAGGTGTTAGGTTGCCTTATTTTACGATATACAGCGTTATAGACGCATACAATGTTCGCATCGAGAAGTAGGGTCCGACAGGTTTGGAATGTTGGCAAATATTACGTCCGAGGAGTTAGGTTGCCTTAGGTTAGGATATACAACGTTGTAGACGCATATAATGTTCCCACCGAGAAGTAGGGTCCGACACACCTGGAATGTTGTCAAGTGTTACATCCGAGGTGTTAGGTTAACTTAGGTTGGGATATATAACGTTATAGACGTATACAATGTTCCGACCGAGAAGTAGGTTCCGAGAAGCCAGGAATGTTGTAAAATGTTACATTCGCGATGTTAGGTTGCCCTAGGTTAGGATATATAACGTTATAGACGGATATACTGTTCCCAACGTGAAGTAGGGTCCGACACACCAGGAATATTGACAAATATTACATCCGAGTTGTTAGTTTGCCTTCTTTTTCCGATATACAGCGTTATAGACGCATACAATGTTCCCACCGAGATGTAGGGTCCGACAGGCTTGGAATGTTGGCAAATATTACATCCGTGGAGTTAGGTTGCCTTAAGTTAGGATATACAACGTTATAGACGCATATAATGTTCCCACCGAGAACTAGGGTCCGACACACCTGCAATGTTGTCAAATGTTACATCCGAGGTGTTAGGTTTCCTTAGGTTAGGATATATAACGTTATAGACGCATATAATGTTCCCACTGAGAAGTAGGTTCCGACTCGCCTGGAATGTTGTCAAATGTTACATCCGAGGTGCTAGATTGCCTTAGGTTAGGATATAAAACGTTATAGACGCATATAATGTTCCCACCGAGAAGCAGGTTCCGTCTCGCCAGGAATGTTGTCAAATGTTACATCCGAGGTGTTAGGTTGCCTTAGGTTAGGATATATAACGTTATAGACGTATTTACTGTTCCCACCGTGAAGCAGGGTCCGACACACCAGGAATATTGACAACTATTACATCCGAGTTGTTAGGTTGCTTTATTTTACGATATACAGCGTTATAGACGCATACAATATTCTCACCGAGAAGTAGGGCCCGACAGGTTTGGGATGTTGGCAAATGTTACATCCGTGGTGTTAGGTAGCCTTACGTTAGGTTATATGACGTTATAGACGCATATAATGTTCCCACCGATAAGTAGGGTCCGACACGCCAGGATAATTGTCAAATATTACATCTGCGTTATTAGGTTGCCTTAGGGTAGGATATATAACGTTAAAGACGCACTTAATGTTCCCACCGAGAAGTAGGGTCCGACTCGCCAGGAATGTTGTCAAATGTTACATGTGAGGTGTTAGGTTGCCTTAGGTTAGGATATATAACGTTATAGACGTATATACTGTTCCCACCGAGAAGTAGGGTCCGACACACGTGGAATGTTGTCAAATGTTACATCCGAGGTGTTAGGTTGCCTTATTTTACGATATACAGCGTTATAGACGCATACAATGTTCCCACCGAGAAGTAGGGTCCGACAGGTTTGGAATGTTGGCAAATATTACATCCGAGGAGTTAGGTTGCCTTAGGTTAGGATATACAACGTTATAGACGCATATAATGTTCCCACCGAGAAGTAGGGTCCGACACACCTGGAATGTTGTCAAGTGTTACATCCGAGGTGTTAGGTTAACTTAGGTTGGGATATATAACGTTATAGACGTATACAATGTTCCGACCGAGAAGTAGGTTCCGAGAAGCCAGGAATGTTGTAAAATGTTACATTCGCGATGTTAGGTTGCCCTAGGTTAGGATATATAACGTTATAGACGGATATACTGTTCCCAACGTGAAGTAGGGTCCGACACACCAGGAATATTGACAAATATTACATCCGAGTTGTTAGTTTGCCTTCTTTTTCCGATATACAGCGTTATAGACGCATACAATGTTCCCACCGAGATGTAGGGTCCGACAGGCTTGGAATGTTGGCAAATATTACATCCGTGGAGTTAGGTTGCCTTAAGTTAGGATATACAACGTTATAGACGCTTATAATGTTCCCACCGAGAAGTAGGTCCGACACGCCTGGATTGTTGTCAAATATTACATCCGAGATGTTAGGTTGCCTTAGGTTAGGATATATAACGTTATAGACGTATATACTGTTCCCACCGAGAAGTAGGGTCCGACACACGTGGAATGTTGTCAAATGTTACATCCGAGGTGTTAGGTTGCCTTATTTTACGATATACAGCGTTATAGACGCATACAATGTTCCCACCGAGAAGTAGGGTCCGACAGGTTTGGAATGTTGGCAAATATTACATCCGAGGAGTTAGGTTGCCTTAGGTTAGGATATACAACGTTATAGACGCATATAATGTTCCCACCGAGAAGTAGGGTCCGACACACCTGGAAAGTTGTCAAGTGTTACATCCGAGGTGTTAGGTTAACTTAGGTTGGGATATATAACGTTATAGACGTATACAATGTTCCGACCGAGAAGTAGGTTCCGAGAAGCCAGGAATGTTGTAAAATGTTACATTCGCGATGTTAGGTTGCCCTAGGTTAGGATATATAACGTTGTAGACGGATATACTGTTCCCAACGTGAAGTAGGGTCCGACACACCAGGAATATTGACAAATATTACATCCGAGTTGTTAGTTTGCCTTCTTTTTCCGATATACAGCGTTATAGACGCATACAATGTTCCCACCGAGATGTAGGGTCCGACAGGCTTGGAATGTTGGCAAATATTACATCCGTGGAGTTAGGTTGCCTTAAGTTAGGATATACAACGTTATAGACGCATATAATGTTCCCACCGAGAACTAGGGTCCGACACACCTGCAATGTTGTCAAATGTTACATCCGAGGTGTTAGGTTTCCTTAGGTTAGGATATATAACGTTATAGACGCATATAATGTTCCCACTGAGAAGTAGGTTCCGACTCGCCTGGAATGTTGTCAAATGTTACATCCGAGGTGCTAGATTGCCTTAGGTTAGGATATAAAACGTTATAGACGCATATAATGTTCCCACCGAGAAGTAGGGTCCGACTCGCTAGGAATGTTGTCAAATGTTACATCTGAGGTGTTAGGTTGCCTTAGGTAAGGATATATAACGTTATAGACGTATATAATGTTCCCACCGTGAAGCAGGGTCCGACACACCAGGAATATTCACAACTATTACATCCGAGTTGTTAGGTTACTTTATTTTACGATATACAGCGTTATAGAGGCATACAATATTCTCACCGAGAAGTAGGGCCCGACAGGTTTGGGATGTTGGCAAATATTACATCCGAGGAGTTAGCTTGCCTTAGGTTAGGATATACAACGTAATAGACGCATATAATGTTCCCACCGAGAAGTAGGGTCCGACTCGCTAGGAATGTTGTCAAATATTACATACGTGGTGTTAGGTTGCCTTAGGTTAGGTTATATGACGTTATAGACGCATATAATGTTCCCACCGAGAAGTAGGTCCGACACGCTTGGAATGATATCAAATGTTACATCCGAGTTATTAGGTTGCCTTAGGATAGGATGTATAACGTTAAAGACGCACTTAATGTTCCCACCGAGAAGTAGGGTCCGACACGCCAGGAATATTGTCAAATATTACATCCGAGTTATTAGGTTGCCTTAGGATAGGATATATAACGTTAAAGACGCACTTAATGTTCCCACCGAGAAGTAGGGTCCGACTCGCCAGGAATGTTGTCAAATGTTACATGTGAGGTGTTAAGTTGCCTTAGGTTAGGATATATAACGTTATAGACGCATATACTGTTACCACCGAGAAGTAGGGCCCGACACGCTTGGAATGTTGTCAAATGTTACATCCGTGGTGTTAGGTTGCCTTAGGTTAGGTTATATGACGTTATAGACGCATATAATGTTCCCACCGAGAAGTAGGTCCGACACGCCTGGATTGTTGTCAAATATTACATCCGAGATGTTAGGTTGCCTTAGTTTAGGATATATAACGTTATAGACGTATAAACTGCTCCCACCGAGAAGTAGGGTCCGACACACGTGGAATGTTGTCAAATGTTACATCCGAGGTGTTAGGTTGCCTTATTTTACGATATACAGCGTTATAGACGCATACAATGTTCGCATAGAGAAGTAGGGTCCGACAGGTTTGGAATGTTGGCAAATATTACGTCCGAGGAGTTAGGTTGCCTTAGGTTAGGATATACAACGTTATAGACGCATATAATGTTCCCACCGAGAAGTAGGGTCCGACACACCTGGAATGTTGTCAAATGTTACATCCGAGGTGTTAGGTTAACTTAGGTTGGGATATATAACGTTATAGACGTATACAATGTTCCGACCGAGAAGTAGGTTCCGAGAAGCCAGGAATGTTGTAAAATGTTACATTCGCGATGTTAGGTTGCCCTAGGTTAGGATATATAACGTTATAGACGGATATACTGTTCCCAACGTGAAGTAGGGTCCGACACACCAGGAATATTGACAAATATTACATCCGAGTTGTTAGTTTGCCTTCTTTTTCCGATATACAGCGTTATAGACGCATACAATGTTCCCACCGAGATGTAGGGTCCGACAGGCTTGGAATGTTGGCAAATATTACATCCGTGGAGTTAGGTTGCCTTAAGTTAGGATATACAACGTTATAGACGCTTATAATGTTCCCACCGAGAAGTAGGTCCGACACGCCTGGATTGTTGTCAAATATTACATCCGAGATGTTAGGTTGCCTTGGTTAGGATATATAACGTTATAGACGTATATACTGTTCCCACCGAGAAGTAGGGTCCGACACACGTGGAATGTTGTCAAATGTTACATCCGAGGTGTTAGGTTGCCTTATTTTACGATATACAGCGTTATAGACGCATACAATGTTCCCACCGAGAAGTAGGGTCCGACAGGTTTGGAATGTTGGCAAATATTACATCCGAGGAGTTAGGTTACCTTAGGTTAGGATATACAACGTTATAGACGCATATAATGTTCCCACCGAGAAGTAGGGTCCGACACACCTGGAAAGTTGTCAAGTGTTACATCCGAGGTGTTAGGTTAACTTAGGTTGGGATATATAACGTTATAGACGTATACAATGTTCCGACCGAGAAGTAGGTTCCGAGAAGCCAGGAATGTTGTAAAATGTTACATTCGCGATGTTAGGTTGCCCTAGGTTAGGATATATAACGTTATAGACGGATATACTGTTCCCAACGTGAAGTAGGGTCCGACACACCAGGAATATTGACAAATATTACATCCGAGTTGTTAGTTTGCCTTCTTTTTCCGATATACAGCGTTATAGACGCATACAATGTTCCCACCGAGATGTAGGGTCCGACAGGCTTGGAATGTTGGCAAATATTACATCCGTGGAGTTAGGTTGCCTTAAGTTAGGATATACAACGTTATAGACGCATATAATGTTCCCACCGAGAACTAGGGTCCGACACACCTGCAATGTTGTCAAATGTTACATCCGAGGTGTTAGGTTTCCTTAGGTTAGGATATATAACGTTATAGACGCATATAATGTTCCCACTGAGAAGTAGGTTCCGACTCGCCTGGAATGTTGTCAAATGTTACATCCGAGGTGCTAGATTGCCTTAGGTTAGGATATAAAACGTTATAGACGCATATAATGTTCCCACCGAGAAGTAGGTTCCGTCTCGCCAGGAATGTTGTCAAATGTTACATCCGAGGTGTTAGGTTGCCTTAGGTTAGGATATATAACGTTATAGACGTATTTACTGTTCCCACCGTAAAGCAGGGTCCGACACACCAGGAATATTGACAACTATTACATCCGAGTTGTTAGGTTGCTTTATTTTACGATATACAGCGTTATAGACGCATACAATATTCTCACCGAGAAGTAGGGCCCGACAGGTTTGGGATGTTGGCAAATATTACATCCGAGGAGTTAGCTTGCCTTAGGTTAGGATATACAACGTTATAGACGCATATAATGTTCCCACCGAGAAGTAGGGTCCGACTCGCTAGGAATGTTGTCAAATGTTACATCCGTGGTGTTAGGTAGCCTTACGTTAGGTTATATGACGTTATAGACGCATATAATGTTCCCACCGATAAGTAGGGTCCGACACGCCAGGATAATTGTCAAATATTACATCTGCGTTATTAGGTTGCCTTAGGGTAGGATATATAACGTTAAAGACGCACTTAATGTTCCCACCGAGAAGTAGGGTCCGACTCGCCAGGAATGTTGTCAAATGTTACATGTGAGGTGTTAGGTTGCCTTAGGTTAGGATATATAGCGTTATAGACGTATATACTGTTCCCACCGAGAAGTAGGGTCCGACACACGTGGAATGTTGTCAAATGTTACATCCGAGGTGTTAGGTTGCCTTATTTTACGATATACAGCGTTATAGACGCATACAATGTTCCCACCGAGAATTAGGGTCCGACAGGTTTGGAATGTTGGCAAATATTACATCCGAGGAGTTAGGTTGCCTTAGGTTAGGATATACAACGTTATAGACGCATATAATGTTCCCACCGAGAACTAGGGTCCGACACACCTGCAATGTTGTCAAATGTTACATCCGAGGTGTTAGGTTTCCTTAGGTTAGGATATATAACGTTATAGACGCATATAATGTTCCCACTGAGAAGTAGGTTCCGACTCGCCTGGAATGTTGTCAAATGTTACATCCGAGGTGCTAGATTGCCTTAGGTTAGGATATAAAACGTTATAGACGCATATAATGTTCCCACCGAGAAGTAGGTTCCGTCTCGCCAGGAATGTTGTCAAATGTTACATCCGAGGTGTTAGGTTGCCTTAGGTTAGGATATATAACGTTATAGACGTATTTACTGTTCCCACCGTGAAGCAGGGTCCGACACACCAGGAATATTGACAACTATTACATCCGAGTTGTTAGGTTGCTTTATTTTACGATATACAGCGTTATAGACGCATACAATATTCTCACCGAGAAGTAGGGCCCGACAGGTTTGGGATGTTGGCAAATATTACATCCGAGGAGTTAGCTTGCCTTAGGTTAGGATATACAACGTTATAGACGCATATAATGTTCCCACCGAGAAGTAGGGTCCGACTCGCTAGGAATGTTGTCAAATGTTACATCCGTGGTGTTAGGTAGCCTTACGTTAGGTTATATGACGTTATAGACGCATATAATGTTCCAACCGATAAGTAGGGTCCGACACGCCAGGATAATTGTCAAATATTACATCTGCGTTATTAGGTTGCCTTAGGGTAGGATATATAACGTTAAAGACGCACTTAATGTTCCCACCGAGAAGTAGGGTCCGACTCGCCAGGAATGTTGTCAAATGTTACATGTGAGGTGTTAGGTTGCCTTAGGTTAGGATATATAACGTTATAGACGCATATAATGTTCCCACCGAGAAGTAGGGCCCGACAAGCTTGGAATGTTGTCAAATGTTACATCCGAGGTGTTAGGTTGCCTTAGGTTAGGATATATAACGTTATAGACGTATATACTGTTCCCACCGTGAAGCAGGGTCCGACACACCAGGAATATTGACAACTATTACATCCGAGATGTTAGGTTGCTTTATTTTACGATATGCAGCGTTATAGACGCATACAATGTTCTCACCGAGAAGTAGGGCCCGACAGGTTTGGGATGTTGGCAAATATTACATCCGAGGAGTTAGCTTGCCTTAGGTTAGGATATACAACGTTATAGACGCATATAATGTTCCCACCGAGAAGTAGGGTCCGACTCGCTAGGAATGTTGTCAAATGTTACATCCGAGGTTTTAGGTTGCCTTAGGTTATGTTATATGACGTTATAGACGCTTATAATGTTCCCACCGAGAAGTAGGCCCGACACGCCTGGATTGTTGTCAAATATTACATCCGAGATGTTAGGATGCCTTAGGTTAGGATATATAACGTTATAGACGTATATACTGTTCCCACCGAGAACATGGGTCCGACACACGTGGAATGTTGTCAAATGTTACATCCGAGGTGTTAGGTTGCCTTAGGTTAGGTTATATGACGTTATAGACGCATATAATGTTCCCACCGAGAAGTAGGTCCGACACGCCTGGATTGTTGTCAAATATTACATCCGAGATGTTAGGTTGCCTTAGGTTAGGATATATAACGTTATAGACGTATATACTGTTCCCACCGAGAAGTTGGGTCCGACACACGTGGAATGTTGTCAAATGTTACATCCGAGGTGTTAGGTTGCCTTAGGTTAGGTTATATGACGTTATAGACGCATATAATGTTCCCACCGGGAAGTAGGGCCCGACACCCTTGGAATGTTGTCAAATGTTACATCCGAAGTGTTAGGTTGCCTTCGGCTAGGATATATAACGTTATAGACGCATTTAATGTTCCCACCGAGAAGTAGGGTCCGACTCGCCAGGAATGTTGTCAAATGTTACATCTGAAGTGCTAGGTTGCCTTAGGTTAGGATATATAACGTTATAGACGCATATAATGTTCCCACCGAGAAGTAGGTCCGACACGCCTGGATTGTTGTCAAATATTACATCCGAGATGTTAGGTTGCCTTAGGTTAGGATATATAACGTTATAGACGTATATACTGTTCCCACCGAGAAGTTGGGTCCGACACACGTGGAATGTTGTCAAATGTTACATCCGAGGTGTTAGGTTGCCTTAGGTTAGGTTATATGACGTTATAGACGCATATAATGTTCCCACCGGGAAGTAGGGTCCGACTCGCCAGGAATGTTGTCAAATATTACATCTGAGGTGTTAGGT
Organism: Xylocopa violacea; assembly: GCA_963969225.1. NCBI lineage: Eukaryota > Metazoa > Arthropoda > Insecta > Hymenoptera > Apidae > Xylocopa > Xylocopa violacea. Next base: position 7,872,083 of record CAXAJV010000019.1, on the reverse strand, counting down.
TGCCTTAGGTTAGGATATATAACGTTATAGACGTATATACTGTTCCCACCGAGAAGTAGGGTCCGACTCGCTAGGAATGTTGTCAAATGTTACATCCGAGGTTTTAGGTTGCCTTAGGTTATGTTATATGACGTTATAGACGCATATAATGTTCCCACCGAGAAGTAGGTCCGACACGCCTGGATTGTTGTCAAATATTGCATCCGAGATTTAGGTTGCCTTAGGTTAGGTTGTATGACGTTATAGACGCATATAATGTTCCCACCGATAAGTAGGGTCCGACACGCCAGGAATATTGTCAAATATTACATCCGAGTTATTAGGTTGCCTTAGGATAGGATATATAACGTTATAGACGCATATAATATTCCCACCGAGAAGTTGGGTCCGACTCGCCAGGAATGTTGTCAAATGTTACATCTGAGGTGTTAGGTTGCCTTAAGTGAGGATATATAACGTTATAGACGCATATAATGTTCCCACCGGGAAGTAGGGCCCGACACGCTTGGAATGTTGTCAAATGTTACATCCGAGGTGTTAGGTTGCCTTCGGTTAGGATATATAACGTTATAGACGCATATAATGTTCCCACCGATAAGTAGGGTCCGACACGCCAGGAATATTGTCAAATATTACATCCGAGTTATTGGGTTGCCTTAGGATAGGATATATAACGTTATAGACGCATTTAATGTTCCCACCGAGAAGTAGGGTCCGACTCGCCAGGAATGTTGTCAAATGTTACATCTGAGGTGCTAGGTTGCCTTAGGTTAGGATATATAACGTTATAGACGCATATAATGTTCCCACCGAGAAGTAGGTCCGACACGCCTGGATTGTTGTCAAATATTACATCCGAGGTGTTAGGTTGCCTTCGGTTAGGATATATAACGTTATAGACGCATATAATGTTCCCACCGATAGGTAGGGTCCGACACGCCAGGAATATTGTCAAATATTACATCCAAGTTATAAGGTTGCCTTAGGATAGGATATATAACGTTATAGACGCATTTAATGTTCCCACCGAGAAGTAGGGTCCGACTCGCCAGGAATGTTGTCAAATGTTACATCTGAGGTGCTAGGTTGCCTTAGGTTAGGATATATAACGTTATAGACGCATATAATGTTCCCACCGAGAAGTAGGTCCGACACGCCTGGATTGTTGTCAAATATTACATCCGAGATGTTAGGTTGCCTTAGGTTAGGTTGTATGACGTTATAGACGCATATAATGTTCCCAGCGAGAAGTAGGTCCGACACGCCTGGATTGTTGTTACATATTACATCCGAGATGTTAGGATGCCTTAGGTTAGGATATATAACGTTATAGACGTATATACTGTTCCCACTGAGAAGTTGGGTCCGACACACGTGGAATGTTGTCAAATGTTACATCCGAGGTGTTAGGTTGCCTTAGGTTAGGTTATATGACGTTATAGACGCATATAATGTTCCCACCGAGAAGTAGGTCCGACACGCCTGGATTGTTGTCAAATATTACATCCGAGATGTTAGGTTGCCTTAGGTTAGGTTGTATGACGTTATAGACGCATATAATGTTCCCACCGATAAGTAGGGTCCGACACGCCAGGAATATTGTCAAATATTACATCCGAGTTATTAGGTTGCCTTAGGATAGGATATACAACGTTATAGACGCATATAATTTTCCCACCGAGAAGTAGGGTCCGACTCGCCAGGAATGTTGTCAAATGTTACATCTGAGGTGTTAGGTTGCCTTAGGTGAGGATATATAACGTTACAGACGCATATAATGTTCCCACCGGGAAGTAGGGACTGACACGCTTGGAATGTTGTCAAATGTTACATCCGAGGTGTTAGATTGCCTTAGGGTAGGATATATAACGTTATAGACGCATATAATATTCCCACCGAGAAGTTGGGTCCGACTCGCCAGGAATGTTGTCAAATGTTACATCTGAGGTGTTAGGTTGCCTTAAGTGAGGATATATAACGTTATAGACGCATATAGTGTTCCCACCGGGAAGTAGGGCCCGACACGCTTGGAATGTTGTCAAATGTTACATCCGAGGTGTTAGGTTGCCTTCGGTTAGGATATATAACGTTATAGACGCATATAATGTTCCCACCGATAAGTAGGGTCCGACACGCCAGGAATATTGTCAAATATTACATCCGAGTTATTAGGTTGCCTTAGGATAGGATATATAACGTTATAGACGCATTTAATGTTCCCACCGAGAAGTAGGGTCCGACTCGCCAGGAATGTTGTCAAATGTTACATCTGAGGTGCTAGGTTGCCTTAGGTTAGGATATATAACGTTATAGACGCATATAATTTTCCCACCGAGAAGTAGGTCCGACACGCCTGGATTGTTGTCAAATATTACATCCGAGATGTTAGGTTGCCTTAGGTTAGGTTGTATGACGTTATAGACGCATATAATGTTCCCACCGAGAAGTAGGGTCCGACACGCCAGGAATATTGTCAAATATTACATCCGAGTTATTAGGTTGCCTTAGGATAGGATATATAACGTTATAGACGCATATAATATTCCCACCGAGAAGTAGGGTCCGACTCGCCAGGAATGTTGTCAAATGTTACATCTGAGGTGTTAGGTTGCCTTAGGTGAGGATATATAACGTTATAGACGCATATAATGTTCCCACCGGGAAGTAGGGCCCGACACGCTTGGAATGTTGTCAAATGTTACATCCGAGGTGTTAGGTTGCCTTAGGTTAGGTTACATGAAGTTGTAGACGCATATAATGTTCCCACCGAGAAGTAGGTCCGACACGCCTAGTTTGTTGTCAAACATTACATCCGAGATGTTAGGTTGCCTTAGGTCAGGATATATAACGTTATAGACGGATCTACTGTTCCCACCGTGAAGTAGGGTCCGACACAACAGGAATATTGACAAATATTACATCCGAGTTGTTAGGTTGCCTTATTTTACGATATACAGCGTTATAGACGCATACAATGTTCTCACCGAGAAGTAGGTCCGACACGCCTGGATTGTTGTCAAATATTACATCCGAGATATTAGGTTGCCTTAGGTTAGGATATATAACGTTATAGACGCATATAATGTTCCCACCGATAAGTAGGGTCCGACACGCCAGGAATATTGTCAAATATTACATCCGAGTTATTAGGTTGCCTTAGGATAGGATATACAACGTTATAGACGCATATAATTTTCCCACCGAGAAGTAGGGTCCGACTCGCCAGGAATGTTGTCAAATGTTACATCTGAGGTGTTAGGTTGCCTTAGGTGAGGATATATAACGTTATAGACGCATATAATGTTCCCACCGGGAAGTAGGGACCGACACGCTTGGAATGTTGTCAAATGTTACATCCGAGGTGTTAGGTTGCCTTAGGTTAGGTTATATGACGTTATAGACGCATATAATGTTCCCACCGAGATGTAGGTCCGACACGCCTAGTTTGTTGTCAAACATTACATCCGAGATGTTAGGTTGCCTAAGGTTACGATATATAACGTTATAGACGGATATACTGTTCCCACCGTGAAGTAGGGTCCGACACACCAGGAATATTGACAAATACTACATCCGAGTTGTTAATTTGCCTTATTTTCCGATATACAGCGTTATAGACGCATACAATGTTCCCACCGAGATGTAGGGTCCGACACGCTTGGAATGTTGTCAAATGTTACATCCGTGGAGTTAGGTTGCCTTAAGTTAGGATATACAACGTTATAAACGCATATAATGTTCCCACCGAGAAGTAGGGTCCGACACACCTGCAATGTTGTCAAATGTTACATCCGAGGTGTTAGGTTTACTTAGGTTAGGATATATAACGTTATAGACGCATATAATGTTCCCACTGAGAAGTAGGTTCCGACTCGCCTGGAATGTTGTCAAATGTTACATCCGAGGTGCTAGATTGCCTTAGGTTAGGATATAAAACGTTATAGACGCATATAATGTTCCCACCGAGAAGTAGATTCCGACTCGCCAGGAATGTTGTCAATTGTTACATCCGAGATGTTAGATTGCCTTAGGGTAGGATATATAACGTTAGAGACGCATATAATGTTCCCACTGAGAAGTAGGTTCCGACTCGCCAGGAATGTTGTCAAATGTTACATCCGAGGTGTTTGGTTGCCTTAGGTTAGGATATATAACGTTATAGACGTATATACTGTTCCCACCGTGTAGCAGGGTCCGACACACCAGGAATATTGACAACTATTACATCCGAGATGTTAGGTTGCTTTATTTTACGATATGCAGCGCTATAGACGCATACAATATTCTCACCGAGAAGTAGGGCCCGACAGGTTTGGGATGTTGGCAAATATTACATCCGAGGAGTTAGCTTGCCTTAGGTTAGGATATACAACGTTATAGACGCATATAATGTTCCCACCGAGAAGTAGGGTCCGACTCGCTAGGAATGTTGTCAAATGTTACATCCGAGGTGCTAGGTTGCCTTAGGTTAGGATATATAACGTTATAGACGCATATAATGTTCCAACCGAGAAGTAGGTCCGACACGCCTGGATTGTTGTCAAATATTACATCCGAGATGTAAGGTTGCCTTAGGTTAGGATATATAACGTTATAGACGTATATACTGTTCTCACCGTGAAGTAGGGTCCGACACAACAGGAATATTGACAAATATTACATCCGAGTTGTTAGGTTGCCTTATTTTACGATATACAGCGTTATAGACGCATACAATGTTCCCACCGAGAAGTAGGGTCCGACAGGATTGGAATGTTGGCAAATATTACATCCGAGGAGTTAGGTTGCCTTAGGTTAGGATATATAACGTTATAGACGCATATAATGTTCCCACCGAGAAGTAGGGCCCGACACGCTTGGAATGTTGTCAAATGTTACATCCGAGTTATTAGGTTGCCTTAGGATAGGATATATAACGTTATAGACGCATATAATATTCCCACCGAGAAGTTGGGTCCGACTCGCCAGGAATGTTGTCAAATGTTACATCTGAGGTGTTAGGTTGCCTTAAGTGAGGATATATAACGTTATAGACGCATATAATGTTCCCACCGGGAAGTAGGGCCCGACACGCTTGGAATGTTGTCAAATATTACATCCGAGATGTTAGGTTGCCTTAGGTTAGGATATACAACGTTATAGACGCATATAATTTTCCCACCGGGAAGTAGGGTCCGACTCGCCAGGAATGTTGTCAAATGTTACATCTGAGGTGTTAGGTTGCCTTAGGTGAGGATATATAACGTTATAGACGCATATAATGTTCCCACCGGGAAGTAGGGCCCGACACGCTTGGAATGTTGTCAAATGTTACATCCGAGGTGTTAGGTTGCCTTAGGTTAGGTTACATGACGTTATAGACGCATATAATGTTCCCACCGAGAAGTAGGTCCGACACGCGTAGTTTGTTGTCAAACATTACATCCGAGATGTTAGGTTGCCTTAGGTTAGGATATATAACGTTATAGACGGATCTACTGTTCCCACCGTGAAGTAGGGTCCGACACACCAGGAATATTGACAAATATTACATACGAGTTGTTAGGTTGCCTTATTTTACGATATACAGCGTTATAGACGCATACAATGTTCCCACCGAGAAGTAGGTCCGACACGCCTGGATTGTTGTCAAATATTACGTCCGAGATATTAGGTTGCCTTAGGTTAGGATATATAACGTTATAGACGCATATAATGTTCCCACCGATAAGTAGGGTCCGACACGCCAGGAATATTGTCAAATATTACATCCGAGTTATTAGGTTGCCTTAGGATAGGATATATAACGTTATAGACGCATTTAATGTTCCCACCGAGAAGTAGGGTCCGACTCGCTAGGAATGTTGTCAAATGTTACATCCGAGGTGCTAGGTTGCCTTAGGTTAGGATATATAACGTTATAGACGCATATAATGTTCCCACCGAGAAGTAGGGCCGGACACGCTTGGAATGTTGTCAAATGTTATATCCGAGGTGTTAGTTTGCCTTAGGTTAGGTTCTATGACGTTATAGACGCATATAATGTTCCCACCAAGAAGTAGGTCCGACACGCCTGGATTGTTGTCAAATATTACATCCGAGATTTTAGGTTGCCTTAGGTTAGGATATATAACGTTATAGACGTATATACTGTTCCCACCGAGAAGTAGGGTCCGACACACGTGGAATGTTGTCAAATGTTACATCCGAGGTGTTAGGTTGCCTTAGGTTAGGATATATAACGTTATAGACGTATATACTGTTCCCACCGTGAAGCAGGGTCCGACACACCAGGAATATTGACAACTATTACATCCGAGTTGTTAGGTTGCCTTATTTTACGATATACAGCGTTATAGACGCATACAATATTCCCACCGAGAAGTAGGGCCCGACAGGTTTGTGATGTTGGCAAATATTACATCCGAGGAGTTAGCTTGCCTTAGGTTAGAATATACAACGTTATAGACGCATATAATGTTCCCACCGAGAAGTAGGGTCCGACTCGCTAGGAATGTTGTCAAATGTTACATCCGAGGTGCTAGGTTGCCTTAGGTTAGGATATATAACGTTATAGACGTATATAATGTTCCCACCGAGAAGTAGGTCCGACACGCCTGGATTGTTGTCAAATATTACATCCGAGATGTTAGGTTGCCTTAGGTTAGGATATATAACGTTATAGACGTATATACTGTTCCCACCGAGAAGTAGGGTCCGACACACGTGGAATGTTGTCAAATGTTACATCCGAGGTGTTAGGTTGCCTTATTTTACGATATACAGCGTTATAGACGCATACAATGTTCCCACCGAGAAGTAGGGTCCAACAGGTTTGGAATGTTGGCAAATATTACATCCGAGGAGTTAGGTTGCCTTAGGTTAGGATATGCAACGTTATAGACGCATATAATGTTCCCACCGAGAAGTAGGGTCCGACACACCTGGAATATTGTCAAATGTTACATCCGAGGTGTTAGGTTGCCTTAGGTTAGGTTATATGACGTTATAGACGCATATAATGTTCCCACCGAGAAGTAGGGCCGACACGCCTGGATTGTTGTCAAATATTACATCCGAGATGTTAGGTTGCCTTAGGTTAGGATATATAACGTTATAGACGTATATACTGTTCCCACCGAGAAGTTGGGTCCGACACACGTGGAATGTTGTCAAATGTTACATCCGAGGTGTTAGGTTGCCTTAGGTTAGGTTATATGACGTTATAGACGCATATAATGTTCCCACCGAGAAGTAGGTCCGACACGCCTGGATTGTTGTCAAATATTACATCCGAGATGTTAGGTTGCCTTAGGTTAGGTTGTATGACGTTATAGACGCATATAATGTTCCCACCGATAAGTAGGGTCCGACACGCCAGGAATATTGTCAAATATTACATCCGAGTTATTAGGTTGCCTTAGGATAGGATATACAACGTTATAGACGCATATAATTTTCCCACCGAGAAGTAGGGTCCGACTCGCCAGGAATGTTGTCAAATGTTACATCTGAGGTGTTAGGTTGCCTTAGGTGAGGATATATAACGTTACAGACGCATATAATGTTCCCACCGGGAAGTAGGGACTGACACGCTTGGAATGTTGTCAAATGTTACATCCGAGGTGTTAGATTGCCTTAGGGTAGGATATATAACGTTATAGACGCATATAATATTCCCACCGAGAAGTTGGGTCCGACTCGCCAGGAATGTTGTCAAATGTTACATCTGAGGTGTTAGGTTGCCTTAAGTGAGGATATATAACGTTATAGACGCATATAGTGTTCCCACCGGGAAGTAGGGCCCGACACGCTTGGAATGTTGTCAAATGTTACATCCGAGGTGTTAGGTTGCCTTCGGTTAGGATATATAACGTTATAGACGCATATAATGTTCCCACCGATAAGTAGGGTCCGACACGCCAGGAATATTGTCAAATATTACATCCGAGTTATTAGGTTGCCTTAGGATAGGATATATAACGTTATAGACGCATTTAATGTTCCCACCGAGAAGTAGGGTCCGACTCGCCAGGAATGTTGTCAAATGTTACATCTGAGGTGCTAGGTTGCCTTAGGTTAGGATATATAACGTTATAGACGCATATAATTTTCCCACCGAGAAGTAGGTCCGACACGCCTGGATTGTTGTCAAATATTACATCCGAGATGTTAGGTTGCCTTAGGTTAGGTTGTATGACGTTATAGACGCATATAATGTTCCCACCGAGAAGTAGGGTCCGACACGCCAGGAATATTGTCAAATATTACATCCGAGTTATTAGGTTGCCTTAGGATAGGATATATAACGTTATAGACGCATATAATATTCCCACCGAGAAGTAGGGTCCGACTCGCCAGGAATGTTGTCAAATGTTACATCTGAGGTGTTAGGTTGCCTTAGGTGAGGATATATAACGTTATAGACGCATATAATGTTCCCACCGGGAAGTAGGGCCCGACACGCTTGGAATGTTGTCAAATGTTACATCCGAGGTGTTAGGTTGCCTTAGGTTAGGTTACATGAAGTTGTAGACGCATATAATGTTCCCACCGAGAAGTAGGTCCGACACGCCTAGTTTGTTGTCAAACATTACATCCGAGATGTTAGGTTGCCTTAGGTCAGGATATATAACGTTATAGACGGATCTACTGTTCCCACCGTGAAGTAGGGTCCGACACAACAGGAATATTGACAAATATTACATCCGAGTTGTTAGGTTGCCTTATTTTACGATATACAGCGTTATAGACGCATACAATGTTCTCACCGAGAAGTAGGTCCGACACGCCTGGATTGTTGTCAAATATTACATCCGAGATATTAGGTTGCCTTAGGTTAGGATATATAACGTTATAGACGCATATAATGTTCCCACCGATAAGTAGGGTCCGACACGCCAGGAATATTGTCAAATATTACATCCGAGTTATTAGGTTGCCTTAGGATAGGATATACAACGTTATAGACGCATATAATTTTCCCACCGAGAAGTAGGGTCCGACTCGCCAGGAATGTTGTCAAATGTTACATCTGAGGTGTTAGGTTGCCTTAGGTGAGGATATATAACGTTATAGACGCATATAATGTTCCCACCGGGAAGTAGGGACCGACACGCTTGGAATGTTGTCAAATGTTACATCCGAGGTGTTAGGTTGCCTTAGGTTAGGTTATATGACGTTATAGACGCATATAATGTTCCCACCGAGATGTAGGTCCGACACGCCTAGTTTGTTGTCAAACATTACATCCGAGATGTTAGGTTGCCTAAGGTTACGATATATAACGTTATAGACGGATATACTGTTCCCACCGTGAAGTAGGGTCCGACACACCAGGAATATTGACAAATACTACATCCGAGTTGTTAATTTGCCTTATTTTCCGATATACAGCGTTATAGACGCATACAATGTTCCCACCGAGATGTAGGGTCCGACACGCTTGGAATGTTGTCAAATGTTACATCCGTGGAGTTAGGTTGCCTTAAGTTAGGATATACAACGTTATAAACGCATATAATGTTCCCACCGAGAAGTAGGGTCCGACACACCTGCAATGTTGTCAAATGTTACATCCGAGGTGTTAGGTTTACTTAGGTTAGGATATATAACGTTATAGACGCATATAATGTTCCCACTGAGAAGTAGGTTCCGACTCGCCTGGAATGTTGTCAAATGTTACATCCGAGGTGCTAGATTGCCTTAGGTTAGGATATAAAACGTTATAGACGCATATAATGTTCCCACCGAGAAGTAGATTCCGACTCGCCAGGAATGTTGTCAATTGTTACATCCGAGATGTTAGATTGCCTTAGGGTAGGATATATAACGTTAGAGACGCATATAATGTTCCCACTGAGAAGTAGGTTCCGACTCGCCAGGAATGTTGTCAAATGTTACATCCGAGGTGTTTGGTTGCCTTAGGTTAGGATATATAACGTTATAGACGTATATACTGTTCCCACCGTGTAGCAGGGTCCGACACACCAGGAATATTGACAACTATTACATCCGAGATGTTAGGTTGCTTTATTTTACGATATGCAGCGCTATAGACGCATACAATATTCTCACCGAGAAGTAGGGCCCGACAGGTTTGGGATGTTGGCAAATATTACATCCGAGGAGTTAGCTTGCCTTAGGTTAGGATATACAACGTTATAGACGCATATAATGTTCCCACCGAGAAGTAGGGTCCGACTCGCTAGGAATGTTGTCAAATGTTACATCCGAGGTGCTAGGTTGCCTTAGGTTAGGATATATAACGTTATAGACGTATATAATGTTCCCACCAAGAAGTAGGGCCCGACACGCTTGGAATGTTGTCAAATGTTACATCCGAGGTGTTAGGTTGCCTTCGGTTAGGATATATAACGTTATAGACGCATATAATGTTCCCACCGAGAAGTAGGGTCCGATTCGCCAGAAATGTTGTCAAATGTTACATCCGAGGTGTTTGGTTGCCTTAGGTTAGGATACACAACGTTATAGACGCATATAATGTTCCAACCGAGAAGTAGGTCCGACACGCCTGGATTGTTGTCAAATATTACATCCGAGATGTAAGGTTGCCTTAGGTTAGGATATATAACGTTATAGACGTATATACTGTTCTCACCGTGAAGTAGGGTCCGACACAACAGGAATATTGACAAATATTACATCCGAGTTGTTAGGTTGCCTTATTTTACGATATACAGCGTTATAGACGCATACAATGTTCCCACCGAGAAGTAGGGTCCGACAGGATTGGAATGTTGGCAAATATTACATCCGAGGAGTTAGGTTGCCTTAGGTTAGGATATATAACGTTATAGACGCATATAATGTTCCCACCGAGAAGTAGGGCCCGACACGCTTGGAATGTTGTCAAATGTTACATCCGAGTTATTAGGTTGCCTTAGGATAGGATATATAACGTTATAGACGCATATAATATTCCCACCGAGAAGTTGGGTCCGACTCGCCAGGAATGTTGTCAAATGTTACATCTGAGGTGTTAGGTTGCCTTAAGTGAGGATATATAACGTTATAGACGCATATAATGTTCCCACCGGGAAGTAGGGCCCGACACGCTTGGAATGTTGTCAAATATTACATCCGAGATGTTAGGTTGCCTTAGGTTAGGATATACAACGTTATAGACGCATATAATTTTCCCACCGGGAAGTAGGGTCCGACTCGCCAGGAATGTTGTCAAATGTTACATCTGAGGTGTTAGGTTGCCTTAGGTGAGGATATATAACGTTATAGACGCATATAATGTTCCCACCGGGAAGTAGGGCCCGACACGCTTGGAATGTTGTCAAATGTTACATCCGAGGTGTTAGGTTGCCTTAGGTTAGGTTACATGACGTTATAGACGCATATAATGTTCCCACCGAGAAGTAGGTCCGACACGCGTAGTTTGTTGTCAAACATTACATCCGAGATGTTAGGTTGCCTTAGGTTAGGATATATAACGTTATAGACGGATCTACTGTTCCCACCGTGAAGTAGGGTCCGACACACCAGGAATATTGACAAATATTACATACGAGTTGTTAGGTTGCCTTATTTTACGATATACAGCGTTATAGACGCATACAATGTTCCCACCGAGAAGTAGGTCCGACACGCCTGGATTGTTGTCAAATATTACGTCCGAGATATTAGGTTGCCTTAGGTTAGGATATATAACGTTATAGACGCATATAATGTTCCCACCGATAAGTAGGGTCCGACACGCCAGGAATATTGTCAAATATTACATCCGAGTTATTAGGTTGCCTTAGGATAGGATATATAACGTTATAGACGCATTTAATGTTCCCACCGAGAAGTAGGGTCCGACTCGCTAGGAATGTTGTCAAATGTTACATCCGAGGTGCTAGGTTGCCTTAGGTTAGGATATATAACGTTATAGACGCATATAATGTTCCCACCGAGAAGTAGGGCCGGACACGCTTGGAATGTTGTCAAATGTTATATCCGAGGTGTTAGTTTGCCTTAGGTTAGGTTCTATGACGTTATAGACGCATATAATGTTCCCACCAAGAAGTAGGTCCGACACGCCTGGATTGTTGTCAAATATTACATCCGAGATTTTAGGTTGCCTTAGGTTAGGATATATAACGTTATAGACGTATATACTGTTCCCACCGAGAAGTAGGGTCCGACACACGTGGAATGTTGTCAAATGTTACATCCGAGGTGTTAGGTTGCCTTAGGTTAGGATATATAACGTTATAGACGTATATACTGTTCCCACCGTGAAGCAGGGTCCGACACACCAGGAATATTGACAACTATTACATCCGAGTTGTTAGGTTGCCTTATTTTACGATATACAGCGTTATAGACGCATACAATATTCCCACCGAGAAGTAGGGCCCGACAGGTTTGTGATGTTGGCAAATATTACATCCGAGGAGTTAGCTTGCCTTAGGTTAGAATATACAACGTTATAGACGCATATAATGTTCCCACCGAGAAGTAGGGTCCGACTCGCTAGGAATGTTGTCAAATGTTACATCCGAGGTGCTAGGTTGCCTTAGGTTAGGATATATAACGTTATAGACGTATATAATGTTCCCACCGAGAAGTAGGTCCGACACGCCTGGATTGTTGTCAAATATTACATCCGAGATGTTAGGTTGCCTTAGGTTAGGATATATAACGTTATAGACGTATATACTGTTCCCACCGAGAAGTAGGGTCCGACACACGTGGAATGTTGTCAAATGTTACATCCGAGGTGTTAGGTTGCCTTATTTTACGATATACAGCGTTATAGACGCATACAATGTTCCCACCGAGAAGTAGGGTCCAACAGGTTTGGAATGTTGGCAAATATTACATCCGAGGAGTTAGGTTGCCTTAGGTTAGGATATGCAACGTTATAGACGCATATAATGTTCCCACCGAGAAGTAGGGTCCGACACACCTGGAATATTGTCAAATGTTACATCCGAGGTGTTAGGTTGCCTTAGGTTAGGTTATATGACGTTATAGACGCATATAATGTTCCCACCGAGAAGTAGGGCCGACACGCCTGGATTGTTGTCAAATATTACATCCGAGATGTTAGGTTGCCTTAGGTTAGGATATATAACGTTATAGACGTATATACTGTTCCCACCGAGAAGTTGGGTCCGACACACGTGGAATGTTGTCAAATGTTACATCCGAGGTGTTAGGTTGCCTTAGGTTAGGTTATATGACGTTATAGACGCATATAATGTTCCCACCGAGAAGTAGGTCCGACACGCCTGGATTGTTGTCAAATATTACATCCGAGATGTTAGGTTGCCTTAGGTTAGGTTGTATGACGTTATAGACGCATATAATGTTCCCACCGAGATGTAGGGTCCGACACGCCAGGAATATTGTCAAATATTACATCCGAGTTATTAGGTTGCCTTAGGATAGGATATATAACGTTATAGACGCATTTAATGTTCCCACCGAGAAGTAGGGTCCGACTCGCCAGGAATATTGTCAAATGTTACATCTGAGGTGCTAGGTTGCCTTAGGTTAGGATATATAACGTTATAGACGCATATAATGTTCCCACCGAGAAGTAGGTCCGACACGCCTGGATTGTTGTCAAATATTACATCCGAGATGTTAGGTTGCCTTAGGTTAGGTTGTATGACGTTATAGACGCATATAATGTTCCCACCGAGAAGTAGGTCCAACACACCTGGATTGTTGTCAAATATTACATCCGAGATATTAGGTTGCCTTAGGTTAGGATATACAACGTTATAGACGCATATGATTTTCCCACCGGGAAGTAGGGTCCGACTCGCCAGGAATGTTGTCAAATGTTACATCTGAGGTGTTAGGTTGCCATAGGTGAGGATATATAACGTTATAGACGCATATAATGTTCCCACCGATAAGTAGGGTCCGACACGCCAGGAATATTGTCAAATATTACATCCGAGTTATTAGGTTGCCTTAGGATAGGATATATAACGTTATAGACGCATTTAATGTTCCCACCGAGAAGTAGGGTCCGACTCGCTAGGAATGTTGTCAAATGTTACATCCGAGGTGCTAGGTTGCCTTAGGTTAGGATATATAACGTTATAGACGCATATAACGTTCCCACCGAGAAGTAGGGCCCGACACGCTTGGAATGTTGTCAAATGTTATATCCGAGGTGTTAGTTTGCCTTAGGTTAGGTTCTATGACGTTATAGACGCATATAATGTTCCCACCGAGAACTAGGTCCGACACGCCTGGATTGTTGTCAAATATTACATCCGAGATTTTAGGTTGCCTTAGGTTAGGATATATAACGTTATAGACGTATATACTGTTCCCACCGAGAAGTAGGGTCCGACACACGTGGAATGTTGTCAAATGTTACATCCGAGGTGTTAGGTTGCCTTATTTTACGATATACAGCGTTATAGACGCATACAATGTTCCCACCGAGAAGTAGGGTCCAACAGGTTTGGAATGTTGGCAAATATTACATCCGAGGAGTTAGGTTGCCTTAGGTTAGGATATACAACGTTATAGACGCATATAATGTTCCCACCGAGAAGTAGGGTCCGACACACCTGGAATATTGTCAAATGTTACATCCGAGGTGTTAGGTTGCCTTAGGTTAGGTTGTATGACGTTATAGACGCATATAATGTTCCCACCGAGAAGTAGGGTCCGACACGCCAGGAATATTGTCAAATATTACATCCGATTTATTAGGTTGCCTTAGGATAGGATATATAACGTTATAGACGCATTTAATGTTCCCACCGAGAAGTAGGGTCCGACTCGCCAGGAATGTTGTCAAATGTTACATCTGAGGTGCTAGGTTGCCTTAGGTTAGGATATATAACGTTATAGACGCATATAATGTTCCCACCGAGAAGTAGGTACGACACGCCTGGATTGTTGTCAAATATTACATCCGAGGTGTTAGGTTGCCTTAGGTTAGGTTGTATGACGTTATAGACGCATATAATGTTCCCACCGAGAAGTAGGTCCAACACGCCTGGATTGTTGTCAAATATTACATCCGACATATTAGGTTGCCTTAGGTTAGGATATATAACGTTATAGACGTATATACTGTTCCCACCGAGAAGTAGGGTCCGACACACGTGGAATGTTGTCAAATGTTACATCCGAGGTGTTAGGTTGCCTTAGGTTAGGTTATATGACGTTATAGACGCATATAATGTTCCCACCGAGAAGTAGGTCCAACACGCCTGGATTGTTGTCAAATATTACATCCGAGATGTTAGGTTGCCTTAGGTTAGGTTGTATGACGTTATAGACGCATATAATGTTCCCACCGAGAAGTAGGGTCCGACACATATGCAATCTTGTCAAATGTTACATCCGAGGTGTTAAGTTGCCTTAGGTTAGGATATACAACGTTATAGACGCATATAATGTTCCCACCGAGAAGTAGGGTCCGACTCGCCAGGAATGTTGTCAAATGTTACATCTGAGGTGTTAGGTTGCCTTATTTTACGATATACAGCGTTATAGACGCATACAATGTTCCCACCGAGAAGTAGGTCCGACACGCCAGGATTGTTGTCAAATGTTACATCTGAGGTGCTAGGTTGCCTTAGGTTAGGATATATAACGTTATAGATGCATATAATGTTCCCACCTCGAAGTAGGGCCCGACAGGCTTGGAATGTTGTCAAATCTTATATCCGAGGTGTTAGATTGCCTTAGGTTAGGTTCTATGACGTTATAGACGCATATAATGTACCCACCGAGAAGTAGGTCCGACACGCCTGGATTGTTGTCAAATATTACATCCGAGATTTTAGGTTGCCTTAGGTTAGGATATATAACGTTATAGACGTATATACTGTTCCCACCAAGAAGTAGGGTCCGATACACGTGGAATTTTGTCAAATGTTACATCCGAGGTGTTAGGTTGCCTTAGGTTAGGATATATAACGTTATAGACGTATATGCTGTTCCCACCGTGAAGCAGGGTCCGACACAACAGGAATATTGACAACTATTACATCCGAGTTGTTAGGTTGCCTTATTTTACGATATACAGCGTTATAGACGCATACAATATTCCCACCGAGAAGTAGGGCCCGACAGCTTTGGGATGTTGGCAAATATTACGTCCGAGGTGTTAGCTTGCCTTAGGTTGGATATACAACGTTATAGACGCATATAATGTTCCCACCGAGAAGTAGGGTCCGACTCGCTAGGAATGTTGTCAAATGTTACATCCGAGGTGCTAGGTTGCCTTAGGTTAGGATATATAACGTTATAGACGTATATAATGTTCCCACCGAGAAGTAGGTCCGAAACGCCTAGTTTGTTGTCAAACATTACATCCGAGATGTTAGGTTGCCTTAGGTTAGGATATATAACGTTATAGACGGATATACTGTTCCCACCGTGAAGTAGGGTCCGACACACCAGGAATATTGGCAAATATTACATCCGAGTTGTTAATTTGCCTTATTTTACGATATACAGCGTTATAGACGCATACAATGTTCCCACCGCGATGTAGGGTCCGACAGGCTTGGAATGTTGGCAAATATTACATCCGTGGAGTTAGGTTGCCTTAGGTTAGGATATACAACGTTATAGACGCATATAATGTTCCCACCGAGAAGTAGGGTCCGACTCGCCAGGAATGTTGTCAAATGTTTCACCTGAGGTGTTAGGTTGCCTTAGGTTAGGATATATAACGTTATAGACGCATACAATGTTCCCATCGAGAAGTAGGGTCCGACAGGTTTGGAATGTTGGCAAATATTACATCCGAGGAGTTAGGTTGCCTTAGGTTAGAATATATAACGTTATAGACGCATATAATGTTCCCACCGAGAAGTAGGGTCCGACACACGTGGAATGTTGTCAAATGTTACATCCGAGGTGTTAGGTTGCCTTAGGTTAGGTTATATGACGTTATAGACGCATATAATATTCCCACCGAGAAGTAGGGTCCGACACATATGGAATCTTGTCAAATGTTACATCCGAGGTGTTAGGTTGCCTTAGGTTAGGATATACAACGTTATAGACGCATATAATGTTCCCATCGAGAAGTAGGGTCCGACTCGCCAGGAATGTTGTCAAATGTTACATCTGAGGTGTTAGGTTGCCTTAGGTGAGGATATATAACGTTATAGACGCATATAATGTTCCCACCGCGAAGTAGGGCCCGACAATCTTGGAATGTTGTCAAATGTTACATCCGAGGTGCTAGATTGCCTTAGGTTAGGATATAAAACGTTATAGACGTATATACTGTTCTCACCGTGAAGTAGGGTCCGACACAACAGGAATATTGACAAATATTACATCCGAGTTGTTAGCTTGCCTTATTTTACGATATACAGCGTTATAGACGCACACAATGTTCCCATCGAGAAGTAGGGTCCGACAGGTTTGGAATGTTGGCAAATATTACATCCGAGGAGTTAGGTTGCCTTAGGTTAGGATATATAACGTTATAGACGCATATACTGTTCCCACCGTGAAGCAGGGTCCGACACACAAGGAATATTGACAACTATTACATCCGACTTGTTAGGTTGCCTTATTTTACGATATACAGCGTTATAGACGCATATAATGTTCCCACCGAGAAGTAGGTCCGACACGCCTGGATTGTTGTCAAATATTACATCCGAGATATTAGGTTGCCTTAGGTTAGGATATATAACGTTATAGACGCATATAATGTTCCCACCGATAAGTAGGGCCCGACACACCAGGAATATTGACAAATATTACATCCGAGTTGTTAGGTTGCCTTATTTTACGATATACAGCGTTATAGACGCATACAATGTTCCCACCGCGATGTAGGGTCCGACAGGCTTGGAATGTTGGCAAATATTACATCCGTGGAGTTAGGTTGCCTTAGGTTAGGATATACAACGTTATAGACGCATATAATGTTCCCACCGAGAAGTAGGGTCCGACACACCTGCAATGTTGTCAAATGTTACCTCCGAGTTGTTAGGTTTCCTTAGGTTAGGATATATAACGTTATAGACGCATATAATGTTCCCACTGAGAAGTAGGATCCGACTCGCCTGGAATGTTGTCAAATGTTACATCCGAGGTGCTAGATTGCCTTAGGTTAGGATATAAAACGTTATAGACGCATATAATGTTCCCACCGAGAAGTAGGGTCCGACACACATGGAATCTTGTCAAATGTTACATCCGACGTGTTAGGTTGCCTTAGGTTAGGATATATAACGTTATAGACGCATATAATGTTCCCACCGAGAAGTAGGGTCCGATTCGCCAGAAATGTTGTCAAATGTTACATCCGAGGTGTTTGATTGCCTTAGGTTAGGATATACAACGTTATAGACGCATATAATGTTCCAACCGAGAAGTAGGTCCGACAGGCCTGGATTGTTGTTAAATATTACATCCGAGATGTTAGGTTGCCTTAGGTTAGGATATATAACGTTATAGACGTATATACTGTTCCCACCGAGAAGTTGGGTCCGACACACGTGGAATGTTGTCAAATGTTACATCCGAGGTGTTAGGTTGCCTTAGGTTAGGTTATATGACGTTATAGACGCATATAATATTCCCACCGAGAAGTAGGTCACGACACGCCTGGATTGTTGTTAAATATTACATCCGAGATGTTAGGTTGCCTTAGGTTAGGATATATAACGTTATAGACGTATATACTCTTCCCACCGAGAAGTTGGGTCCGACACACGTGGAATGTTGTCAAATGTTACATCCGAGGTGTTAGGTTGCCTTAGGTTAGGTTGTATGACGTTATAGACGCATATAATGTTCCCACCGAGAAGTAGGGTCCGACACATATGCAATCTTGTCAAATGTTACATCCGAGGTGTTAAGTTGCCTTAGGTTAGGATATACAACGTTATAGACGCATATAATGTTCCCACCGAGAAGTAGGGTCCGACTCGCCAGGAATGTTGTCAAATGTTACATCTGAGGTGTTAGGTTGCCTTATTTTACGATATACAGCGTTATAGACGCATACAATGTTCCCACCGAGAAGTAGGTCCGACACGCCAGGATTGTTGTCAAATGTTACATCTGAGGTGCTAGGTTGCCTTAGGTTAGGATATATAACGTTATAGACGCATATAATGTTCCCACCGCGAAGTAGGGCCCGACAGGCTTGGAATGTTGTCAAATCTTATATCCGAGGTGTTAGATTGCCTTAGGTTAGGTTCTATGACGTTATAGACGCATATAATGTACCCACCGAGAAGTAGGTCCGACACGCCTGGATTGTTGTCAAATATTACATCCGAGATTTTAGGTTGCCTTAGGTTAGGATATATAACGTTATAGACGTATATACTGTTCCCACCAAGAAGTAGGGTCCGATACACGTGGAATTTTGTCAAATGTTACATCCGAGGTGTTAGGTTGCCTTAGGTTAGGATATATAACGTTATAGACGTATATGCTGTTCCCACCGTGAAGCAGGGTCCGACACAACAGGAATATTGACAACTATTACATCCGAGTTGTTAGGTTGCCTTATTTTACGATATACAGCGTTATAGACGCATACAATATTCCCACCGAGAAGTAGGGCCCGACAGGTTTGGGATGTTGGCAAATATTACATCCGAGGAGTTAGCTTGCCTTAGGTTAGGATATACAACGTTATAGACGCATATAATGTTCCCACCGAGAAGTAGGGTCCGACTCGCTAGGAATGTTGTCAAATGTTACATCCGAGGTGCTAGGTTGCCTTAGGTTAGGATATATAACGTTATAGACGTATATAATGTTCCCACCGAGAAGTAGGTCCGAAACGCCTAGTTTGTTGTCAAACATTACATCCGAGATGTTAGGTTGCCTTACGTTAGGATATATAACGTTATAGACGGATATACTGTTCCCACCGTGAAGTAGGGTCCGACACACCAGGAATATTGACAAATATTACATCCGAGTTGTTAATTTGCCTTATTTTACGATATACAGCGTTATAGACGCATACAATGTTCCCACCGCGATGTAGGGTCCGACAGGCTTGGAATGTTGGCAAATATTACATCCGTGGAGTTAGGTTGCCTTAGGTTAGGATATACAACGTTATAGACGCATATAATGTTCCCACCGAGAAGTAGGGTCCGACTCGCCAGGAATGTTGTCAAATGTTTCACCTGAGGTGTTAGGTTGCCTTAGGTTAGGATATATAACGTTATAGACGCATACAATGTTCCCATCGAGAAGTAGGGTCCGACAGGTTTGGAATGTTGGCAAATATTACATCCGAGGAGTTAGGTTGCCTTAGGTTAGAATATATAACGTTATAGACGCATATAATGTTCCCACCGAGAAGTAGGGTCCGACACACCTGCAATGTTGTCAAATGTTACCTCCGAGTTGTTAGGTTTCCTTAGGTTAGGATATATAACGTTATAGACGCATATAATGTTCCCACTGAGAAGTAGGATCCGACTCGCCTGGAATGTTGTCAAATGTTACATCCGAGGTGCTAGATTGCCTTAGGTTAGGATATAAAACGTTATAGACGCATATAATGTTCCCACCGAGAAGTAGGGTCCGACACACATGGAATCTTGTCAAATGTTACATCCGACGTGTTAGGTTGCCTTAGGTTAGGATATATAACGTTATAGACGCATATAATGTTCCCACCGAGAAGTAGGGTCCGATTCGCCAGAAATGTTGTCAAATGTTACATCCGAGGTGTTTGATTGCCTTAGGTTAGGATATACAACGTTATAGACGCATATAATGTTCCAACCGAGAAGTAGGTCCGACAGGTCTGGATTGTTGTCAAATATTACATCCGAGATGTAAGGTTGCCTTAGGTTAGGATATATAACGTTATAGACGTATATACTGTTCTCACCGTGAAGTAGGGTCCGACACAACAGGAATATTGACAAATATTACATCCGAGTTGTTAGGTTGCCTTATTTTACGATATACAGCGTTATAGACGCATACAATGTTCCCATCGAGAAGTAGGGTCCGACAGGTTTGGAATGTTGGCAAATATTACATCCGAGGAGTTAGGTTGCCTTAGGTTAGGATATATAACGTTATGGACGCATATAATGTTCCCACCGAGAAGTAGGGCCCGACACGCCTGGATTGTTGTTAAATATTACATCCGAGATGTTAGGTTGCCTTAGGTTAGGATATATAACGTTATAGACGTATATACTGTTCCCACCGAGAAGTTGGGTCCGACACACGTGGAATGTTGTCAAATGTTACATCCGAGGTGTTAGGTTGCCTTAGGTTAGGTTATATGACGTTATAGACGCATATAATATTCCCACCGAGAAGTAGGGTCCGACACATATGGAATCTTGTCAAATGTTACATCCGAGGTGTTAGGTTGCCTTAGGTTAGGATATACAACGTTATAGACGCATATAATGTTCCCATCGAGAAGTAGGGTCCGACTCGCCAGGAATGTTGTCAAATGTTACATCTGAGGTGTTAGGTTGCCTTAGGTGAGGATATATAACGTTATAGACGCATATAATGTTCCCACCGCGAAGTAGGGCCCGACAATCTTGGAATGTTGTCAAATGTTACATCCGAGGTGCTAGATTGCCTTAGGTTAGGATATAAAACGTTATAGACGTATATACTGTTCTCACCGTGAAGTAGGGTCCGACACAACAGGAATATTGACAAATATTACATCCGAGTTGTTAGGTTGCCTTATTTTACGATATACAGCGTTATAGACGCACACAATGTTCCCATCGAGAAGTAGGGTCCGACAGGTTTGGAATGTTGGCAAATATTACATCCGAGGAGTTAGGTTGCCTTAGGTTAGGATATATAACGTTATAGACGCATATAATGTTCACACCGAGAAGTAGGGCCCGACACGCTTGGAATGTTGTCAAATGTTACATCCGAGGTTTTAGGTTGCCTTAGGTTAGGTTATATGACGTTATAGACGCTTATAATGTTCCCACCGAGAAGTAGGTCCGACACGCCTGGATTGTTGTTAAATATTACATCCGAGATGTTAGGTTGCCTTAGGTTAGGATATATAACGTTATAGACGTATATACTCTTCCCACCGAGAAGTTGGGTCCGACACACGTGGAATGTTGTCAAATGTTACATCCGAGGTGTTAGGTTGCCTTAGGTTAGGTTATATGACGTTATAGACGCATATAATGTTCCCACCGAGAAGAAAGTCCGACACGCCTGGATTGTTGTCAAATATTACATCCGAGATTTTAGGTTGCCTTAGGTTAGGATATATAACGTTATAGACGTATATACTGTTCCCACCGAGAAGTAGGGTCCGACACACGTGGAATGTTGTCAAATGTTACATCCGAGGTGTTAGGTTGCCTTAGGTTAGGATATATAACGTTATAGACATATATACTGTTCCCACCGTGAAGCAGGGTCCGACACACAAGGAATATTGACAACTATTACATCCGACTTGTTAGGTTGCCTTATTTTACGATATACAGCGTTATAGACGCATACAATGTTCCCACCGCGATGTAGGGTCCGACAGGCTTGGAATGTTGGCAAATATTACATCCGTGGAGTTAGGTTGCCTTAGGTTAGGATATACAACGTTATAGACGCATATAATGTTCCCACCGAGAAGTAGGGTCCGACACACCTGCAATGTTGTCAAATGTTACCTCCGAGTTGTTAGGTTTCCTTAGGTTAGGATATATAACGTTATAGACGCATATAATGTTCCCACTGAGAAGTAGGATCCGACTCGCCTGGAATGTTGTCAAATGTTACATCCGAGGTGCTAGATTGCCTTAGGTTAGGATATAAAACGTTATAGACGCATATAATGTTCCCACCGAGAAGTAGGGTCCGACACACATGGAATCTTGTCAAATGTTACATCCGACGTGTTAGGTTGCCTTAGGTTAGGATATATAACGTTATAGACGCATATAATGTTCCCACCGAGAAGTAGGGTCCGATTCGCCAGAAATGTTGTCAAATGTTACATCCGAGGTGTTTGATTGCCTTAGGTTAGGATATACAACGTTATAGACGCATATAATGTTCCAACCGAGAAGTAGGTCCGACAGGCCTGGATTGTTGTCAAATATTACATCCGAGATGTAAGGTTGCCTTAGGTTAGGATATATAACGTTATAGACGTATATACTGTTCTCACCGTGAAGTAGGGTCCGACACAACAGGAATATTGACAAATATTACATCCGAGTTGTTAGGTTGCCTTATTTTACGATATACAGCGTTATAGACGCATACAATGTTCCCATCGAGAAGTAGGGTCCGACAGGTTTGGAATGTTGGCAAATATTACATCCGAGGAGTTAGGTTGCCTTAGGTTAGGATATATAACGTTATAGACGCATATAATGTTCCCACCGAGAAGTAGGGCCCGACACGCCTGGATTGTTGTTAAATATTACATCCGAGATGTTAGGTTGCCTTAGGTTAGGATATATAACGTTATAGACGTATATACTGTTCCCACCGAGAAGTTGGGTGCGACACACGTGGAATGTTGTCAAATGTTACATCCGAGGTGTTAGGTTGCCTTAGGTTAGGTTATATGACGTTATAGACGCATATAATATTCCCACCGAGAAGTAGGTCACGACACGCCTGGATTGTTGTTAAATATTACATCCGAGATGTTAGGTTGCCTTAGGTTAGGATATATAACGTTATAGACGTATATACTCTTCCCACCGAGAAGTTGGGTCCGACACACGTGGAATGTTGTCAAATGTTACATCCGAGGTGTTAGGTTGCCTTAGGTTAGGATATACAACGTTATAGACGCATATAATGTTCCCATCGAGAAGTAGGGTCCGACTCGCCAGGAATGTTGTCAAATGTTACATCTGAGGTGTTAGGTTGCCTTAGGTGAGGATATATAACGTTATAGACGCATATAATGTTCCCACCGCGAAGTAGGGCCCGACACTCTTGGAATGTTGTCAAATGTTACATCCGAGGTGCTAGATTGCCTTAGGTTAGGATATAAAACGTTATAGACGTATATACTGTTCTCACCGTGAAGTATGGTCCGACACAACAGGAATATTGACAAATATTACATCCGAGTTGTTAGGTTGCCTTATTTTACGATATACAGCGTTATAGACGCACACAATGTTCCCATCGAGAAGTAGGGTCCGACAGGTTTGGAATGTTGGCAAATATTACATCCGAGATATTAGGTTGCCTTAGGTTAGGATATATAACGTTATAGACGCATATAATGTTCCCACCGATAAGTAGGGCCCGACACACCAGGAATATTGACAAATATTACATCCGAGTTGTTAGGTTGCCTTATTTTACGATATACAGCGTTATAGACGCATACAATGTTCCCACCGCGATGTAGGGTCCGACAGGCTTGGAATGTTGGCAAATATTACATCCGTGGAGTTAGGTTGCCTTAGGTTAGGATATACAACGTTATAGACGCATATAATGTTCCCACCGAGAAGTAGGGTCCGACACACCTGCAATGTTGTCAAATGTTACCTCCGAGTTGTTAGGTTTCCTTAGGTTAGGATATATAACGTTATAGACGCATATAATGTTCCCACTGAGAAGTAGGATCCGACTCGCCTGGAATGTTGTCAAATGTTACATCCGAGGTGCTAGATTGCCTTAGGTTAGGATATAAAACGTTATAGACGCATATAATGTTCCCACCGAGAAGTAGGGTCCGACACACATGGAATCTTGTCAAGTGTTACATCCGACGTGTTAGGTTGCCTTAGGTTAGGATATATAACGTTATAGACGCATATAATGTTCCCACCGAGAAGTGGGGTCCGATTCGCCAGAAATGTTGTCAAATGTTACATCCGAGGTGTTTGATTGCCTTAGGTTAGGATATACAACGTTATAGACGCATATAATGTTCCAACCGAGAAGTAGGTCCGACAGGCCTGGATTGTTGTCAAATATTACATCCGAGATGTAAGGTTGCCTTAGGTTAGGATATATAACGTTATAGACGTATATACTGTTCTCACCGTGAAGTAGGGTCCGACACAACAGGAATATTGACAAATATTACATCCGAGTTGTTAGGTTGCCTTATTTTACGATATACAGCGTTATAGACGCATACAATGTTCCCATCGAGAAGTAGGGTCCGACAGGTTTGGAATGTTGGCAAATATTACATCCGAGGAGTTAGGTTGCCTTAGGTTAGGATATATAACGTTATAGACGCATATAATGTTCCCACCGAGAAGTAGGGCCCGACACGCCTGGATTGTTGTTAAATATTACATCCGAGATGTTAGGTTGCCTTAGGTTAGGATATATAACGTTATAGACGTATATACTGTTCCCACCGAGAAGTTGGGTCCGACACACGTGGAATGTTGTCAAATGTTACATCCGAGGTGTTAGGTTGCCTTAGGTTAGGTTATATGACGTTATAGACGCATATAATATTCCCACCGAGAAGTAGGTCACGACACGCCTGGATTGTTGTTAAATATTACATCCGAGATGTTAGGTTGCCTTAGGTTAGGATATATAACGTTATAGACGTATATACTCTTCCCACCGAGAAGTTGGGTCCGACACACGTGGAATGTTGTCAAATGTTACATCCGAGGTGTTAGGTTGCCTTAGGTTAGGATATACAACGTTATAGACGCATATAATGTTCCCATCGAGAAGTAGGGTCCGACTCGCCAGGAATGTTGTCAAATGTTACATCTGAGGTGTTAGGTTGCCTTAGGTGAGGATATATAACGTTATAGACGCATATAATGTTCCCACCGCGAAGTAGGGCCCGACACTCTTGGAATGTTGTCAAATGTTACATCCGAGGTGCTAGATTGCCTTAGGTTAGGATATAAAACGTTATAGACGTATATACTGTTCTCACCGTGAAGTATGGTCCGACACAACAGGAATATTGACAAATATTACATCCGAGTTGTTAGGTTGCCTTATTTTACGATATACAGCGTTATAGACGCACACAATGTTCCCATCGAGAAGTAGAGTCCGACAGGTTTGGAATGTTGTCAAATATTACATCCGAGATTTTAGGTTGCCTTAGGTTAGGATATATAACGTTATAGACGTATATACTGTTCCCACCGAGAAGTAGGGTCCGACACACGTGGAATGTTGTCAAATGTTACATCCGAGGTGTTAGGTTGCCTTAGGTTAGGATATATAACGTTATAGACGTATATACTGTTCCCACCGTGAAGCAGGGTCCGACACACAAGGAATATTGACAACTATTACATCCGACTTGTTAGGTTGCCTTATTTTACGATATACAGCGTTATAGACGCATATAATGTTCCCACCGAGAAGTAGGTCCGACACGCCTGGATTGTTGTCAAATATTACATCCGAGATATTAGGTTGCCTTAGGTTAGGATATATAACGTTACAGACGCATATAATGTTCCCACCGATAAGTAGGGCCCGACACACCAGGAATATTGACAAATATTACATCCGAGTTGTTAGGTTGCCTTATTTTACGATATACAGCGTTATAGACGCATACAATGTTCCCACCGCGATGTAGGGTCCGACAGGCTTGGAATGTTGGCAAATATTACATCCGTGGAGTTAGGTTGCCTTAGGTTAGGATATACAACGTTATAGACGCATATAATGTTCCCACCGAGAAGTAGGGTCCGACACACCTGCAATGTTGTCAAATGTTACCTCCGAGTTGTTAGGTTTCCTTAGGTTAGGATATATAACGTTATAGACGCATATAATGTTCCCACTGAGAAGTAGGATCCGACTCGCTTGGAATGTTGTCAAATGTTACATCCGAGGTGCTAGATTGCCTTAGGTTAGGATATAAAACGTTATAGACGCATATAATGTTCCCACCGAGAAGTAGGGTCCGACACACATGGAATCTTGTCAAATGTTACATCCGACGTGTTAGGTTGCCTTAGGTTAGGATATATAACGTTATAGACGCATATAATGTTCCCACCGAGAAGTAGGGTCCGATTCGCCAGAAATGTTGTCAAATGTTACATCCGAGGTGTTTGATTGCCTTAGGTTAGGATATACAACGTTATAGACGCATATAATGTTCCAACCGAGAAGTAGGTCCGACAGGCCTGGATTGTTGTCAAATATTACATCCGAGATGTAAGGTTGCCTTAGGTTAGGATATATAACGTTATAGACGTATATACTGTTCTCACCGTGAAGTAGGGTCCGACACAACAGGAATATTGACAAATATTACATCCGAGTTGTTAGGTTGCCTTATTTTACGATATGCAGCGTTATAGACGCATACAATGTTCCCATCGAGAAGTAGGGTCCGACAGGTTTGGAATGTTGGCAAATATTACATCCGAGGAGTTAGGTTGCCTTAGGTTAGGATATATAACGTTATTGACGCATATAATGTTCCCACCGAGAAGTAGGGCCCGACACGCCTGGATTGTTGTTAAATATTACATCCGAGATGTTAGGTTGCCTTAGGTTAGGATATATAACGTTATAGACGTATATACTGTTCCCACCGAGAAGTTGGGTCCGACACACGTGGAATGTTGTCAAATGTTACATTCGAGGTGTTAGGTTGCCTTAGGTTAGGTTATATGACGTTATAGACGCATATAATATTCCCACCGAGAAGTAGGTCACGACACGCCTGGATTGTTGTTAAATATTACATCCGAGATGTTAGGTTGCCTTAGGTTAGGATATATAACGTTATAGACGTATATACTCTTCCCACCGAGAAGTTGGGTCCGACACACGTGGAATGTTGTCAAATGTTACATCCGAGGTGTTAGGTTGCCTTAGGTTAGGATATACAACGTTATAGACGCATATAATGTTCCCATCGAGAAGTAGGGTCCGACTCGCCAGGAATGTTGTCAAATGTTACATCTGAGGTGTTAGGTTGCCTTAGGTGAGGATATATAACGTTATAGACGCATATAATGTTCCCACCGCGAAGTAGGGCCCGACACTCTTGGAATGTTGTCAAATGTTACATCCGAGGTGCTAGAATGCCTTAGGTTAGGATATAAAACGTTATAGACGTATATACTGTTCTCACCGTGAAGTATGGTCCGACACAACAGGAATATTGACAAATATTACATCCGAGTTGTTAGGTTGCCTTATTTTACGATATACAGCGTTATAGACGCATATAATGTTCCCACCGAGAAGTAGGTCCGACACGCCTGGATTGTTGTCAAATATTACATCCGAGATATTAGGTTGCCTTAGGTTAGGATATATAACGTTATAGACGCATATAATGTTCCCACCGATAAGTAGGGCCCGACACACCAGGAATATTGACAAATATTACATCCGAGTTGTTAGGTTGCCTTATTTTACGATATACAGCGTTATAGACGCATACAATGTTCCCACCGCGATGTAGGGTCCGACAGGCTTGGAATGTTGGCAAATATTACATCCGTGGAGTTAGGTTGCCTTAGGTTAGGATATACAACGTTATAGACGCATATAATGTTCCCACCGAGAAGTAGGGTCCGACACACCTGCAATGTTGTCAAATGTTACCTCCGAGTTGTTAGGTTTCCTTAGGTTAGGATATATAACGTTATAGACGCATATAATGTTCCCACCGATAAGTAGGGCCCGACACACCAGGAATATTGACAAATATTACATCCGAGTTGTTAGGTTGCCTTATTTTACGATATACAGCGTTATAGACGCATACAATGTTCCCACCGCGATGTAGGGTCCGACAGGCTTGGAATGTTGGCAAATATTACATCCGAGATATTAGGTTGCCTTAGGTTAGGATATATAACGTTATAGACGCATATAATGTTCCCACCGATAAGTAGGGTCCGACACGCCAGGAATATTGTCAAATATTACATCCGAGTTATTAGGTTGCCTTAGGATAGGATATATAACGTTATAGACGCATTTAATGTTCCCACCGAGAAGTAGGGTCCGACTAGCCAGGAATGTTGTCAAATGTTACATCTGAGGTGCTAGGTTGCCTTAGGTTAGGATATATAACGTTATAGACGCATATAATGTTCCCACCGAGAAGTAGGGCCCGACACGCTTGGAATGTTGTCAAATCTTATATCCGAGGTGTTAGGTTGCCTTAGGTTAGGTTCTATGACGTTATAGACGCATATAATGTTCCCACCGAGAAGTAGGTCCGACACGCCTGGATTGTTGTCAAATATTACATCCGAGATTTTAGGTTGCCTTAGGTTAGGATATATAACGTTATAGACGTATATACTGTTCCCACCGAGAAGTAGGGTCCGACACACGTGGAATGTCGTCAAATGTTACATCCGAGGTGTTAGGTTGCCTTAGGTTAGGTTATATGACGTTACAGACGCATATAATGTTCCCACCGAGAAGTAGGTCCGACACGCCTGGATTGTTGTCAAATATTACATCCGAGATGTTAGGTTGCCTTAGGTTAGGTTGTATGACGTTATAGACGCATATAATGTTCCCACCGAGAAGTAGGGTCCGACACATATGCAATCTTGTCAAATGTTACATCCGAGGTGTTAAGTTGCCTTAGGTTAGGATATACAACGTTATAGACGCATATAATGTTCCCACCGAGAAGTAGGGTCCGACTCGCCAGGAATGTTGTCAAATGTTACATCTGAGGTGTTAGGTTGCCTTAAGTGAGGATATATAACGTTATAGACGCATATAATGTTCCCACCGGGAAGTAGGGTCCGACACGCTTGGAATGTTGTCAAATGTTACATCCGAGGTGCTAGATTGCCTTAGGTTAGGATATAAAACGTTATAGACGTATATACTGTTCTCACCGTGAAGTAGGGTCCGACACAACAGGAATATTGACAAATATTACATCCGAGTTGTTAGGTTGCCTTATTTTACGATATACAGCGTTATAGACGCACATAATGTTCCCATCGAGAAGTAGGGTCCGACAGGTTTGGAATGTTGGCAAATATTACATCCGAGGAGTTAGGTTGCCTTAGGTTAGGATATATAACGTTATAGACGCATATAATGTTCCCACCGAGAAGTAGGGCCCGACACGCTTGGAATGTTGTCAAATGTTACATCCGAGGTTTTAGGTTGCCTTAGGTTAGGTTATATCACGTTATAGACGCTTATAATGTTCCCACCGAGAAGTAGGTCCGACATGCCTGGATTGTTGTTAAATATTACATCCGAGATGTTAGGTTGCCTTAGGTTAGGATATATAACGTTATAGACGTATATATTGTTCCCACCGAGAAGTAGGTCCGACACGCCTGGATTGTTGTCAAGTATTACATCCGAGATATTAGGTTGCCTTAGGTTAGGATATATAACGTTATAGACGCATATAATGTTCCCACCGATAAGTAGCGTCCGACACGCCAGGAATATTGTCAAATATTACATCCGAGTTATTAGGTTGCCTTAGGATAGGATATATAACGTTATAGACGCATTTAATGTTCCCACCGAGAAGTAGGGTCCGACTCGCCAGGAATGTTGTCAAATGTTACATCTGAGGTGCTAGGTTGCCTTAGGTTAGGATATATAACGTTATAGACGCATATAATGTTCCCACCGCGAAGTAGGGCCCGACACGCTTGGAATGTTGTCAAATATTACATCCGAGATATTAGGTTGCCTTAGGTTAGGATATATAACGTTATAGACGCATATAATGTTCCCACCGATAAGTAGGGTCCGACACGCCAGGAATATTGTCAAATATTACATCCGAGTTATTAGGTTGCCTTAGGATAGGATATATAACGTTATAGACGCATTTAATGTTCCCACCGAGAAGTAGGGTCCGACTAGCCAGGAATGTTGTCAAATGTTACATCTGAGGTGCTAGGTTGCCTTAGGTTAGGATATATAACGTTATAGACGCATATAATGTTCCCACCGAGAAGTAGGGCCCGACACGCTTGGAATGTTGTCAAATCTTATATCCGAGGTGTTAGGTTGCCTTAGGTTAGGTTCTATGACGTTATAGACGCATATAATGTTCCCACCGAGAAGTAGGTCCGACACGCCTGGATTGTTGTCAAATATTACATCCGAGATTTTAGGTTGCCTTAGGTTAGGATATATAACGTTATAGACGTATATACTGTTCCCACCGAGAAGTAGGGTCCGACACACGTGGAATGTCGTCAAATGTTACATCCGAGGTGTTAGGTTGCCTTAGGTTAGGTTATATGACGTTATAGACGCATATAATGTTCCCACCGAGAAGTAGGTCCGACACGCCTGGATTGTTGTCAAATATTACATCCGAGATGTTAGGTTGCCTTAGGTTAGGTTGTATGACGTTATAGACGCATATAATGTTCCCACCGAGAAGTAGGGTCCGACACATATGCAATCTTGTCAAATGTTACATCCGAGGTGTTAAGTTGCCTTAGGTTAGGATATACAACGTGATAGACGCATATAATGTTCCCACCGAGAAGTAGGGTCCGACTCGCCAGGAATGTTGTCAAATGTTACATCTGAGGTGTTAGGTTGCCTTAAGTGAGGATATATAACGTTATAGACGCATATAATGTTCCCACCGGGAAGTAGGGTCCGACACGCTTGGAATGTTGTCAAATGTTACATCCGAGGTGCTAGATTGCCTTAGGTTAGGATATAAAACGTTATAGACGTATATACTGTTCTCACCGTGAAATAGGGTCCGACACAACAGGAATATTGACAAATATTACATCCGAGTTGTTAGGTTGCCTTATTTTACGATATACAGCGTTATAGACGCACATAATGTTCCCATCGAGAAGTAGGGTCCGATAGGTTTGGAATGTTGGCAAATATTACATCCGAGGAGTTAGGTTGCCTTAGGTTAGGATATATAACGTTATAGACGCATATAATGTTCCCACCGAGAAGTATGGCCCGACACGCTTGGAATGTTGTCAAATGTTACATCCGAGGTGTTAGGTTGCCTTAGGTTAGGTTATATGTCGTTATAGACGCATATAATGTTCCCACCTGGAAGTAGGTCCGACACGCCTAGTTTGTTGTCAAACATTACATCCGAGATGTTAGGTTGCCTTAGGTTAGGATATATAACGTTATAGACGTATATACTGTTCTCACCGTGAAGTAGGGTCCGACACAACAGGAATATTGACAAATATTACATACGAGTTGTTCGGTTGCCTTATTTTACGATATACAGCGTTATAGACGCATACAATGTTCCCATCGAGAAGTAGGGTCCGACAGGTTTGGAATGTTGACAAATATTACATCCGAGGAGTTAGGTTGCCTTAGGTTAGGATATATAACGTTATAGACGCATATAATGTTCCCACGGAGAAGTAGGGCCCGACACGCTTGGAATGTTGTCAAATGTTACATCCGAGGTTTTAGGTTGCCTTAGGTTAGGTTATATGACGTTATAGACGCTTATAATGTTCCCACCGAGAAGTAGGTCCGACACGCCTGGATTGTTGTCAAATATTACATCCGAGATGTTAGGTTGCCTTAGGTTAGGATATACAACGTTATAGACGCATATAATGTTCCCACCGAGAAGTAGGGTCCGACTCGCCAGGAATGTTGTCAAATGTTTCACCTGAGGTGTTAGGTTGCCTTAGGTTAGGATATATAACGTTATAGACGCATACAATGTTCCCATCGAGAAGTAGGGTCCGACAGGTTTGGAATGTTGGCAAATATTACATCCGAGGAGTTAGGTTGCCTTAGGTTAGAATATATAACGTTATAGACGTATATACTGTTCCCACCGAGAAGTAGGGCCCGACACGCCTGGATTGTTGTTAAATATTACATCCGAGATGTTAGGTTGCCTTAGGTTAGGATATATAACGTTATAGACGTATATACTGTTCCCACCGAGAAGTTGGGTCCGACACACGTGGAATGTTGTCAAGTGTTACATCCGAGGTGTTAGGTTGCCTTAGGTTAGGTTATATGACGTTATAGACGCATATAGTGTTCCCACCGAGAAGTAGGGTCCGACACATATGGAATCTTGTCAAATGTTACATCCGAGGTGTTAGGTTGCCTTAGGTTAGGATATACAACGTTATAGACGCATATAATGTTCCCATCGAGAAGTAGGGTCCGACTCGCCAGGAATGTTGTCAAATGTTACATCTGAGGTGTTAGGTTGCCTTAAGTGAGGATATATAACGTTATAGACGCATATAATGTTCCCACCGGGAAGTATGGCCCGACACGCTTGGAATGTTGTCAAATGTTACATCCGAGGTGTTAGGTTGCCTTAGGTTAGGTTATATGACGTTATAGACGCATATAATGTTCCCACCTAGAAGTAGGTCCGACACGCCTAGTTTGTTGTCAAACATTACATCCGAGACGTTAGGTTGCCTTAGGTTAGGATATATAACGTTATAGACGGATATACTGTTCCCACCGTGAAGTAGGGTCCGACACACCAGGAATATTGACAAATATTACATCCGAGTTGTTAATTTGCCTTATTTTACGATATACAGCGTTATAGACGCATACAATGTTCCCACCGCGATGTAGGGTCCGACAGGCTTGGAATGTTGGCAAATATTACATCCGTGGAGTTAGGTTGCCTTAGGTTAGGATATATAACGTTATAGACGCATACAATGTTCCCATCGAGAAGTAGGGTCCGACAGGTTTGGAATGTTGGCAAATATTACATCCGAGGAGTTAGGTTGCCTTAGGTTAGAATATATAACGTTATAGACGCATATAATGTTCCCACCGAGAAGTAGGGTCCGACACACCTGCAATGTTGTCAAATGTTACCTCCGAGTTGTTAGGTTTCCTTAGGTTAGGATATATAACGTTATAGACGCATATAATGTTCCCACTGAGAAGTAGGATCCGACTCGCCTGGAATGTTGTCAAATGTTACATCCGAGGTGCTAGATTGCCTTAGGTTAGGATATAAAACGTTATAGACGTATATACTGTTCCCACCGTGAAGCAGGGTCCGACACACAAGGAATATTGACAACTATTACATCCGACTTGTTAGGTTGCCTTATTTTACGATATACAGCGTTATAGACGCATATAATGTTCCCACCGAGAAGTAGGTCCGACACGCCTGGATTGTTGTCAAATATTACATCCGAGATATTAGGTTGCCTTAGGTTAGGATATATAACGTTATAGACGCATATAATGTTCCCACCGATAAGTAGGGCCCGACACACCAGGAATATTGACAAATATTACATCCGAGTTGTTAGGTTGCCTTATTTTACGATATACAGCGTTATAGACGCATACAATGTTCCCACCGCGATGTAGGGTCCGACAGGCTTGGAATGTTGGCAAATATTACATCCGTGGAGTTAGGTTGCCTTAGGTTAGGATATACAACGTTATAGACGCATATAATGTTCCCACCGAGAAGTAGGGTCCGACACACCTGCAATGTTGTCAAATGTTACCTCCGAGTTGTTAGGTTTCCTTAGGTTAGGATATATAACGTTATAGACGCATATAATGTTCCCACTGAGAAGTAGGATCCGACTCGCCTGGAATGTTGTCAAATGTTACATCCGAGGTGCTAGATTGCCTTAGGTTAGGATATAAAACGTTATAGACGCATATAATGTTCCCACCGAGAAGTAGGGTCCGACACACATGGAATCTTGTCAAATGTTACATCCGACGTGTTAGGTTGCCTTAGGTTAGGATATATAACGTTATAGACGCATATAATGTTCCCACCGAGAAGTAGGGTCCGATTCGCCAGAAATGTTGTCAAATGTTACATCCGAGGTGCTTGATTGCCTTAGGTTAGGATATACAACGTTATAGACGCATATAATGTTCCAACCGAGAAGTAGGTCCGACAGGCCTGGATTGTTGTGAAATATTACATCCGAGATGTAAGGTTGCCTTAGGTTAGGATATATAACGTTATAGACGTATATACTGTTCTCACCGTGAAGTAGGGTCCGACACAACAGGAATATTGACAAATATTACATCCGAGTTGTTAGGTTGCCTTATTTTACGATATACAGCGTTATAGACGCATACAATGTTCCCATCGAGAAGTAGGGTCCGACAGGTTTGGAATGTTGGCAAATATTACATCCGAGGAGTTAGGTTGCCTTAGGTTAGGATATATAACGTTATAGACGCATATAATGTTCCCACCGAGAAGTAGGGCCCGACACGCCTGGATTGTTGTTAAATATTACATCCGAGATGTTAGGTTGCCTTAGGTTAGGATATATAACGTTATAGACGTATATACTGTTCCCACCGAGAAGTTGGGTCCGACACACGTGGAATGTTGTCAAATGTTACATCCGAGGTGTTAGGTTGCCTTAGGTTAGGTTATATGACGTTATAGACGCATATAATATTCCCACCGAGAAGTAGGTCACGACACGCCTGGATTGTTGTTAAATATTACATCCGAGATGTTAGGTTGCCTTAGGTTAGGATATATAACGTTATAGACGTATATACTCTTCCCACCGAGAAGTTGGGTCCGACACACGTGGAATGTTGTCAAATGTTACATCCGAGGTGTTAGGTTGCCTTAGGTTAGGATATACAACGTTATAGACGCATATAATGTTCCCATCGAGAAGTAGGGTCCGACTCGCCAGGAATGTTGTCAAATGTTACATCTGATGTGTTAGGTTGCCTTAGGTGAGGATATATAACGTTATAGACGCATATAATGTTCCCACCGCGAAGTAGGGCCCGACACTCTTGGAATGTTGTCAAATGTTACATCCGAGGTGCTAGATTGCCTTAGGTTAGGATATAAAACGTTATAGACGTATATACTGTTCTCACCGTGAAGTATGGTCCGACACAACAGGAATATTGACAAATATTACATCCGAGTTGTTAGGTTGCCTTATTTTACGATATACAGCGTTATAGACGCACACAATGTTCCCATCGAGAAGTAGGGTCCGACAGGTTTGGAATGTTGGCAAATATTACATCCGAGGAGTTAGGTTGCCTTAGGTTAGGATATATAACGTTATAGACGCATATAATGTTCCCACCGAGAAGTAGGGTCCGACACACATGGAATCTTGTCAAATGTTACATCCGACGTGTTAGGTTGCCTTAGGTTAGGATATATAACGTTATAGACGCATATAATGTTCCCACCGAGAAGTAGGGTCCGATTCGCCAGAAATGTTGTCAAATGTTACATCCGAGGTGCTTGATTGCCTTAGGTTAGGATATACAACGTTATAGACGCATATAATGTTCCAACCGAGAAGTAGGTCCGACAGGCCTGGATTGTTGTGAAATATTACATCCGAGATGTAAGGTTGCCTTAGGTTAGGATATATAACGTTATAGACGTATATACTGTTCTCACCGTGAAGTAGGGTCCGACACAACAGGAATATTGACAAATATTACATCCGAGTTGTTAGGTTGCCTTATTTTACGATATACAGCGTTATAGACGCATACAATGTTCCCATCGAGAAGTAGGGTCCGACAGGTTTGGAATGTTGGCAAATATTACATCCGAGGAGTTAGGTTGCCTTAGGTTAGGATATATAACGTTATAGACGCATATAATGTTCCCACCGAGAAGTAGGGCCCGACACGCCTGGATTGTTGTTAAATATTACATCCGAGATGTTAGGTTGCCTTAGGTTAGGATATATAACGTTATAGACGTATATACTGTTCCCACCGAGAAGTTGGGTCCGACACACGTGGAATGTTGTCAAATGTTACATCCGAGGTGTTAGGTTGCCTTAGGTTAGGTTATATGACGTTATAGACGCATATAATATTCCCACCGAGAAGTAGGTCACGACACGCCTGGATTGTTGTTAAATATTACATCCGAGATGTTAGGTTGCCTTAGGTTAGGATATATAACGTTATAGACGTATATACTCTTCCCACCGAGAAGTTGGGTCCGACACACGTGGAATGTTGTCAAATGTTACATCCGAGGTGTTAGGTTGCCTTAGGTTAGGATATACAACGTTATAGACGCATATAATGTTCCCATCGAGAAGTAGGGTCCGACTCGCCAGGAATGTTGTCAAATGTTACATCTGATGTGTTAGGTTGCCTTAGGTGAGGATATATAACGTTATAGACGCATATAATGTTCCCACCGCGAAGTAGGGCACGACACTCTTGGAATGTTGTCAAATGTTACATCCGAGGTGCTAGATTGCCTTAGGTTAGGATATAAAACGTTATAGACGTATATACTGTTCTCACCGTGAAGTATGGTCCGACACAACAGGAATATTGACAAATATTACATCCGAGTTGTTAGGTTGCCTTATTTTACGATATACAGCGTTATAGACGCACACAATGTTCCCATCGAGAAGTAGGGTCCGACAGGTTTGGAATGTTGGCAAATATTACATCCGAGGAGTTAGGTTGCCTTAGGTTAGGATATATAACGTTATAGACGCATATAATGTTCACACCGAGAAGTAGGGCCCGACACGCTTGGAATGTTGTCAAATGTTACATCCGAGGTTTTAGGTTGCCTTAGGTTAGGTTATATGACGTTATAGACGCTTATAATGTTCCCACCGAGAAGTAGGTCACGACACGCCTGGATTGTTGTTAAATATTACATCCGAGATGTTAGGTTGCCTTAGGTTAGGATATATAACGTTATAGACGTATATACTCTTCCCACCGAGAAGTTGGGTCCGACACACGTGGAATGTTGTCAAATGTTACATCCGAGGTGTTAGGTTGCCTTAGGTTAGGTTATATGACGTTATAGACGCATATAATGTTCCCACCGAGAAGAAAGTCCGACACGCCTGGATTGTTGTCAAATATTACATCCGAGATTTTAGGTTGCCTTAGGTTAGGATATATAACGTTATAGACGTATATACTGTTCCCACCGAGAAGTAGGGTCCGACACACGTGGAATGTTGTCAAATGTTACATCCGAGGTGTTAGGTTGCCTTAGGTTAGGATATATAACGTTATAGACGTATATACTGTTCCCACCGTGAAGCAGGGTCCGACACACAAGGAATATTGACAACTATTACATCCGACTTGTTAGGTTGCCTTATTTTACGATATACAGCGTTATAGACGCATATAATGTTCCCACCGAGAAGTAGGTCCGACACGCCTGGATTGTTGTCAAATATTACATCCGAGATATTAGGTTGCCTTAGGTTAGGATATATAACGTTATAGACGCATATAATGTTCCCACCGAGAAGTAGGGTCCGACTCGCCAGGAATGTTGTCAAATGTTACATCTGAGGTGTTAGGTTGCCTTATGTGAGGATATATAACGTTATAGACGCAGATAATGTTCCCACCGAGAAGTAGGGCCCGACACGCTTGGAATGTTGTCAAATGTTACATCCGAGGTGTTAGGTTGCCTTAGGTTAGGTTATATGACGTTATAGACGCATATAATGTTCCCACCGAGAAGTAGGTCCGAAACGCCAAGTTTGTTGTCAAACATTACATCCGAGACGTTAGGTTGCCTTAGGTTAGGATATATAACGTTATAGACGGATATACTGTTCCCACCGTGAAGTAGGGTCCGACACACCAGGAATATTGACAAATATTACATCCGAGTTGTTAATTTGCCTTATTTTACGATATACAGCGTTATAGACGCATACAATGTTCCCACCGCGATGTAGGGTCCGACAGGCTTGGAATGTTGGCAAATATTACATCCGTGGAGTTAGGTTGCCTTAGGTTAGGATATACAACGTTATAGACGCATATAATGTTCCCACCGAGAAGTAGGGTCCGACACACCTGCAATGTAGTCAAATGTTACCTCCGAGTTGTTAGGTTTCCTTAGGTTAGGATATATAACGTTATAGACGCATATAATGTTCCCATTGAGAAGTAGGATCCGACTCGCCTGGAATGTTGTCAAATGTTACATCCGAGGTGCTAGATTGCCTTAGGTTAGGATATAAAACGTTATAGACGCATATAATGTTCCCACCGAGAAGTAGGGTCCGACACACATGGAATCTTGTCAAATGTTACATCCGACGTGTTAGGTTGCCTTAGGTTAGGATATATAACGTTATAGACGCATATAATGTTCCCACCGAGAAGTAGGGTCCGATTCGCCAGAATTGTTGTCAAATGTTACATCCGAGGTGTTTGATTGCCTTAGGTTAGGATATACAACGTTATAGACGCATATAATGTTCCAACCGAGAAGTAGGTCCGACACGCCTGGATTGTTGTCAAATATTACATCCGAGATGTAAGGTTGCCTTAGGTTAGGATATATAACGTTATAGACGTATATACTGTTCTCACCGTGAAGTAGGGTCCGACACAACAGGAATATTGACAAATATTACATACGAGTTGTTCGGTTGCCTTATTTTACGATATACAGCGTTATAGACGCATACAATGTTCCCATCGAGAAGTAGGGTCCGACAGGTTTGGAATGTTGGCAAATATTACATCCGAGGAGTTAGGTTGCCTTAGGTTAGAATATATAACGTTATAGACGCATATAATGTTCCCACCGAGAAGTAGGGTCCGACTCGCCAGGAATGTTGTCAAATGTTACATCTGAGGTGTTAGGTTGCCTTAAGTGAGGATATATAACGTTATAGACGCATATACTGTTCCCACCGGGAAGTATGGCCCGACACGCTTGGAATGTTGTCAAATGTTACATCCGAGGTGTTAGGTTGCCTTAGGTTAGGTTATATGTCGTTATAGACGCATATAATGTTCCCACCTAGAAGTAGGTCCGACACGCCTAGTTTGTTGTCAAACATTACATCCGAGATGTTAGGTTGCCTTAGGTTAGGATATATAACGTTATAGACGTATATACTGTTCTCACCGTGAAGTAGGGTCCGACACAACAGGAATATTGACAAATATTACATACGAGTTGTTCGGTTGCCTTATTTTACGATATACAGCGTTATAGACGCATACAATGTTCCCATCGAGAAGTAGGGTCCGACAGGTTTGGAATGTTGGCAAATATTACATCCGAGGAGTTAGGTTGCCTTAGGTTAGGATATATAACGTTATAGACGCATATAATGTTCCCACGGAGAAGTAGGGCCCGACACGCTTGGAATGTTGTCAAATGTTACATCCGAGGTTTTAGGTTGCCTTAGGTTAGGTTATATGACGTTATAGACGCTTATAATGTTCCCACCGAGAAGTAGGTCCGACACGCCTGGATTGTTGTCAAATATTACATCCGAGATGTTAGGTTGCCTTAGGTTAGGATATACAACGTTATAGACGCATATAATGTTCCCACCGAGAAGTAGGGTCCGACTCGCCAGGAATGTTGTCAAATGTTTCACCTGAGGTGTTAGGTTGCCTTAGGTTAGGATATATAACGTTATAGACGCATACAATGTTCCCATCGAGAAGTAGGGTCCGACAGGTTTGGAATGTTGGCAAATATTACATCCGAGGAGTTAGGTTGCCTTAGGTTAGAATATATAACGTTATAGACGCATATAATGTTCCCACCGAGAAGTAGGGTCCGACTCGCCAGGAATGTTGTCAAATGTTACATCGGAGGTGTTAGGTTGCCTTAAGTGAGGATATATAACGTTATAGACGCATATAATGTCCCCACCGAGAAGTAGGGCCCGACACGCTTGGAATGTTGTCAAATGTTACATCCGAGGTGTTAGGTTGCCTTAGGTTAGGTTATATGACGTTATAGACGCATATAATGTTCCCACCGAGAAGTAGGGTCCGACACATATGGAATCTTGTCAAATGTTACATCCGAGGTGTTAGGTTGCCTTAGGTTAGGATATACAACGTTATAGACGCATATAATGTTCCCATCGAGAAGTAGGGTCCGACTCGCCAGGAATGTTGTCAAATGTTACATCTGAGGTGTTAGGTTGCCTTAGGTGAGGATATATAACGTTATAGACGCATATAATGTTCCCACCGCGATGTAGGGACCGACACGCTTGGAATGTTGTCAAATGTTACATCCGAGGTGTTTGGTTGCCCTAGGTTAGGATATATAACGATATAGACGCATATAATGTTCCCACCGATAAGTAGGGTCTGACACGCCAGGAATATTGTCAAATATTACATCCGAGTTATTAGGTTGCCTTAGGATAGGATATATAACGTTATAGACGCATTTAATGTTCCCACCGAAAAGTAGGGTCCGACTCGCCAGGAATGTTGTCAAATGCCACATCTGAGGTGCTAGGTTGCCTTAGGTTAGGATATATAACGTTATAGACGCATATAATGTTCCCACCGAGAAGTAGGTCCGACACGCCTGGATTGTTGTCAAATATTACATCCGAGATGTTAGGTTGCCTTAGGTTAGGTTGTATGACGTTATAGACGCATATAATGTTCCCACCGAGAAGTAGGGTCCGACTCGCCAGGAATGTTGTCAAATGTTTCACCTGAGGTGTTAGGTTGCCTTAGGTTAGGATATATAACGTTATAGACGTATATACTGTTCCCACCGTGAAGCAGGGTCCGACACACCAGGAATATTGTCAAATATTACATCCGAGTTATTAGGTTGCCTTAGGTTAGGATATATAACGTTATAGACGTACATGCTGTTCCCACCGTGAAGCAGGGTCCGACACAACAGGAATATTGACAACTATTACATCCGAGTTGTTAGGTTGCCTTATTTTACGATATGCAGCGTTATAGACGCATACAATATTCCCACCGAGAAGT
Organism: Xylocopa violacea; assembly: GCA_963969225.1. Lineage (NCBI taxonomy): Eukaryota > Metazoa > Arthropoda > Insecta > Hymenoptera > Apidae > Xylocopa > Xylocopa violacea. Next base: position 7,830,458 of record CAXAJV010000019.1, on the reverse strand, counting down.
AGGGCCCGACAGGTTTGGGATGTTGGCAAATATTACATCCGTGGAGTTAGGTTGCCTTAGGTTAGGATATACAACGTTATAGACGCATATAATGTTCCCACCGAGAAGTAGGGTCCGACACACCTGCAATGTAGTCAAATGTTACCTCCGAGTTGTTAGGTTTCCTTAGGTTAGGATATATAACGTTATAGACGCATATAATGTTCCCATTGAGAAGTAGGATCCGACTCGCCTGGAATGTTGTCAAATGTTACATCCGAGGTGCTAGATTGCCTTAGGTTAGGATATAAAACGTTATAGACGCATATCATGTTCCCACCGAGAAGTAGGGTCCGACACACATGGAATCTTGTCAAATGTTACATCCGACGTGTTAGGTTGCCTTAGGTTAGGATATATAACGTTATAGACGCATATAATGTTCCCACCGAGAAGTAGGGTCCGACTCGCCAGGAATGTTGTCAAATGTTTCACCTGAGGTGTTAGGTTGCCTTAGGTTAGGATATATAACGTTATAGACGCATACAATGTTCCCATCGAGAAGTAGGGTCCGACAGGTTTGTAATGTTGGCAAATATTACATCCGAGGAGTTAGGTTGCCTTAGGTTAGAATATATAACGTTATAGACGCATATAATGTTCCCACCGAGAAGTAGGGCCCGACACGCCTGGATTGTTGTTAAATATTACATCCGAGATGTTAGGTTGCCTTAGGTTAGGATATATAACGTTATAGACGTATATACTGTTCCCACCGAGAAGTTGGGTCCGACACACGTGGAATGTTGTCAAGTGTTACATCCGAGGTGTTAGGTTGCCTTAGGTTAGGTTATATGACGTTATAGACGCATATAATGTTCCCACCGAGAAGTAGGGTCCGACACATATGGAATCTTGTCAAATGTTACATCCGAGGTGTTAGGTTGCCTTAGGTTACGATATACAACGTTATAGACGCATATAATGTTCCCATCGAGAAGTAGGGTCCGACTCGCCAGGAATGTTGTCAAATGTTACATCTGAGGTGTTAGGTTGCCTTAAGTGAGGATATATAACGTTATAGACGCATATAATGTTCCCACCGGGAAGTATGGCCCGACACACTTGGAATGTTGCCAAATGTTACATCCGAGGTGTTAGGTTGCCTTAGGTTAGGTTATATGACGTTATAGACGCATATAATGTTCCCACCTAGAAGTAGGTCCGACACGCCTAGTTTGTTGTCAAACATTACATCCGAGATGTTAGGTTGCCTTAGGTTAGGATATATAACGTTATAGACGTATATACTGTTCTCACCGTGAAGTAGGGTCCGACACAACAGGAATATTGACAAATATTACATCCGAGTTGTTCGGTTGCCTTATTTTACGATATACAGCGTTATAGACGCATACAATGTTCCCATCGAGAAGTAGGGTCCGACAGGTTTGGAATGTTGGCAAATATTACATCCGAGGAGTTAGGTTGCCTTAGGTTAGGATATATAACGTTATAGACGCATATAATGTTCCCACGGAGAAGTAGGTCCCGACACGCTTGGAATGTTGTCAAATGTTACATCCGAGGCTTTAGGTTGCCTTAGGTTAGGTTATATGACGTTATAGACGCTTATAATGTTCCCACCGAGAAGTAGGTCCGACACGCCTGGATTGTTGTCAAATATTACATCCGAGATGTTAGGTTGCCTTAGGTTAGGATATACAACGTTATAGACGCATATAATGTTCCCACCGAGAAGTAGGGTCCGACTCGCCAGGAATGTTGTCAAATGTTTCACCTGAGGTGTTAGGTTGCCTTAGGTTAGGATATATAACGTTATAGACGTATATACTGTTCCCACCGTGAAGCAGGTTCCGACACACCAGGAATATTGTCAAATATTACATCCGAGTTATTAGGTTGCCTTAGGTTAGGATATATAACGTTATAGACGCATATAATGTTCCCACCGAGAAGTAGGGTCCGACTCGCCAGGAATGTTGTCAAATGTTACATCGGAGGTGTTAGGTTGCCTTAAGTGAGGATATATAACGTTATAGACGCATATAATGTCCCCACCGAGAAGTAGGGCCCGACACGCTTGGAATGTTGTCAAATGTTACATCCGAGGTGTTAGGTTGCCTTAGGTTAGGTTATATGACGTTATAGACGCATATAATGTTCCCACCGAGAAGTAGGGTCCGACACATATGGAATCTTGTCAAATGTTACATCCGAGGTGTTAGGTTGCCTTAGGTTAGGATATACAACGTTATAGACGCATATAATGTTCCCATCGAGAAGTAGGGTCCGACTCGCCAGGAATGTTGTCAAATGTTACATCTGAGGTGTTAGGTTGCCTTAGGTGAGGATATATAACGTTATAGACGCATATAATGTTCCCACCGCGATGTAGGGACCGACACGCTTGGAATGTTGTCAAATGTTACATCCGAGGTGTTTGGTTGCCCTAGGTTAGGATATATAACGTTATAGACGCATATAATGTTCCCACCGATAAGTAGGGTCTGACACGCCAGGAATATTGTCAAATATTACATCCGAGTTATTAGGTTGCCTTAGGATAGGATATATAACGTTATAGACGCATTTAATGTTCCCACCGAAAAGTAGGGTCCGACTCGCCAGGAATGTTGTCAAATGCCACATCTGAGGTGCTAGGTTGCCTTAGGTTAGGATATATAACGTTATAGACGCATATAATGTTCCCACCGAGAAGTAGGTCCGACACGCCTGGATTGTTGTCAAATATTACATCCGAGATGTTAGGTTGCCTTAGGTTAGGTTGTATGACGTTATAGACGCATATAATGTTCCCACCGAGAAGTAGGGTCCGACTCGCCAGGAATGTTGTCAAATGTTTCGCCTGAGGTGTTAGGTTGCCTTAGGTTAGGATATATAACGTTATAGACGTATATACTGTTCCCACCGTGAAGCAGGGTCCGACACACCAGGAATATTGTCAAATATTACATCCGAGATGTTAGGTTGCCTTAGGTTAGGATATATAACGTTATAGACGTATATACTGTTCCCACCGAGAAGTTGGGTCCGACACACTTGGAATGTTGTCAAGTGTTACATCCGAGGTGTTAGGTTGCCTTAGGTTAGGTTATATGACGTTATAGACGCATATAATGTTCCCACCGAGAAGTAGGGTCCGACACATATGGAATCTTGTCAAATGTTACATCCGAGGTGTTAGGTTGCCTTAGGTTACATTATACAACGTTATAGACGCATATAATGTTCCCATCGAGAAGTAGGGTCCGACTCGCCAGGAATGTTGTCAAATGTTACATCTGAGGTGTTAGGTTGCCTTAAGTGAGGATATATAACGTTATAGACGCATATAATGTTCCCACCGGGAAGTATGGCCCGACACGCTTGGAATGTTGCCAAATGTTACATCCGAGGTGTTAGGTTGCCTTAGGTTAGGTTATATGACGTTATAGACGCATATAATGTTCCCACCTAGAAGTAGGTCCGACACGCCTAGTTTGTTGTCAAACATTACATCCGAGATGTTAGGTTGCCTTAGGTTAGGATATATAACGTTATAGACGTATATACTGTTCTCACCGTGAAGTAGGGTCCGACACAACAGGAATATTGACAAATATTACATCCGAGTTGTTCGGTTGCCTTATTTTACGATATACAGCGTTATAGACGCATACAATGTTCCCATCGAGAAGTAGGGTCCGACAGGTTTGGAATGTTGGCAAATATTACATCCGAGGAGTTAGGTTGCCTTAGGTTAGGATATATAACGTTATAGACGCATATAATGTTCCCACGGAGAAGTAGGGCCCGACACGCTTGGAATGTTGTCAAATGTTACATCCGAGGCTTTAGGTTGCCTTAGGTTAGGTTATATGACGTTATAGACGCTTATAATGTTCCCACCGAGAAGTAGGTCCGACACGCCTGGATTGTTGTCAAATATTACATCCGAGATGTTAGGTTGCCTTAGGTTAGGATATACAACGTTATAGACGCATATAATGTTCCCACCGAGAAGTAGGGTCCGACTCGCCAGGAATGTTGTCAAATGTTTCACCTGAGGTGTTAGGTTGCCTTAGGTTAGGATATATAACGTTATAGACGTATATACTGTTCCCACCGTGAAGCAGGTTCCGACACACCAGGAATATTGTCAAATATTACATCCGAGTTATTAGGTTGCCTTAGGTTAGGATATATAACGTTATAGACGCATATAATGTTCCCACCGAGAAGTAGGGTCCGACTCGCCAGGAATGTTGTCAAATGTTACATCGGAGGTGTTAGGTTGCCTTAAGTGAGGATATATAACGTTATAGACGCATATAATGTCCCCACCGAGAAGTAGGGCCCGACACGCTTGGAATGTTGTCAAATGTTATATCCGAGGTGTTAGGTTGCCTTAGGTTAGGTTATATGACGTTATAGACGCATATAATGTTCCCACCGAGAAGTAGGGTCCGACACATATGGAATCTTGTCAAATGTTACATCCGAGGTGTTAGGTTGCCTTAGGTTAGGATATACAACGTTATAGACGCATATAATGTTCCCATCGAGAAGTAGGGTCCGACTCGCCAGGAATGTTGTCAAATGTTACATCTGAGGTGTTAGGTTGCCTTAGGTGAGGATATATAACGTTATAGACGCATATAATGTTCCCACCGCGATGTAGGGACCGACACGCTTGGAATGTTGTCAAATGTTACATCCGAGGTGTTTGGTTGCCCTAGGTTAGGATATATAACGTTATAGACGCATATAATGTTCCCACCGATAAGTAGGGTCTGACACGCCAGGAATATTGTCAAATATTACATCCGAGTTATTAGGTTGCCTTAGGATAGGATATATAACTTTATAGACGCATTTAATGTTCCCACCGAAAAGTAGGGTCCGACTCGCCAGGAATGTTGTCAAATGCCACATCTGAGGTGCTAGGTTGCCTTAGGTTAGGATATATAACGTTATAGACGCATATAATGTTCCCACCGAGAAGTAGGTCCGACACGCCTGGATTGTTGTCAAATATTACATCCGAGATGTTAGGTTGCCTTAGGTTAGGTTGTATGACGTTATAGACGCATATAATGTTCCCACCGAGATGTAGGGTCCGACTCGCCAGGAATGTTGTCAAATGTTTCACCTGAGGTGTTAGGTTGCCTTAGGTTAGGATATATAACGTTATAGACGTATATACTGTTCCCACCGTGAAGCAGGGTCCGACACACCAGGAATTTTGTCAAATATTACATCCGAGTTATTAGGTTGCCTTAGGTTAGGATATATAACGTTATAGACGTATATACTGTTCCCACCGAGAAGTTGGGTCCGACACACGTGGAATGTTGTCAAGTGTTACATCCGAGGTGTTAGGTTGCCTTAGGTTAGGTTATATGACGTTATAGACGCATATAATGTTCCCACCGAGAAGTAGGGTCCGACACATATGGAATCTTGTCAAATGTTACATCCGAGGTGTTAGGTTGCCTTAGGTTAGGATATACAACGTTATAGACGCATATAATGTTCCCATCGAGAAGTAGGGTCCGACTCGCCAGGAATGTTGTCAAATGTTACATCTGAGGTGTTAGGTTGCCTTAAGTGAGGATATATAACGTTATAGACGCATATACTGTTCCCACCGGGAAGTATGGCCCGACACGCTTGGAATGTTGTCAAATGTTACATCCGAGGTGTTAGGTTGCCTTAGGTTAGGTTATATGTCGTTATAGACGCATATAATGTTCCCACCTAGAAGTAGATCCGACACGCCTAGTTTGTTGTCAAACATTACATCCGAGATGTTAGGTTGCCTTAGGTTAGGATATATAACGTTATAGACGTATATACTGTTCTCACCGTGAAGTAGGGTCCGACATAACAGGAATATTGACAAATATTACATACGAGTTGTTCGGTTGCCTTATTTTACGATATACAGCGTTATAGACGCATACAATGTCCCCATCGAGAAGTAGGGTCCGACAGGTTTGGAATGTTGGCAAATATTACATCCGAGGAGTTAGGTTGCCTTAGGTTAGGATATATAACGTTATAGACGCATATAATGTTCCCACGGAGAAGTAGGGCCCGACACGCTTGGAATGTTGTCAAATGTTACATCCGAGGTTTTAGGTTGCCTTAGGTTAGGTTATATGACGTTATAGACGCTTATAATGTTCCCACCGAGAAGTAGGTCCGACACGCCTGGATTGTTGTCAAATATTACATCCGAGATGTTAGGTTGCCTTAGGTTAGGATATACAACGTTATAGACGCATATAATGTTCCCACCGAGAAGTAGGGTCCGACTCGCCAGGAATGTTGTCAAATGTTTCACCTGAGGTGTTAGGTTGCCTTAGGTTAGGATATATAACGTTATAGACGCATACAATGTTCCCATCGAGAAGTAGGGTCCGACAGGTTTGTAATGTTGGCAAATATTACATCCGAGGAGTTAGGTTGCCTTAGGTTAGAATATATAACGTTATAGACGCATATAATGTTCCCACCGAGAAGTAGGGCCCGACACGCCTGGATTGTTGTTAAATATTACATCCGAGATGTTAGGTTGCCTTAGGTTAGGATATATAACGTTATAGACGTATATACTGTTCCCACCGAGAAGTTGGGTCCGACACACGTGGAATGTTGTCAAGTGTTACATCCGAGGTGTTAGGTTGCCTTAGGTTAGGTTATATGACGTTATAGACGCATATAATGTTCCCACCGAGAAGTAGGGTCCGACACATATGGAATCTTGTCAAATGTTACATCCGAGGTGTTAGGTTGCCTTAGGTTACGATATACAACGTTATAGACGCATATAATGTTCCCATCGAGAAGTAGGGTCCGACTCGCCAGGAATGTTGTCAAATGTTACATCTGAGGTGTTAGGTTGCCTTAAGTGAGGATATATAACGTTATAGACGCATATAATGTTCCCACCGGGAAGTATGGCCCGACACGCTTGGAATGTTGCCAAATGTTACATCCGAGGTGTTAGGTTGCCTTAGGTTAGGTTATATGACGTTATAGACGCATATAATGTTCCCACCTAGAAGTAGGTCCGACACGCCTAGTTTGTTGTCAAACATTACATCCGAGATGTTAGGTTGCCTTAGGTTAGGATATATAACGTTATAGACGTATATACTGTTCTCACCGTGAAGTAGGGTCCGACACAACAGGAATATTGACAAATATTACATCCGAGTTGTTCGGTTGCCTTATTTTACGATATACAGCGTTATAGACGCATACAATGTTCCCATCGAGAAGTAGGGTCCGACAGGTTTGGAATGTTGGCAAATATTACATCCGAGGAGTTAGGTTGCCTTAGGTTAGGATATATAACGTTATAGACGCATATAATGTTCCCACGGAGAAGTAGGTCCCGACACGCTTGGAATGTTGTCAAATGTTACATCCGAGGCTTTAGGTTGCCTTAGGTTAGGTTATATGACGTTATAGACGCTTATAATGTTCCCACCGAGAAGTAGGTCCGACACGCCTGGATTGTTGTCAAATATTACATCCGAGATGTTAGGTTGCCTTAGGTTAGGATATACAACGTTATAGGCGCATATAATGTTCCCACCGAGAAGTAGGGTCCGACTCGCCAGGAATGTTGTCAAATGTTTCACCTGAGGTGTTAGGTTGCCTTAGGTTAGGATATATAACGTTATAGACGTATATACTGTTCCCACCGTGAAGCAGGTTCCGACACACCAGGAATATTGTCAAATATTACATCCGAGTTATTAGGTTGCCTTAGGTTAGGATATATAACGTTATAGACGCATATAATGTTCCCACCGAGAAGTAGGGTCCGACTCGCCAGGAATGTTGTCAAATGTTACATCGGAGGTGTTAGGTTGCCTTAAGTGAGGATATATAACGTTATAGACGCATATAATGTCCCCACCGAGAAGTAGGGCCCGACACGCTTGGAATGTTGTCAAATGTTACATCCGAGGTGTTAGGTTGCCTTAGGTTAGGTTATATGACGTTATAGACGCATATAATGTTCCCACCGAGAAGTAGGGTCCGACACATATGGAATCTTGTCAAATGTTACATCCGAGGTGTTAGGTTGCCTTAGGTTAGGATATATAACGTTATAGACGTATATACTGTTCCCACCGTGAAGCAGGTTCCGACACACCAGGAATATTGTCAAATATTACATCCGAGTTATTAGGTTGCCTTAGGTTAGGATATATAACGTTATAGACGCATATAATGTTCCCACCGAGAAGTAGGGCCCGACACGCCTGGATTGTTGTTAAATATTACATCCGAGATGTTAGGTTGCCTTAGGTTAGGATATATAACGTTATAGACGTATATACTGTTCCCACCGAGAAGTTGGGTCCGACACACGTGGAATGTTGTCAAGTGTTACATCCGAGGTGTTAGGTTGCCTTAGGTTAGGTTATATGACGTTATAGACGCATATAATGTTCCCACCGAGAAGTAGGGTCCGACACATATGGAATCTTGTCAAATGTTACATCCGAGGTGTTAGGTTGCCTTAGGTTAGGATATACAACGTTATAGACGCATATAATGTTCCCATCGAGAAGTAGGGTCCGACTCGCCAGGAATGTTGTCAAATGTTACATCTGAGGTGTTAGGTTGCCTTAAGTGAGGATATATAACGTTATAGACGCATATACTGTTCCCACGGAGAAGTAGGTCCCGACACGCTTGGAATGTTGTCAAATGTTACATCCGAGGCTTTAGGTTGCCTTAGGTTAGGTTATATGACGTTATAGACGCTTATAATGTTCCCACCGAGAAGTAGGTCCGACACGCCTGGATTGTTGTCAAATATTACATCCGAGATGTTAGGTTGCCTTAGGTTAGGATATACAACGTTATAGACGCATATAATGTTCCCACCGAGAAGTAGGGTCCGACTCGCCAGGAATGTTGTCAAATGTTTCACCTGAGGTGTTAGGTTGCCTTAGGTTAGGATATATAACGTTATAGACGTATATACTGTTCCCACCGTGAAGCAGGTTCCGACACACCAGGAATATTGTCAAATATTACATCCGAGTTATTAGGTTGCCTTATTTTACGATATACAGCGTTATAGACGCATACAATGTTCCCATCGAGAAGTAGGGTCCGACAGGTTTGGAATGTTGGCAAATATTACATCCGAGGAGTTAGGTTGCCTTAGGTTAGAATATATAACGTTATAGACGCATATAATGTTCCCACCGAGAAGTAGGTCCGACCCGCCTGGATTGTTGTCAAATATTACATCCGAGATGTAAGGTTGCCTTAAGTTAGGATATATAACGTTATAGACGTATATACTGTTCTCACCGTGAAGTAGGGTCCGACACAACAGGAATATTGACAAATATTACATCCGAGTTGTTAGGTTGCCTTATTTTACGATATACAGCGTTATAGACGCATACAATGTTCCCATCGAGAAGTAGGGTCCGACAGGTTTGGAATGTTGGCAAATATTACATCCGAGGAGTTAGGTTGCCTTAGGTTAGAATATATAACGTTATAGACGCATATAATGTTCCCACCGAGAAGTAGGGCCCGACACGCCTGGATTGTTGTTAAATATTACATCCGAGATGTTAGGTTGCCTTAGGTTAGGATATATAACGTTATAGACGTATATACTGTTCCCACCGAGAAGTTGGGTCCGACACACGTGGAATGTTGTCAAGTGTTACATCCGAGGTGTTAGGTTGCCTTAGGTTAGGTTATATGACGTTATAGACGCATATAATGTTCCCACCGAGAAGTAGGGTCCGACACATATGGAATCTTGTCAAATGTTACATCCGAGGTGTTAGGTTGCCTTAGGTTAGGATATACAACGTTATAGACGCATATAATGTTCCCATCGAGAAGTAGGGTCCGACTCGCCAGGAATGTTGTCAAATGTTACATCTGAGGTGTTAGGTTGCCTTAAGTGAGGATATATAACGTTATAGACGCATATACTGTTCCCACCGGGAAGTATGGCCCGACACGCTTGGAATGTTGTCAAATGTTACATCCGAGGTGTTAGGTTGCCTTAGGTTAGGTTATATGTCGTTATAGACGCGTATAATGTTCCCACCTAGAAGTAGGTCCGACACGCCTAGTTTGTTGTCAAACATTACATCCGAGTTGTTCGGTTGCCTTATTTTACGATATACAGCGTTATAGACGCATACAATGTTCCCATCGAGAAGTAGGGTCCGACAGGTTTGGAATGTTGGCAAATATTACATCCGAGGAGTTAGGTTGCCTTAGGTTAGGATATATAACGTTATAGACGCATATAATGTTCCCACGGAGAAGTAGGGCCCGACACGCTTGGAATGTGGTCAAATGATACATCCGAGGTTTTAGGTTGCCTTAGGTTAGGTTATATGACGTTATAGACGCTTATAATGTTCCCACCGAGAAGTAGGTCCGACACGCCTGGATTGTTGTCAAATATTACATCCGAGATGTTAGGTTGCCTTAGGTTAGGATATACAACGTTATAGACGCATATAATGTTCCCACCGAGAAGTAGGGTCCGACTCGCCAGGAATGTTGTCAAATGTTTCACCTGAGGTGTTAGGTTGCCTTAGGTTAGGATATATAACGTTATAGACGCATACAATGTTGCCATCGAGAAGTAGGGTCCGACAGGTTTGTAATGTTGGCAAATATTACATCCGAGGAGTTAGGTTGCCTTAGGTTAGAATATATAACGTTATAGACGCATATAATGTTCCCACCGAGAAGTAGGGCCCGACACGCCTGGATTGTTGTTAAATATTACATCCGAGATGTTAGGTTGCCTTAGGTTAGGATATATAACGTTATAGACGTATATACTGTTCCCACCGAGAAGTTGGGTCCGACACACGTGGAATGTTGTCAAGTGTTACATCCGAGGTGTTAGGTTGCCTTAGGTTAGGTTATATGACGTTATAGACGCATATAATGTTCCCACCGAGAAGTAGGGTCCGACACATATGGAATCTTGTCAAATGTTACATCCGAGGTGTTAGGTTGCCTTAGGTTACGATATACAACGTTATAGACGCATATAATGTTCCCATCGAGAAGTAGGGTCCGACTCGCCAGGAATGTTGTCAAATGTTACATCTTAGGTGTTAGGTTGCCTTAAGTGAGGATATATAACGTTATAGACGCATATAATGTTCCCACCGGGAAGTATGGCCCGACACGCTTGGAATGTTGCCAAATGTTACATCCGAGGTGTTAGGTTGCCTTAGGTTAGGTTATATGACGTTATAGACGCATATAATGTTCCCACCTAGAAGTAGGTCCGACACGCCTAGTTTGTTGTCAAACATTACATCCGAGATGTTAGGTTGCCTTAGGTTAGGATATATAACGTTATAGACGTATATACTGTTCTCACCGTGAAGTAGGGTCCGACACAACAGGAATATTGACAAATATTACATCCGAGTTGTTCGGTTGCCTTATTTTACGATATACAGCGTTATAGACGCATACAATGTTCCCATCGAGAAGTAGGGTCCGACAGGTTTGGAATGTTGGCAAATATTACATCCGAGGAGTTAGGTTGCCTTAGGTTAGGATATATAACGTTATAGACGCATATAATGTTCCCACGGAGAAGTAGGTCCCGACACGCTTGGAATGTTGTCAAATGTTACATCCGAGGCTTTAGGTTGCCTTAGGTTAGGTTATATGACGTTATAGACGCTTATAATGTTCCCACCGAGAAGTAGGTCCGACACGCCTGGATTGTTGTCAAATATTACATCCGAGATGTTAGGTTGCCTTAGGTTAGGATATACAACGTTATAGACGCATATAATGTTCCCACCGAGAAGTAGGGTCCGACTCGCCAGGAATGTTGTCAAATGTTTCACCTGAGGTGTTAGGTTGCCTTAGGTTAGGATATATAACGTTATAGACGTATATACTGTTCCCACCGTGAAGCAGGTTCCGACACACCAGGAATATTGTCAAATATTACATCCGAGTTATTAGGTTGCCTTAGGTTAGGATATATAACGTTATAGACGCATATAATGTTCCCACCGAGAAGTAGGGTCCGACTCGCCAGGAATGTTGTCAAATGTTACATCGGAGGTGTTAGGTTGCCTTAAGTGAGGATATATAACGTTATAGACGCATATAATGTCCCCACCGAGAAGTAGGGCCCGACACGCTTGGAATGTTGTCAAATGTTACATCCGAGGTGTTAGGTTGCCTTAGGTTAGGTTATATGACGTTATAGACGCATATAATGTTCCCACCGAGAAGTAGGGTCCGACACATATGGAATCTTGTCAAATGTTACATCCGAGGTGTTAGGTTGCCTTAGGTTAGGATATAAAACGTTATAGACGCATATAATGTTCCCATCGAGAAGTAGGGTCCGACTCGCCAGGAATGTTGTCAAATGTTACATCTGAGGTGTTAGGTTGCCTTAGGTGAGGATATATAACGTTATAGACGCATATAATGTTCCCACCGCGATGTAGGGACCGACACGCTTGGAATGTTGTCAAATGTTACATCCGAGGTGTTTGGTTGCCCTAGGTTAGGATATATAACGTTATAGACGCATATAATGTTCCCACCGATAAGTAGGGTCTGACACGCCAGGAATATTGTCAAATATTACATCCGAGTTATTAGGTTGCCTTAGGATAGGATATATAACGTTATAGACGCATTTAATGTTCCCACCGAAAAGTAGGGTCCGACTCGCCAGGAATGTTGTCAAATGCCACATCTGAGGTGCTAGGTTGCCTTAGGTTAGGATATATAACGTTATAGACGCATATAATGTTCCCACCGAGAAGTAGGTCCGACACGCCTGGATTGTTGTCAAATATTACATCCGAGATGTTAGGTTGCCTTAGGTTAGGTTGTATGACGTTATAGACGCATATAATGTTCCCACCGAGAAGTAGGGTCCGACTCGCCAGGAATGTTGTCAAATGTATCACCTGAGGTGTTAGGTTGCCTTAGGTTAGGATATATAACGTTATAGACGTATATACTGTTCCCACCGTGAAGCAGGGTCCGACACACCAGGAATATTGTCAAATATTACATCCGAGATGTTAAGTTGCCTTAGGTTAGGATATATAACGTTATAGACGTATATACTGTTCCCACCGAGAAGTTGGGTCCGACACACGTGGAATGTTGTCAAGTGTTACATCCGAGGTGTTAGGTTGCCTTAGGTTAGGTTATATGACGTTATAGACGCATATAATGTTCCCACCGAGAAGTAGGGTCCGACACATATGGAATCTTGTCAAATGTTACATCCGAGGTGTTAGGTTGCCTTAGGTTACGATATACAACGTTATAGACGCATATAATGTTCCCATCGAGAAGTAGGGTCCGACTCGCCAGGAATGTTGTCAAATGTTACATCTGAGGTGTTAGGTTGCCTTAAGTGAGGATATATAACGTTATAGACGCATATAATGTTCCCACCGGGAAGTATGGCCCGACACGCTTGGAATGTTGCCAAATATTACATCCGAGGTGTTAGGTTGCCTTAGGTTAGGTTATATGACGTTATAGACGCATATAATGTTCCCACCTAGAAGTAGGTCCGACACGCCTAGTTTGTTGTCAAACATTACATCCGAGATGTTAGGTTGCCTTAGGTTAGGATATATAACGTTATAGACGTATATACTGTTCTCACCGTGAAGTAGGGTCCGACACAACAGGAATATTGACAAATATTACATCCGAGTTGTTCGGTTGCCTTATTTTACGATATACAGCGTTATAGACGCATACAATGTTCCCATCGAGAAGTAGGGTCCGACAGGTTTGGAATGTTGGCAAATATTACATCCGAGGAGTTAGGTTGCCTTAGGTTAGGATATATAACGTTATAGACGCATATAATGTTCCCACGGAGAAGTAGGTCCCGACACGCTTGGAATGTTGTCAAATGTTACATCCGAGGCTTTAGGTTGCCTTAGGTTAGGTTATATGACGTTATAGACGCTTATAATGTTCCCACCGAGAAGTAGGTCCGACACGCCTGGATTGTTGTCAAATATTACATCCGAGATGTTAGGTTGCCTTAGGTTAGGATATACAACGTTATAGGCGCATATAATGTTCCCACCGAGAAGTAGGGTCCGACTCGCCAGGAATGTTGTCAAATGTTTCACCTGAGGTGTTAGGTTGCCTTAGGTTAGGATATATAACGTTATAGACGTATATACTGTTCCCACCGTGAAGCAGGTTCCGACACACCAGGAATATTGTCAAATATTACATCCGAGTTATTAGGTTGCCTTAGGTTAGGATATATAACGTTATAGACGCATATAATGTTCCCACCGAGAAGTAGGGTCCGACTCGCCAGGAATGTTGTCAAATGTTACATCGGAGGTGTTAGGTTGCCTTAAGTGAGGATATATAACGTTATAGACGCATATAATGTCCCCACCGAGAAGTAGGGCCCGACACGCTTGGAATGTTGTCAAATGTTACATCCGAGGTGTTAGGTTGCCTTAGGTTAGGTTATATGACGTTATAGACGCATATAATGTTCCCACCGAGAAGTAGGGTCCGACACATATGGAATCTTGTCAAATGTTACATCCGAGGTGTTAGGTTGCCTTAGGTTAGGATATATAACGTTATAGACGTATATACTGTTCCCACCGTGAAGCAGGTTCCGACACACCAGGAATATTGTCAAATATTACATCCGAGTTATTAGGTTGCCTTAGGTTAGGATATATAACGTTATAGACGCATATAATGTTCCCACCGAGAAGTAGGGCCCGACACGCCTGGATTGTTGTTAAATATTACATCCGAGATGTTAGGTTGCCTTAGGTTAGGATATATAACGTTATAGACGTATATACTGTTCCCACCGAGAAGTTGGGTCCGACACACGTGGAATGTTGTCAAGTGTTACATCCGAGGTGTTAGGTTGCCTTAGGTTAGGTTATATGACGTTATAGACGCATATAATGTTCCCACCGAGAAGTAGGGTCCGACACATATGGAATCTTGTCAAATGTTACATCCGAGGTGTTAGGTTGCCTTAGGTTAGGATATACAACGTTATAGACGCATATAATGTTCCCATCGAGAAGTAGGGTCCGACTCGCCAGTAATGTTGTCAAATGTTACATCTGAGGTGTTAGGTTGCCTTAAGTGAGGATATATAACGTTATAGACGCATATACTGTTCCCACGGAGAAGTAGGTCCCGACACGCTTGGAATGTTGTCAAATGTTACATCCGAGGCTTTAGGTTGCCTTAGGTTAGGTTATATGACGTTATAGACGCTTATAATGTTCCCACCGAGAAGTAGGTCCGACACGCCTGGATTGTTGTCAAATATTACATCCGAGATGTTAGGTTGCCTTAGGTTAGGATATACAACGTTATAGACGCATATAATGTTCCCACCGAGAAGTAGGGTCCGACTCGCCAGGAATGTTGTCAAATGTTTCACCTGAGGTGTTAGGTTGCCTTAGGTTAGGATATATAACGTTATAGACGTATATACTGTTCCCACCGTGAAGCAGGTTCCGACACACCAGGAATATTGTCAAATATTACATCCGAGTTATTAGGTTGCCTTATTTTACGATATACAGCGTTATAGACGCATACAATGTTCCCATCGAGAAGTAGGGTCCGACAGGTTTGGAATGTTGGCAAATATTACATCCGAGGAGTTAGGTTGCCTTAGGTTAGAATATATAACGTTATAGACGCATATAATGTTCCCACCGAGAAGTAGGTCCGACCCGCCTGGATTGTTGTCAAATATTACATCCGAGATGTAAGGTTGCCTTAAGTTAGGATATATAACGTTATAGACGTATATACTGTTCTCACCGTGAAGTAGGGTCCGACACAACAGGAATATTGACAAATATTACATCCGAGTTGTTAGGTTGCCTTATTTTACGATATACAGCGTTATAGACGCATACAATGTTCCCATCGAGAAGTAGGGTCCGACAGGTTTGGAATGTTGGCAAATATTACATCCGAGGAGTTAGGTTGCCTTAGGTTAGAATATATAACGTTATAGACGCATATAATGTTCCCACCGAGAAGTAGGGCCCGACACGCCTGGATTGTTGTTAAATATTACATCCGAGATGTTAGGTTGCCTTAGGTTAGGATATATAACGTTATAGACGTATATACTGTTCCCACCGAGAAGTTGGGTCCGACACACGTGGAATGTTGTCAAGTGTTACATCCGAGGTGTTAGGTTGCCTTAGGTTAGGTTATATGACGTTATAGACGCATATAATGTTCCCACCGAGAAGTAGGGTCCGACACATATGGAATCTTGTCAAATGTTACATCCGAGGTGTTAGGTTGCCTTAGGTTAGGATATACAACGTTATAGACGCATATAATGTTCCCATCGAGAAGTAGGGTCCGACTCGCCAGGAATGTTGTCAAATGTTACATCTGAGGTGTTAGGTTGCCTTAAGTGAGGATATATAACGTTATAGACGCATATACTGTTCCCACCGGGAAGTATGGCCCGACACGCTTGGAATGTTGTCAAATGTTACATCCGAGGTGTTAGGTTGCCTTAGGTTAGGTTATATGTCGTTATAGACGCGTATAATGTTCCCACCTAGAAGTAGGTCCGACACGCCTAGTTTGTTGTCAAACATTACATCCGAGTTGTTCGGTTGCCTTATTTTACGATATACAGCGTTATAGACGCATACAATGTTCCCATCGAGAAGTAGGGTCCGACAGGTTTGGAATGTTGGCAAATATTACATCCGAGGAGTTAGGTTGCCTTAGGTTAGGATATATAACGTTATAGACGCATATAATGTTCCCACGGAGAAGTAGGGCCCGACACGCTTGGAATGTTGTCAAATGATACATCCGAGGTTTTAGGTTGCCTTAGGTTAGGTTATATGACGTTATAGACGCTTATAATGTTCCCACCGAGAAGTAGGTCCGACACGCCTGGATTGTTGTCAAATATTACATCCGAGATGTTAGGTTGCCTTAGGTTAGGATATACAACGTTATAGACGCATATAATGTTCCCACCGAGAAGTAGGGTCCGACTCGCCAGGAATGTTGTCAAATGTTTCACCTGAGGTGTTAGGTTGCCTTAGGTTAGGATATATAACGTTATAGACGCATACAATGTTGCCATCGAGAAGTAGGGTCCGACAGGTTTGTAATGTTGGCAAATATTACATCCGAGGAGTTAGGTTGCCTTAGGTTAGAATATATAACGTTATAGACGCATATAATGTTCCCACCGAGAAGTAGGGCCCGACACGCCTGGATTGTTGTTAAATATTACATCCGAGATGTTAGGTTGCCTTAGGTTAGGATATATAACGTTATAGACGTATATACTGTTCCCACCGAGAAGTTGGGTCCGACACACGTGGAATGTTGTCAAGTGTTACATCCGAGGTGTTAGGTTGCCTTAGGTTAGGTTATATGACGTTATAGACGCATATAATGTTCCCACCGAGAAGTAGGGTCCGACACATATGGAATCTTGTCAAATGTTACATCCGAGGTGTTAGGTTGCCTTAGGTTACGATATACAACGTTATAGACGCATATAATGTTCCCATCGAGAAGTAGGGTCCGACTCGCCAGGAATGTTGTCAAATGTTACATCTTAGGTGTTAGGTTGCCTTAAGTGAGGATATATAACGTTATAGACGCATATAATGTTCCCACCGGGAAGTATGGCCCGACACGCTTGGAATGTTGCCAAATGTTACATCCGAGGTGTTAGGTTGCCTTAGGTTAGGTTATATGACGTTATAGACGCATATAATGTTCCCACCTAGAAGTAGGTCCGACACGCCTAGTTTGTTGTCAAACATTACATCCGAGATGTTAGGTTGCCTTAGGTTAGGATATATAACGTTATAGACGTATATACTGTTCTCACCGTGAAGTAGGGTCCGACACAACAGGAATATTGACAAATATTACATCCGAGTTGTTCGGTTGCCTTATTTTACGATATACAGCGTTATAGACGCATACAATGTTCCCATCGAGAAGTAGGGTCCGACAGGTTTGGAATGTTGGCAAATATTACATCCGAGGAGTTAGGTTGCCTTAGGTTAGGATATATAACGTTATAGACGCATATAATGTTCCCACGGAGAAGTAGGTCCCGACACGCTTGGAATGTTGTCAAATGTTACATCCGAGGCTTTAGGTTGCCTTAGGTTAGGTTATATGACGTTATAGACGCTTATAATGTTCCCACCGAGAAGTAGGTCCGACACGCCTGGATTGTTGTCAAATATTACATCCGAGATGTTAGGTTGCCTTAGGTTAGGATATACAACGTTATAGACGCATATAATGTTCCCACCGAGAAGTAGGGTCCGACTCGCCAGGAATGTTGTCAAATGTTTCACCTGAGGTGTTAGGTTGCCTTAGGTGAGGATATATAACGTTATAGACGCATATAATGTTCCCACCGCGATGTAGGGACCGACACGCTTGGAATGTTGTCAAATGTTACATCCGAGGTGTTTGGTTGCCCTAGGTTAGGATATATAACGTTATAGACGCATATAATGTTCCCACCGATAAGTAGGGTCTGACACGCCAGGAATATTGTCAAATATTACATCCGAGTTATTAGGTTGCCTTAGGATAGGATATATAACGTTATAGACGCATTTAATGTTCCCACCGAAAAGTAGGGTCCGACTCGCCAGGAATGTTGTCAAATGCCACATCTGAGGTGCTAGGTTGCCTTAGGTTAGGATATATAACGTTATAGACGCATATAATGTTCCCACCGAGAAGTAGGTCCGACACGCCTGGATTGTTGTCAAATATTACATCCGAGATGTTAGGTTGCCTTAGGTTAGGTTGTATGACGTTATAGACGCATATAATGTTCCCACCGAGAAGTAGGGTCCGACTCGCCAGGAATGTTGTCAAATGTTTCACCTGAGGTGTTAGGTTGCCTTAGGTTAGGATATATAACGTTATAGACGTATATACTGTTCCCACCGTGAAGCAGGGTCCGACACACCAGGAATATTGTCAAATATTACATCCGAGATGTTAGGTTGCCTTAGGTTAGGATATATAACGTTATAGACGTATATACTGTTCCCACCGAGAAGTTGGGTCCGACACACGTGGAATGTTGTCAAGTGTTACATCCGAGGTGTTAGGTTGCCTTAGGTTAGGTTATATGACGTTATAGACGCATATAATGTTCCCACCGAGAAGTAGGGTCCGACACATATGGAATCTTGTCAAATGTTACATCCGAGGTGTTAGGTTGCCTTAGGTTACGATATACAACGTTATAGACGCATATAATGTTCCCATCGAGAAGTAGGGTCCGACTCGCCAGGAATGTTGTCAAATGTTACATCTGAGGTGTTAGGTTGCCTTAAGTGAGGATATATAACGTTATAGACGCATATAATGTTCCCACCGGGAAGTATGGCCCGACACGCTTGGAATGTTGCCAAATATTACATCCGAGGTGTTAGGTTGCCTTAGGTTAGGTTATATGACGTTATAGACGCATATAATGTTCCCACCTAGAAGTAGGTCCGACACGCCTAGTTTGTTGTCAAACATTACATCCGAGATGTTAGGTTGCCTTAGGTTAGGATATATAACGTTATAGACGTATATACTGTTCTCACCGTGAAGTAGGGTCCGACACAACAGGAATATTGACAAATATTACATCCGAGTTGTTCGGTTGCCTTATTTTACGATATACAGCGTTATAGACGCATACAATGTTCCCATCGAGAAGTAGGGTCCGACAGGTTTGGAATGTTGGCAAATATTACATCCGAGGAGTTAGGTTGCCTCAGGTTAGGATATATAACGTTATAGACGCATATAATGTTCCCACGGAGAAGTAGGGCCCGACACGCTTGGAATGTTGTCAAATGTTACATCCGAGGCTTTAGGTTGCCTTAGGTTAGGTTATATGACGTTATAGACGCTTATAATGTTCCCACCGAGAAGTAGGTCCGACACGCCTGGATTGTTGTCAAATATTACATCCGAGATGTTAGGTTGCCTTAGGTTAGGATATACAACGTTATAGACGCATATAATGTTCCCACCGAGAAGTAGGGTCCGACTCGCCAGAAATGTTGTCAAATGTTTCACCTGAGGTGTTAGGTTGCCTTAGGTTAGGATATATAACGTTATAGACGTATATACTGTTCCCACCGTGAAGCAGGTTCCGACACACCAGGAATATTGTCAAATATTACATCCGAGTTATTAGGTTGCCTTAGGTTAGGATATATAACGTTATAGACGCATATAATGTTCCCACCGAGAAGTAGGGTCCGACTCGCCAGGAATGTTGTCAAATGTTACATCGGAGGTGTTAGGTTGCCTTAAGTGAGGATATATAACGTTATAGACGCATATAATGTCCCCACCGAGAAGTAGGGCCCGACACGCTTGGAATGTTGTCAAATGTTACATCCGAGGTGTTAGGTTGCCTTAGGTTAGGTTATATGACGTTATAGACGCATATAATGTTCCCACCGAGAAGTAGGGTCCGACACATATGGAATCTTGTCAAATGTTACATCCGAGGTGTTAGGTTGCCTTAGGTTAGGATATACAACGTTATAGACGCATATAATGTTCCCATCGAGAAGTAGGGTCCGACTCGCCAGGAATGTTGTCAAATGTTACATCTGAGGTGTTAGGTTGCCTTAGGTGAGGATATATAACGTTATAGACGCATATAATGTTCCCACCGCGATGTAGGGACCGACACGCTTGGAATGTTGTCAAATGTTACATCCGAGGTGTTTGGTTGCCCTAGGTTAGGATATATAACGTTATAGACGCATATAATGTTCCCACCGATAAGTAGGGTCTGACACGCCAGGAATATTGTCAAATATTACATCCGAGTTATTAGGTTGCCTTAGGATAGGATATATAACTTTATAGACGCATTTAATGTTCCCACCGAAAAGTAGGGTCCGACTCGCCAGGAATGTTGTCAAATGCCACATCTGAGGTGCTAGGTTGCCTTAGGTTAGGATATATAACGTTATAGACGCATATAATGTTCCCACCGAGAAGTAGGTCCGACACGCCTGGATTGTTGTCAAATATTACATCCGAGATGTTAGGTTGCCTTAGGTTAGGATATATAACGTTATAGACGCATATAATGTTCCCACCGAGAAGTAGGTCCGACACGCCTGGATTGTTGTCAAATATTACATCCGAGATGTTAGGTTGCCTTAGGTGAGGATATATAACGTTATAGACGCATATAATGTTCCCACCGCGATGTAGGGACCGACACGCTTGGAATGTTGTCAAATGTTACATCCGAGGTGTTTGGTTGCCTTAGGTTAGGATATATAACGTTATAGACGTATATACTGTTCCCACCGTGAAGCAGGGTCCGACACACCAGGAATATTGTCAAATATTACATCCGAGTTATTAGGTTGCCTTAGGTTAGGATATATAACGTTATAGACGCATATAATGTTCCCACCGAGAAGTAGGGTCCGACTCGCCAGGAATGTTGTCAAATGTTACATCTGAGGTGTTAGGTTGCCTTAAGTGAGGATATATAACGTTATAGACGCATATAATGTCCCCACCGAGAAGTAGGGCCCGACACGCTTGGAATGTTGTCAAATGTTACATCCGAGGTGTTAGGTTGCCTTAGGTTAGGTTATATGACGTTATAGACGCATATAATGTTCCCACCGAGAAGTAGGGTCCGACACACATGGAATCTTGTCAAATGTTACATCCGACGTGTTAGGTTGCCTTAGGTTAGGATATATAACGTTATAGACGCATATAATGTTCCCACCGAGAAGTAGGGTCCGATTCGCCAGAAATGTTGTCAAATGTTACATCCGAGGTATTTGATTGCCTTAGGTTAGGATATACAACGTTATAGACGCATATAATGTTCCAACAGAGAAGTAGGTCCGACACGCCTGGATTGTTGTCAAATATTACATCCGAGATGTAAGGTTGCCTTAGGTTAGGATATATAACGTTATAGACGTATATACTGTTCTCACCGTGAAGTAGGGTCCGACACAACAGGAATATTGACAAATATTACATCCGAGTTGTTAGGTTGCCTTATTTTACGATATACAGCGTTATAGACGCATACAATGTTCCCATCGAGAAGTAGGGTTCGACAGGTTTGGAATGTTGGCAAATATTACATCCGAGGAGTTAGGTTGCCTTAGGTTAGAATATATAACGTTATAGACGCATATAATGTTCCCACCGAGAAGTAGGTCCGACCCGCCTGGATTGTTGTCAAATATTACATCCGAGATGTAAGGTTGCCTTAAGTTAGGATATATAACGTTATAGACGTATATACTGTTCTCACCGTGAAGTAGGGTCCGACACAACAGGAATATTGACAAATATTACATCCGAGTTGTTAGGTTGCCTTATTTTACGATATACAGCGTTATAGACGCATACAATGTTCCCATCGAGAAGTAGGGTCCGACAGGTTTGGAATGTTGGCAAATATTACATCCGAGGAGTTAGGTTGCCTTAGGTTAGAATATATAACGTTATAGACGCATATAATGTTCCCACCGAGAAGTAGGGCCCGACACGCCTGGATTGTTGTTAAATATTACATCCGAGATGTTAGGTTGCCTTAGGTTAGGATATATAACGTTATAGACGTATATACTGTTCCCACCGAGAAGTTGGGTCCGACACACGTGGAATGTTGTCAAGTGTTACATCCGAGGTGTTAGGTTGCCTTAGGTTAGGTTATATGACGTTATAGACGCATATAATGTTCCCACCGAGAAGTAGGGTCCGACACATATGGAATCTTGTCAAATGTTACATCCGATGTGTTAGGTTGCCTTAGGTTAGGATATACAACGTTATAGACGCATATAATGTTCCCACCGAGAAGTAGGGTCCGACTCGCCAGAAATGTTGTCAAATGTTTCACCTGAGGTGTTAGGTTGCCTTAGGATATATAACGTTATAGACGTATATACTGTTCCCACCGTGAAGCAGGTTCCGACACACCAGGAATATTGTCAAATATTACATCCGAGTTATTAGGTTGCCTTAGGTTAGGATATATAACGTTATAGACGCATATAATGTTCCCACCGAGAAGTAGGGTCCGACTCGCCAGGAATGTTGTCAAATGTTACATCGGAGGTGTTAGGTTGCCTTAAGTGAGGATATATAACGTTATAGACGCATATAATGTCCCCACCGAGAAGTAGGGCCCGACACGCTTGGAATGTTGTCAAATGTTACATCCGAGGTGTTAGGTTGCCTTAGGTTAGGTTATATGACGTTATAGACGCATATAATGTTCCCACCGAGAAGTAGGGTCCGACACATATGGAATCTTGTCAAATGTTACATCCGAGGTGTTAGGTTGCCTTAGGTTAGGATATACAACGTTATAGACGCATATAATGTTCCCATCGAGAAGTAGGGTCCGACTCGCCAGGAATGTTGTCAAATGTTACATCTGAGGTGTTAGGTTGCCTTAGGTGAGGATATATAACGTTATAGACGCATATAATGTTCCCACCGCGATGTAGGGACCGACACGCTTGGAATGTTGTCAAATGTTACATCCGAGGTGTTTGGTTGCCCTAGGTTAGGATATATAACGTTATAGACGCATATAATGTTCCCACCGATAAGTAGGGTCTGACACGCCAGGAATATTGTCAAATATTACATCCGAGTTATTAGGTTGCCTTAGGATAGGATATATAACTTTATAGACGCATTTAATGTTCCCACCGAAAAGTAGGGTCCGACTCGCCAGGAATGTTGTCAAATGCCACATCTGAGGTGCTAGGTTGCCTTAGGTTAGGATATATAACGTTATAGACGCATATAATGTTCCCACCGAGAAGTAGGTCCGACACGCCTGGATTGTTGTCAAATATTACATCCGAGATGTTAGGTTGCCTTAGGTTAGGATATATAACGTTATAGACGCATATAATGTTCCCACCGAGAAGTAGGTCCGACACGCCTGGATTGTTGTCAAATATTACATCCGAGATGTTAGGTTGCCTTAGGTGAGGATATATAACGTTATAGACGCATATAATGTTCCCACCGAGAAGTAGGGTCCGATTCGCCAGAAATGTTGTCAAATGTTACATCCGAGGTATTTGATTGCCTTAGGTTAGGATATACAACGTTATAGACGCATATAATGTTCCAACCGAGAAGTAGGTCCGACACGCCTGGATTGTTGTCAAATATTACATCCGAGATGTAAGGTTGCCTTAGGTTAGGATATATAACGTTATAGACGTATATACTGTTCTCACCGTGAAGTAGGGTCCGACACAACAGGAATATTGACAAATATTACATCCGAGTTGTTAGGTTGCCTTATTTTACGATATACAGCGTTATAGACGCATACAATGTTCCCATCGAGAAGTAGGGTTCGACAGGTTTGGAATGTTGGCAAATATTACATCCGAGGAGTTAGGTTGCCTTAGGTTAGAATATGTAACGTTATAGACGCATATAATGTTCCCACCGAGAAGTAGGTCCGACCCGCCTGGATTGTTGTCAAATATTACATCCGAGATGTAAGGTTGCCTTAAGTTAGGATATATAACGTTATAGACGTATATACTGTTCTCACCGTGAAGTAGGGTCCGACACAACAGGAATATTGACAAATATTACATCCGAATTGTTAGGTTGCCTTATTTTACGATATACAGCGTTATAGACGCATACAATGTTCCCATCGAGAAGTAGGGTCCGACAGGTTTGGAATGTTGGCAAATATTACATCCGAGGAGTTAGGTTGCCTTAGGTTAGAATATATAACGTTATAGACGCATATAATGTTCCCACCGAGAAGTAGGGCCCGACACGCCTGGATTGTTGTTAAATATTACATCCGAGATGTTAGGTTGCCTTAGGTTAGGATATATAACGTTATAGACGTATATACTGTTCCCACCGAGAAGTTGGGTCCGACACACGTGGAATGTTGTCAAGTGTTACATCCGAGGTGTTAGGTTGCCTTAGGTTAGGTTATATGACGTTATAGACGCATATAATGTTCCCACCGAGAAGTAGGGTCCGACACATATGGAATCTTGTCAAATGTTACATCCGATGTGTTAGGTTGCCTTAGGTTAGGATATACAACGTTATAGACGCATATAATGTTCCCACCGAGAAGTAGGGTCCGACTCGCCAGAAATGTTGTCAAATGTTTCACCTGAGGTGTTAGGTTGCCTTAGGTTAGGATATATAACGTTATAGACGTATATACTGTTCCCACCGTGAAGCAGGTTCCGACACACCAGGAATATTGTCAAATATTACATCCGAGTTATTAGGTTGCCTTAGGTTAGGATATATAACGTTATAGACGCATATAATGTTCCCACCGAGAAGTAGGGTCCGACTCGCCAGGAATGTTGTCAAATGTTACATCGGAGGTGTTAGGTTGCCTTAAGTGAGGATATATAACGTTATAGACGCATATAATGTCCCCACCGAGAAGTAGGGCCCGACACGCTTGGAATGTTGTCAAATGTTACATCCGAGGTGTTAGGTTGCCTTAGGTTAGGTTATATGACGTTATAGACGCATATAATGTTCCCACCGAGAAGTAGGGTCCGACACATATGGAATCTTGTCAAATGTTACATCCGAGGTGTTAGGTTGCCTTAGGTTAGGATATACAACGTTATAGACGCATATAATGTTCCCATCGAGAAGTAGGGTCCGACTCGCCAGGAATGTTGTCAAATGTTACATCTGAGGTGTTAGGTTGCCTTAGGTGAGGATATATAACGTTATAGACGCATATAATGTTCCCACCGCGATGTAGGGACCGACACGCTTGGAATGTTGTCAAATGTTACATCCGAGGTGTTTGGTTGCCCTAGGTTAGGATATATAACGTTATAGACGCATATAATGTTCCCACCGATAAGTAGGGTCTGACACGCCAGGAATATTGTCACATATTACATCCGAGTTATTAGGTTGCCTTAGGATAGGATATATAACTTTATAGACGCATTTAATGTTCCCACCGAAAAGTAGGGTCCGACTCGCCAGGAATGTTGTCAAATGCCACATCTGAGGTGCTAGGTTGCCTTAGGTTAGGATATATAACGTTATAGACGCATATAATGTTCCCACCGAGAAGTAGGTCCGACACGCCTGGATTGTTGTCAAATATTACATCCGAGATGTTAGGTTGCCTTAGGTTAGGATATATAACGTTATAGACGCATATAATGTTCCCACCGAGAAGTAGGTCCGACACGCCTGGATTGTTGTCAAATATTACATCCGAGATGTTAGGTTGCCTTAGGTGAGGATATATAACGTTATAGACGCATATAATGTTCCCACCGCGATGTAGGGACCGACACGCTTGGAATGTTGTCAAATGTTACATCCGAGGTGTTTGGTTGCCTTAGGTTAGGATATATAACGTTATAGACGTATATACTGTTCCCACCGTGAAGCAGGGTCCGACACACCAGGAATATTGTCAAATATTACATCCGAGTTATTAGGTTGCCTTAGGTTAGGATATATAACGTTATAGACGCATATAATGTTCCCACCGAGAAGTAGGGTCCGACTCGCCAGGAATGTTGTCAAATGTTACATCTGAGGTGTTAGGTTGCCTTAAGTGAGGATATATAACGTTATAGACGCATATAATGTCCCCACCGAGAAGTAGGGCCCGACACGCTTGGAATGTTGTCAAATGTTACATCCGAGGTGTTAGGTTGCCTTAGGTTAGGTTATATGACGTTATAGACGCATATAATGTTCCCACCGAGAAGTAGGGTCCGACACACATGGAATGTTGTCAAATGTTACATCCGACGTGTTAGGTTGCCTTAGGTTAGGATATATAACGTTATAGACGCATATAATGTTCCCACCGAGAAGTAGGGTCCGATTCGCCAGAAATGTTGTCAAATGTTACATCCGAGGTATTTGATTGCCTTAGGTTAGGATATACAACGTTATAGACGCATATAATGTTCCAACCGAGAAGTAGGTCCGACACGCCTGGATTGTTGTCAAATATTACATCCGAGATGTAAGGTTGCCTTAGGTTAGGATATATAACGTTATAGACGTATATACTGTTCTCACCGTGAAGTAGGGTCCGACACAACAGGAATATTGACAAATATTACATCCGAGTTGTTAGGTTGCCTTATTTTACGATATACAGCGTTATAGACGCATACAATGTTCCCATCGAGAAGTAGGGTCCGACAGGTTTGGAATGTTGGCAAATGTTACATCCGAGGTATTTGATTGCCTTAGGTTAGGATATACAACGTTATAGACGCATATAATGTTCCAACCGAGAAGTAGGTCCGACACGCCTGGATTGTTGTCAAATATTACATCCGAGATGTAAGGTTGCCTTAGGTTAGGATATATAACGTTATAGACGTATATACTGTTCTCATCGTGAAGTAGGGTCCGACACAACAGGAATATTGACAAATATTACATCCGAGTTGTTAGGTTGCCTTATTTTACGATATACAGCGTTATAGACGCATACAACGTTCCCATCGAGAAGTAGGGTCCGACAGGTTTGGAATGTTGGCAAATATTACATCCGAGGAGTTAGGTTGCCTTAGGTTAGAATATATAACGTTATAGACGCATATAATGTTCCCACCGAGAAGTAGGTCCGACCCGCCTGGATTGTTGTCAAATATTACATCCGAGATGTAAGGTTGCCTTAGGTTAGGATATATAACGTTATAGACGTATATACTGTTCTCACCGTGAAGTAGGGTCCGACACAACAGGAATATTGACAAATATTACATCCGAGTTGTTAGGTTGCCTTATTTTACGATATACAGCGTTATAGACGCATACAATGTTCCCATCGAGAAGTAGGGTCCGACAGGTTTGGAATGTTGGCAAATATTACATCCGAGGAGTTAGGTTGCCTTAGGTTAGAATATATAACGTTATAGACGCATATAATGTTCCCACCGAGAAGTAGGGCCCGACACGCCTGGATTGTTGTTAAATATTACATCCGAGATGTTAGGTTGCATTAGGTTAGGATATATAACGTTATAGACGTATATACTGTTCCCACCGAGAAGTTGGGTCCGACACACGTGGAATGTTGTCAAGTGTTACATCCGAGGTGTTAGGTTGCCTTAGGTTAGGTTATATGACGTTATAGACGCATATAATGTTCCCACCGAGAAGTAGGGTCCGACACATATGGAATCTTGTCAAATGTTACATCCGAGGTGTTAGGTTGCCTTAGGTTAGGATATACAACGTTATAGACGCATATAATGTTCCCATCGAGAAGTAGGGTCCGACTCGCCAGGAATGTTGTCAAATGTTACATCTGAGGTGTTAGGTTGCCTTAAGTGAGGATATATAACGTTATAGACGCATATAATGTTCCCATCGAGAAGTAGGGTCCGACTCGCCAGGAATGTTGTCAAATGTTACATCTGAGGTGTTAGGTTGCCTTAGGTGAGGATATATAACGTTATAGACGCATATAATGTTCCCACCGCGATGTAGGGACCGACACGCTTGGAATGTTGTCAAATGTTACATCCGAGGTGTTTGGTTGCCCTAGGTTAGGATATATAACGTTATAGACGCATATAATGTTCCCACCGATAAGTAGGGTCTGACACGCCAGGAATATTGTCACATATTACATCCGAGTTATTAGGTTGCCTTAGGATAGGATATATAACTTTATAGACGCATTTAATGTTCCCACCGAAAAGTAGGGTCCGACTCGCCAGGAATGTTGTCAAATGCCACATCTGAGGTGCTAGGTTGCCTTAGGTTAGGATATATAACGTTATAGACGCATATAATGTTCCCACCGAGAAGTAGGTCCGACACGCCTGGATTGTTGTCAAATATTACATCCGAGATGTTAGGTTGCCTTAGGTTAGGATATATAACGTTATAGACGCATATAATGTTCCCACCGAGAAGTAGGTCCGACACGCCTGGATTGTTGTCAAATATTACATCCGAGATGTTAGGTTGCCTTAGGTGAGGATATATAACGTTATAGACGCATATAATGTTCCCACCGCGATGTAGGGACCGACACGCTTGGAATGTTGTCAAATGTTACATCCGAGGTGTTTGGTTGCCTTAGGTTAGGATATATAACGTTATAGACGTATATACTGTTCCCACCGTGAAGCAGGGTCCGACACACCAGGAATATTGTCAAATATTACATCCGAGTTATTAGGTTGCCTTAGGTTAGGATATATAACGTTATAGACGCATATAATGTTCCCACCGAGAAGTAGGGTCCGACTCGCCAGGAATGTTGTCAAATGTTACATCTGAGGTGTTAGGTTGCCTTAAGTGAGGATATATAACGTTATAGACGCATATAATGTCCCCACCGAGAAGTAGGGCCCGACACGCTTGGAATGTTGTCAAATGTTACATCCGAGGTGTTAGGTTGCCTTAGGTTAGGTTATATGACGTTATAGACGCATATAATGTTCCCACCGAGAAGTAGGGTCCGACACACATGGAATGTTGTCAAATGTTACATCCGACGTGTTAGGTTGCCTTAGGTTAGGATATATAACGTTATAGACGCATATAATGTTCCCACCGAGAAGTAGGGTCCGATTCGCCAGAAATGTTGTCAAATGTTACATCCGAGGTATTTGATTGCCTTAGGTTAGGATATACAACGTTATAGACGCATATAATGTTCCAACCGAGAAGTAGGTCCGACACGCCTGGATTGTTGTCAAATATTACATCCGAGATGTAAGGTTGCCTTAGGTTAGGATATATAACGTTATAGACGTATATACTGTTCTCACCGTGAAGTAGGGTCCGACACAACAGGAATATTGACAAATATTACATCCGAGTTGTTAGGTTGCCTTATTTTACGATATACAGCGTTATAGACGCATACAATGTTCCCATCGAGAAGTAGGGTCCGACAGGTTTGGAATGTTGGCAAATGTTACATCCGAGGTATTTGATTGCCTTAGGTTAGGATATACAACGTTATAGACGCATATAATGTTCCAACCGAGAAGTAGGTCCGACACGCCTGGATTGTTGTCAAATATTACATCCGAGATGTAAGGTTGCCTTAGGTTAGGATATATAACGTTATAGACGTATATACTGTTCTCATCGTGAAGTAGGGTCCGACACAACAGGAATATTGACAAATATTACATCCGAGTTGTTAGGTTGCCTTATTTTACGATATACAGCGTTATAGACGCATACAACGTTCCCATCGAGAAGTAGGGTCCGACAGGTTTGGAATGTTGGCAAATATTACATCCGAGGAGTTAGGTTGCCTTAGGTTAGAATATATAACGTTATAGACGCATATAATGTTCCCACCGAGAAGTAGGTCCGACCCGCCTGGATTGTTGTCAAATATTACATCCGAGATGTAAGGTTGCCTTAGGTTAGGATATATAACGTTATAGACGTATATACTGTTCTCACCGTGAAGTAGGGTCCGACACAACAGGAATATTGACAAATATTACATCCGAGTTGTTAGGTTGCCTTATTTTACGATATACAGCGTTATAGACGCATACAATGTTCCCATCGAGAAGTAGGGTCCGACAGGTTTGGAATGTTGGCAAATATTACATCCGAGGAGTTAGGTTGCCTTAGGTTAGAATATATAACGTTATAGACGCATATAATGTTCCCACCGAGAAGTAGGGCCCGACACGCCTGGATTGTTGTTAAATATTACATCCGAGATGTTAGGTTGCATTAGGTTAGGATATATAACGTTATAGACGTATATACTGTTCCCACCGAGAAGTTGGGTCCGACACACGTGGAATGTTGTCAAGTGTTACATCCGAGGTGTTAGGTTGCCTTAGGTTAGGTTATATGACGTTATAGACGCATATAATGTTCCCACCGAGAAGTAGGGTCCGACACATATGGAATCTTGTCAAATGTTACATCCGAGGTGTTAGGTTGCCTTAGGTTAGGATATACAACGTTATAGACGCATATAATGTTCCCATCGAGAAGTAGGGTCCGACTCGCCAGGAATGTTGTCAAATGTTACATCTGAGGTGTTAGGTTGCCTTAAGTGAGGATATATAACGTTATAGACGCATATACTGTTCCCACCGGGAAGTATCGCCCGACACGCTTGGAATGTTGTCAAATGTTACATCCGAGGTGTTAGGTTGCCTTAGGTTAGGTTATATGTCGTTATAGACGCATATAATGTTCCCACCTAGAAGTAGGTCCGACACGCCTAGTTTGTTGTCAAACATTACATCCGAGATGTTAGGTTGCCTTAGGTTAGGATATATAACGTTATAGACGTATATACTGTTCTCACCGTGAAGTAGGGTCCGACACAACAGGAATATTGACAAATATTACATCCGAGTTGTTCGGTTGCCTTATTTTACGATATACAGCGTTATAGACGCATACAATGTTCCCATCGAGAAGTAGGGTCCGACAGGTTTGGAATGTTGGCAAATATTACATCCGAGGAGTTAGGTTGCCTTAGGTTAGGATATATAACGTTATAGACGCATATAATGTTCCCACGGAGAAGTAGGGCCCGACACGCTTGGAATGTTCTCAAATGTTACATCCGAGGTTTTAGGTTGCCTTAGGTTAGGTTATATGACGTTATAGACGCTTATAATGTTCCCACCGAGAAGTAGGTCCGACACGCCTGGATTGTTGTCAAATATTACATCCGAGATGTTAGGTTGCCTTAGGTTAGGATATATAACGTTATAGACGTATATACTGTTCCCACCGAGAAGTTGGGTCCGACACACGTGGAATGTTGTCAAGTGTTACATCCGAGGTGTTAGGTTGCCTTAGGTTAGGTTATATGACGTTATAGACGCATATAATGTTCCCACCGAGAAGTAGGGTCCGACACATGTGGAATCTTGTCAAATGTTACATCCGAGGTGTTAGGTTGCCTTAGGTTAGGATATACAACGTTATAGACGCATATAATGTTCCCATCGAGAAGTAGGGTCCGACTCGCCAGGAATGTTGTCAAATGTTACATCTGAGGTGTTAGGTTGCCTTAAGTGAGGATATATAACGTTATAGACGCATATAATGTTCCCACCGGGAAGTATGGCCCGACACGCTTGGAATGTTGTCAAATGTTACATCCGAGGTGTTAGGTTGCCTTAGGTTAGGTTATATGACGTTATAGACGCATATAATGTTCCCACCTAGAAGTAGGTCCGACACACATGAAATCTTGTCAAATGTTACATCCGACGTGTTAGGTTGCCTTAGGTTAGGATATATAACGTTATAGACGCATATAATGTTCCCACCGAGAAGTAGGGTCCGATTCGCCAGAAATGTTGTCAAATGTTACATCCGAGGTATTTGATTGCCTTAGGTTAGGATATACAACGTTATAGACGCATATAATGTTCCAACCGAGAAGTAGGTCCGACACGCCTGGATTGTTGTCAAATATTACATCCGAGATGTAAGGTTGCCTTAGGTTAGGATATATAACGTTATAGACGTATATACTGTTCTCACCGTGAAGTAGGGTCCGACACAACAGGAATATTGACAAATATTACATCCGAGTTGTTAGGTTGCCTTATTTTACGATATACAGCGTTATAGACGCATACAACGTTCCCATCGAGAAGTAGGGTCCGACAGGTTTGGAATGTTGGCAAATATTACATCCGAGGAGTTAGGTTGCCTTAGGTTAGAATATATAACGTTATAGACGCATATAATGTTCCCACCGAGAAGTAGGTCCGACCCGCCTGGATTGTTGTCAAATATTACATCCGAGATGTAAGGTTGCCTTAGGTTAGGATATATAACGTTATAGACGTATATACTGTTCTCACCGTGAAGTAGGGTCCGACACAACAGGAATATTGACAAATATTACATCCGAGTTGTTAGGTTGCCTTATTTTACGATATACAGCGTTATAGACGCATACAATGTTCCCATCGAGAAGTAGGGTCCGACAGGTTTGGAATGTTGGCAAATATTACATCCGAGGAGTTAGGTTGCCTTAGGTTAGGATATATAACGTTATAGACGCATATAATGTTCCCACGGAGAAGTAGGGCCCGACACGCTTGGAATGTTCTCAAATGTTACATCCGAGGTTTTAGGTTGCCTTAGGTTAGGTTATATGACGTTATAGACGCTTATAATGTTCCCACCGAGAAGTAGGTCCGACACGCCTGGATTGTTGTCAAATATTACATCCGAGATGTTAGGTTGCCTTAGGTTAGGATATATAACGTTATAGACGTATATACTGGTCCCACCGAGAAGTTGGGTCCGACACACGTGGAATGTTGTCAAGTGTTACATCCGAGGTGTTAGGTTGCCTTAGGTTAGGTTATATGACGTTATAGACGCATATAATGTTCCCACCGAGAAGTAGGGTCCGACACATGTGGAATCTTGTCAAATGTTACATCCGAGGTGTTAGGTTGCCTTAGGTTAGGATATACAACGTTATAGACGCATATAATGTTCCCATCGAGAAGTAGGGTCCGACTCGCCAGGAATGTTGTCAAATGTTACATCTGAGGTGTTAGGTTGCCTTAAGTGAGGATATATAACGTTATAGACGCATATAATGTTCCCACCGGGAAGTATGGCCCGACACGCTTGGAATGTTGTCAAATGTTACATCCGAGGTGTTAGGTTGCCTTAGGTTAGGTTATATGACGTTATAGACGCATATAATGTTCCCACCTAGAAGTAGGTCCGACACGCCTAGTTTGTTGTCAAACATTACATCCGAGATGTTAGGTTGCCTTAGGTTAGGATATATAACGTTATAGACGTATATACTGTTCTCACCGTGAAGTAGGGTCCGACACAACAGGAATATTGACAAATATTACATCCGAGTTGTTCGGTTGCCTTATTTTACGATATACAGCGTTATAGACGCATACAATGTTCCCATCGAGAAGTAGGGTCCGACAGGTTTGGAATGTTGGCAAATATTACATCCGAGGAGTTAGGTTGCCTTAGGTTAGGATATATAACGTTATAGACGCATATAATGTTCCCACGGAGAAGTAGGGCCCGACACGCTTGGAATGTTGTCAAATGTTACATCCGAGGTTTTAGGTTGCCTTAGGTTAGGTTATATGACGTTATAGACGCTTATAATGTTCCCACCGAGAAGTAGGTCCGACACGCCTGGATTGTTGTCAAATATTACATCCGAGATGTTAGGTTGCCTTAGGTTAGGATATACAACGTTATAGACGCATATAATGTTCCCACCGAGAAGTAGGGTCCGACTCGCCAGGAATGTTGACAAATGTTTCACCTGAGGTGCTAGGTTGCCTTAGGTTAGGATATATAACGTTATAGACGTATATACTGTTCCCACCGTGAAGCAGGGTCCGACACACCAGGAATATTGTCAAATATTACATCCGAGTTATTAGGTTGCCTTAGGTTAGGATATATAACGTTATAGACGCATATAATGTTCCCACCGAGAAGTAGGGTCCGACTCGCCAGGAATGTTGTCAAATGTTACATCTGAGGTGTTAGGTTGCCTTAAGTGAGGATATATAACGTTATAGACGCATATAATGTCCCCACCGAGAAGTAGGGCCCGACACGCTTGGAATGTTGTCAAATGTTACATCCGAGGTGTTAGGTTGCCTTAGGTTTGGTTATATGACGTTATAGACGCATATAATGTTCCCACCGAGAAGTAGGGTCCGACACATATGGAATCTTGTCAAATGTTACATCCGAGGTGTTAGGTTGCCTTAGGTTAGGATATACAACGTTATAGACGCATATAATGTTCCCAGCGAGAAGTAGGGTCCGACTCGCCAGGAATGTTGTCAAATGTTACATCTGAGGTGTTAGGTTGCCTTAGGTGAGGATATATAACGTTATAGACGCATATAATGTTCCCACCGGGAAGTATGGCCCGACACGCTTGGAATGTTGTCAAATGTTACATCCGAGGTGTTAGGTTGCCTTAGGTTAGGTTATATGACGTTATAGACGCATATAATGTTCCCACCTAGAAGTAGGTCCGACACGCCTAGTTTGTTGTCAAACATTACATCCGAGATGTTAGGTTGCCTTAGGTTAGGATATATAACGTTATAGACGTATATACTGTTCTCACCGTGAAGTAGGGTCCGACACAACAGGAATATTGACAAATATTACATCCGAGTTGTTCGGTTGCCTTATTTTACGATATACAGCGTTATAGACGCATACAATGTTCCCATCGAGAAGTAGGGTCCGACAGGTTTGGAATGTTGGCAAATATTACATCCGAGGAGTTAGGTTGCCTTAGGTTAGGATATAAAACGTTATAGACGCATATAATGTTCCCACGGAGAAGTAGGGCCCGACACGCTTGGAATGTTGTCAAATGTTACATCCGAGGTTTTAGGTTGCCTTAGGTTAGGTTATATGACGTTATAGACGCTTATAATGTTCCCACCGAGAAGTAGGTCCGACACGCCTGGTTTGTTGTCAAATATTACATCCGAGATGTTAGGTTGCCTTAGGTTAGGATATACAACGTTATAGACGCATATAATGTTCCCACCGAGAAGTAGGTTCCAACTCGCCAGGAATGTTGTCAAATGTTTCACCTGAGGTGTTAGGTTGCCTTAGGTTAGGATATATAACGTTATAGACGTATATACTGTTCCCACCGTGAAGCAGGGTCCGACACACCAGGAATATTGTCAAATATTACATCCGAGTTATTAGGTTGCCTTAGGTTAGGATATATAACGTTATAGACGCATATAATGTTCCCACCGAGAAGTAGGGTCCGACTCGCCAGGAATGTTATCAAATGTTACATCTGAGGTGTTAGGTTGCCTTAAGTGAGGATATATAACGTTATAGACGCATATAATGTCCCCACCGAGAAGTAGGGCCCGACACGCTTGGAATGTTGTCAAATGTTACATCCGAGGTGTTAGGTTGCCTTAGGTTAGGTTATATGACGTTATAGACGCATATAATGTTCCCACCGAGAAGTAGGTCCGAAACGCCTAGTTTGTTGTCAAACATTACATCCGAGATGTTAGGTTGCCTTAGGTTAGGATATATAACGTAATAGACGGATATACTGTTCCCACCGTGAAGTAGGGTCCGACACACCAGGAATATTGACAAATATTACATCCGAGTTGTTAGGTTGCCTTATTTTACGATATACAGCGTTATAGACGCATACAATGTTCCCATCGAGATGTAGGGTCCGACAGGTTTGGAATGTTGGCAAATATTACATCCGAGGAGTTAGGTTGCCTTAGGTTAGAATATATAACGTTATAGACGCATATAATGTTCCCACCGAGAAGTAGGGCCCGACACGCCTGGATTGTTGTTAAATATTACGTCCGAGATGTTAGGTTGCCTTAGGTTAGGATATATAACGTTATAGACGTATATACTGTTCCCACCGAGAAGTTGGGTCAGACACACGTGGAATGTTGTCAAATGTTACATCCGAGGTGTTAGGTTGCCTTAGGTTAAGTTATATGACGTTATAGACGCATATAATGTTCCCACCGAGAAGTAGGTTCCGACACATATGGAATCTTGTCAAATGTTACATCCGAGGTGTTAGGTTGCCTTAGGTTAGGATATACAACGTTATAGACGCATATAATGTTCCCATCGAGAAGTAGGGTCCGACTCGCCAGGAATGTTGTCAAATGTTACATCTGAGGTGTTAGGTTGCCTTAGGTTAGGTTGTATGACGTTATAGACGCATATAATGTTCCCACCGAGAAGTAGGGTCCGACTCGCCAGGAATGTTGTAAAATGTTTCACCTGAGGTGTTAGGTTGCCTTAGGTTAGGATATATAACGTTATAGACGTATATACTGTTCCCACCGTGAAGCAGGGTCCGACACACCAGGAATAATGTCAAATATTACATCCGAGTTATTAGGTTGCCTTAGGTTAGGATATATAACGTTATAGACGCATATAATGTTCCCACTGAGAAGTAGGATCCGACTCGCCTGGAATGTTGTCAAATGTTACATCCGAGGTGCTAGATTGCCTTAGGTTAGGATATAAAACGTTATAGACGCATATAATGTTCCCACCGAGAAGTAGGGTCCGACACACATGGAATCTTGTCAAATGTTACATCCGACGTGTTAGGTTGCCTTAGGTTAGGATATATAACGTTATAGACGCATATAATGTTCCCACCGAGAAGTAGGGTCCGATTCGCCAGAAATGTTGTCAAATGTTACATCCGAGGTGTTTGATTGCCTTAGGCTAGGATATACAACGTTATAGACGCTTATAATGTTCCCACCGAGAAGTAGGTCCGACACGCCTGGATTGTTGTTAAATATTACATCCGAGATGGTAGGTTGCCTTAGGTTAGGATATATAACGTTACAGACGTATATACTGTTCCCACCGAGAAGTTGGGTCCGACACACGTGGAATGTTGTCAAATGTTACATCCGAGGTGTTAAGTTGCCTTAGGTTAGGTTATATGACGTTATAGACGCATATAATGTTCCCACCGAGAAGTAGGGTTCGACACATATGGCATCTTGTCAAAAGTTACATCCGAGGTGTTAGGTTGCCTTAGGTTAGGATATACAACGTTATAGACGCATATAATGTTCCCACCGAGAAGTAGGGTCCGACTCGCCAGGAATGTTGTCAAATGTTTCACCTGAGGTGTTAGGTTGCCTTAGGTGATGATATATAACGTTATAGACGCATATAATGTTCCCACCGCGAAGTAGGTCCGACACGCCTGGATTGTTGTCAAATATTACATCCGAGATATTAGGTTGCCTTAGGTTAGGATATATAACGTTATAGACGCATATAATGTTCCCACCGATAAGTAGGGTCCGACACGCCAGGAATATTGTCAAATATTACATCCGAGTTATTAGGTTGCCTTAGGATAGGATATATAACGTTATAGACGCATTTAATGTTCCCACCGAGAAGTAGGGTCCGACTAGCCAGGAATGTTGTCAAATGTTACATCTGAGGTGCTAGGTTGCCTTAGGTTAGGATATATAACGTTATAGACGCATATAATGTTCCCACCGAGAAGTAGGGCCCGACACGCTTGGAATGTTGTCAAATCTTATATCCGAGGTGTTAGGTTGCCTTAGGTTAGGTTCTATGACGTTATAGACGCATATAATGTTCCCACCGAGAAGTAGGTCCGACACGCCTGGATTGTTGTCAAATATTACATCCGAGATTTTAGGTTGCCTTAGGTTAGGATATATAACGTTATAGACGTATATACTGTTCCCACCGAGAAGTAGGGTCCGACACACGTGGAATGTCGTCAAATGTTACATCCGAGGTGTTAGGTTGCCTTAGGTTAGGTTATATGACGTTATAGACGCATATAATGTTCCCACCGAGAAGTAGGTCCGACACGCCTGGATTGTTGTCAAATATTACATCCGAGATGTTAGGTTGCCTTAGGTTAGGTTGTATGACGTTATAGACGCATATAATGTTCCCACCGAGAAGTAGGGTCCGACACATATGCAATCTTGTCAAATGTTACATCCGAGGTGTTAAGTTGCCTTAGGTTAGGATATACAACGTTATAGACGCATATAATGTTCCCACCGAGAAGTAGGGTCCGACTCGCCAGGAATGTTGTCAAATGTTACATCTGAGGTGTTAGGTTGCCTTAAGTGAGGATATATAACGTTATAGACGCATATAATGTTCCCACCGGGAAGTAGGGACCGACACGCTTGGAATGTTGTCAAATGTTACATCCGAAGTGCTAGATTGCCTTAGGTTAGGATATAAAACGTTATAGACGTATATACTGTTCTCACCGTGAAGTAGGGTCCGACACAACAGGAATATTGACAAATATTACATCCGAGTTGTTAGGTTGCCTTATTTTACGATATACAGCGTTATAGACGCATACAATATTCCCACCGAGAAGTAGGGCCCGACAGGTTTGGGATGTTGGCAAATATTACATCCGAGGAGTTAGCTTGCCTTAGGTTAGGATATATAACGTTATAGACGTATATACTGTTCCCACCGTGAAGCAGGGTCCGACACACAAGGAATATTGACAACTATTACATCCTACTTGTTAGGTTGCCTTATTTTACGATATACAGCGTTATAGACGCATATAATGTTCCCACCGAGAAGTAGGTCCGACACGCCTGGATTGTTGTCAAATATTACATCCGAGATATTAGGTTGCCTTAGGTTAGGATATATAAAGTTATAGACGCATATAATGTTCCCACCGATAAGTAGGGCCCGACACACCAGGAATATTGACAAATATTACATCCGAGTTGTTAGGTTGCCTTATTTTACGATATACAGCGTTATAGACGCATACAATGTTCCCACCGAGAAGTAGGTCCGACACGCCTGGATTGTTGTCAAGTATTACATCCGAGATATTAGGTTGCCTTAGGTTAGGATATATAACGTTATAGACGCATATAATGTTCCCACCGATAAGTAGGGTCCGACACGCCAGGAATATTGTCAAATATTACATCCGAGTTATTAGGTTGCCTTAGGATAGGATGTATAACGTTATAGACGCATTTAATGTTCCCACCGAGAAGTAGGGCCCGACTCGCCAGGAATGTTGTCAAATGTTACATCTGAGGTGCTAGGTTGCCTTAGGTTAGGATATATAACGTTATAGACGCATATAATGTTCCCACCGCGAAGTAGGGCCCGACACGCTTGGAATGTTGTCAAATCTTATATCCGAGGTGTTAATTGCCTTAGGTTAGGTTCTATGACGTTATAGACGCATATAATGTACCCACCGAGAAGTAGGTCCGACACGCCTGGATTGTTGTCAAATATTACATCCGAGATTTTAGGTTGCCTTAGGTTAGGATATATAACGTTATAGACGTATATACTGTTCCCACCGAGAAGTAGGGTCCGATACACGTGGAATGTTGTCAAATGTTACATCCGAGGTGTTAGGTTGCCTTAGGTTAGGATATATAACGTTATAGACGTATATGCTGTTCCCACCGTGAAGCAGGGTCCGACACAACAGGAATATTGACAACTATTACATCCGAGTTGTTAGGTTGCCTTATTTTACGATATACAGCGTTATAGACGCATACAATATTCCCACCGAGAAGTAGGGCCCGACAGGTTTGGGATGTTGGCAAATATTACATCCGAGGAGTTAGCTTGCCTTAGGTTAGGATATACAACGTTATAGACGCATATAATGTTCCCAACGAGAAGTAGGGTCCGACTCGCTAGGAATGTTGTCAAATGTTACATCCGAGGTGCTAGGTTGCCTTAGGTTAGAATATATAACGTTATAGACGTATGTAATGTTCCCACCGAGAAGTAGGGCCCGACACGCTTGGAATGATGTCATATGTTACATCCGAGTTGTTAGGTTGCCCTAGGTTAGGATATATAACGTTATAGACGCAAATAATATTCCCACCGATAAGTAGGGTCCGACACCCCAGGAATATTGTCAAATATTACATCCGAGTTATTAGGTTGCCTTAGGTTAGGATATATAACGTTATAGACGCATATAATGTTCCCACCGAGAAGTAGGGTCCGACTCGCCAGGAATGTTGTCAAATGTTACATCTGAGGTGTTAGGTTGCCTTAAGTGAGGATATATAACGTTATAGACGCAGATAATGTTCCCACCGAGAAGTAGGGCCCGACACGCTTGGAATGTTGTCAAATGTTACATCCGAGGTGTTAGGTTGCCTTAGGTTAGGTTATATGACGTTATAGACGCATATAATGTTCCCACCGAGAAGTAGGTCCGAAACGCCTAGTTTGTTGTCAAACATTACATCCGAGACGTTAGGTTGCCTTAGGTTAGGATATATAACGTTATAGACGGATATACTGTTCCCACCGTGAAGTAGGGTCCGACACACCAGGAATATTGACAAATATTACATCCGAGTTGTTAATTTGCCTTATTTTACGATATACAGCGTTATAGACGCATACAATGTTCCCACCGCGATGTAGGGTCCGACAGGCTTGGAATGTTGGCAAATATTACATCCGTGGAGTTAGGTTGCCTTAGGTTAGGATATACAACGTTATAGACGCATATAATGTTCCCACCGAGAAGTAGGGTCCGACACACCTGCAATGTTGTCAAATGTTACCTCCGAGTTGTTAGGTTTCCTTAGGTTAGGATATATAACGTTATAGACGCATATAATGTTCCCACTGAGAAGTAGGATCCGACTCGCCTGGAATGTTGTCAAATGTTACATCCGAGGTGCTAGATTGCCTTAGGTTAGGATATAAAACGTTATAGACGCATATAATGTTCCCACCGAGAAGTAGGGTCCGACACACATGGAATCTTGTCAAATGTTACATCCGACGTGTTAGGTTGCCTTAGGTTAGGATATATAACGTTATAGACGCATATAATGTTCCCACCGAGAAGTAGGGTCCGATTCGCCAGAAATGTTGTCAAATGTTACATCCGAGGTGTTTGATTGCCTTAGGTTAGGATATACAACGTTATAGACGCATATAATGTTCCAACCGAGAAGTAGGTCCGACACGCCTGGATTGTTGTCAAATATTACATCCGAGATGTAAGGTTGCCTTAGGTTAGGATATATAACGTTATAGACGTATATACTGTTATCACCGTGAAGTAGGGTCCGACACAACAGGAATATTGACAAATATTACATCCGAGTTGTTAGGTTGCCTTATTTTACGATATACAGCGTTATAGACGCATACAATGTTCCCATCGAGAAGTAGGGTCCGACAGGTTTGGAATGTTGGCAAATATTACATCCGAGGAGTTAGGTTGCCTTAGGATAGAATATATAACGTTATAGACGCATATAATGTTCCCACCGAGAAGTAGGGCCCGACACGCCTGGATTGTTGTTAAATATTACATCCGAGATGTTAGGTTGCCTTAGGTTAGGATATATAACGTTATAGACGTATATACTGTTCCCACCGAGAAGTTAGGTCAGACACACGTGGAATGTTGTCAAATGTTACATCCGAGGTGTTAGGTTGCCTTAGGTTAGGTTATATGACGTTATAGACGCATATAATGTTCCCACCGAGAAGTAGGGTCCGACACATATGGAATCTTGTCAAATGTTACATCCGAGGTGTTAGGTTGTCTTAGGTTAGGATATACAACGTTATAGACGCATATAATGTTCCCATCGAGAAGTAGGGTCCGACTCGCCAGGAATGTTGTCAAATGTTACATCTGAGGTGTTAGGTTGCCTTAGGTGAGGATATATAACGTTATAGACGCATATAATGTTCCCACCGCGATGTAGGGCCCGACACGCTTGGAATGTTGTCAAATGTTACATCCGAGGTGTTAGATTGCCTTAGGTTAGGTTCTATGACGTTATAGACGCATATAATGTACCCACCGAGAAGTAGGTCCGACACGCCTGGATTGTTGTCAAATATTACATCCGAGATTTTAGGTTGCCTTAGGTTAGGATATATAACGTTATAGACGTATATACTGTTCCCACCGAGAAGTAGGGTCCGATACACGTGGAATGTTGTCAAATGTTACATCCGAGGTGTTAGGTTGCCTTAGGTTAGGATATATAACGTTATAGACGTATATGCTGTTCCCACCGTGAAGCAGGGTCCGACACAACAGGAATATTGACAACTATTACATCCGAGTTGTTAGGTTGCCTTATTTTACGATATACAGCGTTATAGACGCATACAATATTCCCACCGAGAAGTAGGGCCCGACAGGTTTGGGATGTTGGCAAATATTACATCCGAGGAGTTAGCTTGCCTTAGGTTAGGATATACAACGTTATAGACGCATATAATGTTCCCAACGAGAAGTAGGGTCCGACTCGCTAGGAATGTTGTCAAATGTTACATCCGAGGTGCTAGGTTGCCTTAGGTTAGGATATATAACGTTATAGACGTATGTAATGTTCCCACCGAGAAGTAGGGCCCGACACGCTTGGAATGATGTCATATGTTACATCCGAGTTGTTAGGTTGCCCTAGGTTAGGATATATAACGTTATAGACGCAAATAATATTCCCACCGATAAGTAGGGTCCGACACCCCAGGAATATTGTCAAATATTACATCCGAGTTATTAGGTTGCCTTAGGTTAGGATATATAACGTTATAGACGCATATAATGTTCCCACCGAGAAGTAGGGTCCGACTCGCCAGGAATGTTGTCAAATGTTACATCTGAGGTGTTAGGTTGCCTTAAGTGAGGATATATAACGTTATAGACGCAGATAATGTTCCCACCGAGAAGTAGGGCCCGACACGCTTGGAATGTTGTCAAATGTTACATCCGAGGTGTTAGGTTGCCTTAGGTTAGGTTATATGACGTTATAGACGCATATAATGTTCCCACCGAGAAGTAGGTCCGAAACGCCTAGTTTGTTGTCAAACATTACATCCGGGACGTTAGGTTGCCTTAGGTTAGGATATATAACGTTATAGACGGATATACTGTTCCCACCGTGAAGTAGGGTCCGACACACCAGGAATATTGACAAATATTACATCCGAGTTGTTAATTTGCCTTATTTTACGATATACAGCGTTATAGACGCATACAATGTTCCCACCGCGATGTAGGGTCCGACAGGCTTGGAATGTTGGCAAATATTACATCCGTGGAGTTAGGTTGCCTTAGGTTAGGATATACAACGTTATAGACGCATATAATGTTCCCACCGAGAAGTAGGGTCCGACACACCTGCA
Organism: Xylocopa violacea; assembly: GCA_963969225.1. Taxonomy (NCBI): domain Eukaryota; kingdom Metazoa; phylum Arthropoda; class Insecta; order Hymenoptera; family Apidae; genus Xylocopa; species Xylocopa violacea. Next base: position 7,786,586 of record CAXAJV010000019.1, on the reverse strand, counting down.
ATGTTGTCAAATGTTACCTCCGAGTTGTTAGGTTTCCTTAGGTTAGGATATATAACGTTATAGACGCATATAATGTTCCCACTGAGAAGTAGGATCCGACTCGCCTGGAATGTTGTCAAATGTTACATCCGAGGTGCTAGATTGCCTTAGGTTAGGATATAAAACGTTATAGACGCATATAATGTTCCCACCGAGAAGTAGGGTCCGACACACATGGAATCTTGTCAAATGTTACATCCGACGTGTTAGGTTGCCTTAGGTTAGGATATATAACGTTATAGACGCATATAATGTTCCCACTGAGAAGTAGGGTCCGATTCGCCAGAAATGTTGTCAAATGTTACATCCGAGGTGTTTGATTGCCTTAGGTTAGGATATACAACGTTATAGACGCATATAATGTTCCAACCGAGAAGTAGGTCCGACACGCCTGGATTGTTGTCAAATATTACATCCGAGATGTAAGGTTGCCTTAGGTTAGGATATATAACGTTATAGACGTATATACTGTTATCACCGTGAAGTAGGGTCCGACACAACAGGAATATTGACAAATATTACATCCGAGTTGTTAGGTTGCCTTATTTTACGATATACAGCGTTATAGACGCATACAATGTTCCCATCGAGAAGTAGGGTCCGACAGGTTTGGAATGTTGGCAAATATTACATCCGAGGAGTTAGGTTGCCTTAGGATAGAATATATAACGTTATAGACGCATATAATGTTCCCACCGAGAAGTAGGGCCCGACACGCCTGGATTGTTGTTAAATATTACGTCCGAGATGTTAGGTTGCCTTAGGTTAGGATATATAACGTTATAGACGTATATACTGTTCCCACCGAGAAGTTGGGTCAGACACACGTGGAATGTTGTCAAATGTTACATCCGAGGTGTTAGGTTGCCTTAGGTTAAGTTATATGACGTTATAGACGCATATAATGTTCCCACCGAGAAGTAGGTTCCGACACATATGGAATCTTGTCAAATGTTACATCCGAGGTGTTAGGTTGCCTTAGGGTAGGATATACAACGTTATAGACGCATATAATGTTCCCATCGAGAAGTAGGGTCCGACTCGCCAGGAATGTTGTCATATGTTACATCTGAGGTGTTAGGTTGCCTTAGGTTAGGTTGTATGACGTTATAGACGCATATAATGTTCCCACCGAGAAGTAGGGTCCGACTCGCCAGGAATGTTGTAAAATGTTTCACCTGAGGTGTTAGGTTGCCTTAGGTTAGGATATATAACGTTATAGACGTATATACTGTTCCCACCGTGAAGCAGGGTCCGACACACCAGGAATAATGTCAAATATTACATCCGAGTTATTAGGTTGCCTTAGGTTAGGATATATAACGTTATAGACGCATATAATGTTCCCACTGAGAAGTAGGATCCGACTCGCCTGGAATGTTGTCAAATGTTACATCCGAGGTGCTAGATTGCCTTAGGTTAGGATATAAAACGTTATAGACGCATATAATGTTCCCACCGAGAAGTAGGGTCCGACACACATGGAATCTTGTCAAATGTTACATCCGACGTGTTAGGTTGCCTTAGGTTAGGATATATAACGTTATAGACGCATATAATGTTCCCACCGAGAAGTAGGGTCCGATTCGCCAGAAATGTTGTCAAATGTTACATCCGAGGTGTTTGATTGCCTTAGGCTAGGATATACAACGTTATAGACGCATATAATGTTCCAACCGAGAAGTAGGTCCGACACGCCTGGATTGTTGTCAAATATTACATCCGAGATGTAAGGTTGCCTTAGGTTAGGATATATAACGTTATAGACTCATATACTGTTCTCACCGTGAAGTAGGGTCCGACACAACAGGAATATTGACAAATATTACATCCGAGTTGTTAGGTTGCCTTATTTTACGATATACAGCGTTATAGACGCATACAATGTTCCCATCGAGAAGTAGGGTCCGACAGGTTTGGAATGTTGGCAAATATTACATCCGAGGAGTTAGGTTGCCTTAGGTTAGAATATATAACGTTATAGACGCATATAATGTTCCCACCGAGAAGTAGGGCCCGACACGCCTGGATTGTTGTTAAATATTACATCCGAGATGTTAGGTTGCCTTAGGTTAGGATATATAACGTTATAGACGTATATACTGTTCCCACCGAGAAGTTAGGTCAGACACACGTGGAATGTTGTCAAATGTTACATCCGAGGTGTTAGGTTGCCTTAGGTTAGGTTATATGACGTTATAGACGCATATAATGTTCCCACCGAGAAGTAGGGTCCGACACATATGGAATCTTGTCAAATGTTACATCCGAGGTGTTAGGTTGCCTTAGGTTAGGATATACAACGTTATAGACGCATATAATGTTCCCATCGAGAAGTAGGGTCCGACTCGCCAGGAATGTTGTCAAATGTTACATCTGAGGTGTTAGGTTGCCTTAGGTGAGGATATATAACGTTATAGACGCATATAATGTTCCCACCGCGATGTAGGGCCCGACACGCTTGGAATGTTGTCAAATGTTACATCCGAGGTGTTTGGTTGCCTTAGGTTAGGATATATAACGTTATAGACGCATATAATGTTCCCACCGATAAGTAGGGTCTGACACGCCAGGAATATTGTCAAATATTACATCCGAGTTATTAGGTTGCCTTAGGATAGGATATATAACGTTATAGACGCATTTAATGTTCCCACCGAAAAGTAGGGTCCGACTCGCCAGGAATGTTGTCAAATGCAACATCTGAGGTGCTAGGTTGCCTTAGGTTAGGATATATAACGTTATAGACGCATATAATCTTCCCACCGAGAAGTAGGTCCGACACGCCTGGATTGTTGTCAAATATTACATCCGAGATGTTAGGTTGCCTTAGGTTAGGTTGTATGACGTTATAGACGCATATAATGTTCCCACCGAGAAGTAGGGTCCGACACATATGCAATCATGTCAAATATTACATCCGAGGTGTTAAGTTGCCTTAGGTTAGGATATACAACGTTATAGACGCATATAATGTTCCCATCGAGAAGTAGGGTCCGACTCGCCAGGAATGTTGTCAAATGTTACATCTGAGGTGTTAGGTTGCCTTAGGTGAGGATATATAACGTTATAGACGCATATAATGTTCCCACCGCGATGTAGGGCCCGACACGCTTGGAATGTTGTCAAATGTTACATCCGAGGTGTTTGGTTGCCCTAGGTTAGGATATATAACGTTATAGACGCATATAATGTTCCCACCGATAAGTAGGGTCTGACACGCCAGGAATATTGTCAAATATTACATCCGAGTTATTAGGTTGCCTTAGGATAGGATATATAACGTTATAGACGCATTTAATGTTCCCACCGAAAAGTAGGGTCCGACTCGCCAGGAATGTTGTCAAATGCCACATCTGAGGTGCTAGGTTGCCTTAGGTTAGGATATATAACGTTATAGACGCATATAATGTTCCCACCGAGAAGTAGGTCCGACACGCCTGGATTGTTGTCAAATATTACATCCGAGATGTTAGGTTGCCTTAGGTTAGGTTGTATGACGTTATAGACGCATATAATGTTCCCACCGAGAAGTAGGGTCCGACACATATGCAATCATGTCAAATATTACATCCGAGGTGTTAAGTTGCCTTAGGTTAGGATATACAACGTTATAGACGCATATAATGTTCCCACCGAGGAGTAGGGTCCGACTCGCCAGGAATGTTGTCAAATGTTACATTTGAGGTGTTAGCTTGCGTTAGGTGAGGATATATAACGTTATAGACGCATATAATGTTCCCACCGGGAAGTAGGGCCCGACACGCTTGGAATGTTGTCAAATGTTACATCCGAGATGTTAGATTGCCTTAGGTTAGGTTATATGACGTTATAGACGCATATAATGTTCCCACCGAGAAGTAGGTCCGACACGCCTGGATTGTTGTCAAGTATGACATCCGAGATATTAGGTTGCCTTAGGTTAGGATATATAACGTTATAGACGCATACAATGTTCCCACCGAGAAGTAGGTCCGACACGCCTGGATTGTTGTCAAGTATTACATCCGAGATATTAGGTTGCCTTAGGTTAGGATATATAACGTTATAGACGCATATAATGTTCCCACCGATAAGTAGGGTCCGACACGCCTGGATTGTTGTCAAATATTACATCCGAGATATTAGGTTGCCTAAGGTTAGGATATATAACGTTGTAGACGCATATAATGTTCCCACCGATAAGTAGGGTCCGACACGCCAGGAATATTGTCAAATATTACATCCGAGTTATTAGGTTGCCTTAGGATAGGATATATAACGTTATAGACGCATTTAATGTTCCCACCGAGAAGTAGGGCCCGACACGCTTGGAATGTTGCCAAATGTTATATCCGCGGTGTTAGGTTGCCTTAGGTTAGGTTCTATGACGTTATAGACGCATATAATGTTCCCACCGAGAAGTAGGTCCGACACGCCTGGATTGTTGTCAAATATTACATCCGAGATTTTAGGTTGCCTTAGGTTAGGATATATAACGTTATAGACGTATATACTGTCCCACCGAGAAGTAGGGTGCGACTCGCCAGGAATGTTGTCAAATGTTACATCTGAGGTGCTAGGTTGCCTTAGGTTAGGATATATAACGTTATAGACGCATATAATGTTCCCACCGAGAAGTAGGGTCCGACACATATGCAATCTTGTCAAATGTTACATCCGAGGTGTTAAGTTGCCTTAGGTTAGGATATACAACGTTATAGACGCATATAATGTTCCCACCGAGAAGTAGGGTCCGACTCGCCAGGAATGTTGTCAAATGTTACATCTGAGGTGTTAGGTTGCCTTAAGTGAGGATATGTAACGTTATAGACGCATATAATGTTCCCACCGGGAAGTATGGCCCGACACGCTTGGAATGTTGTCAAATGTTACATCCGAGGTGTTAGGTTGCCTTAGGTTAGGTTATATGACGTTATAGACGCATATAATGTTCCCACCTAGAAGTAGGTCCGACACGCCTAGTTTGTTGTCAAACATTACATCCGAGATGTTAGGTTGCCTTAGGTTAGGATATATAACGTTATAGACGTATATACTGTTCTCACCGTGAAGTAGGGTCCGACACAACAGGAATATTGACAAATATTACATCCGAGTTGTTAGGTTGCCTTATTTTACGATATACAGCGTTCTAGACGCATACAATGTTCCCATCGAGAAGTAGGGTCCGACAGGTTTGGAATGTTCGCAAATATTACATCGGAGGAGTTAGGTTGCCTTAGGTTAGAATATATAACGTTGTAGACGCATATAATGTTCCCACCGAGAAGTAGGACCCGACACGCCTGGATTGTTGTTAAATATTACATCCGAGATGTTAGGTTGCCTTAGGTTAGGATATATAACGTTATAGACGTATATACTGTTCCCACCGAGAAGTTAGGTCAGACACACGTGGAATGTTGTCAAATGTTACATCCGAGGTGTTAGGTTGCCTTAGGTTAGGATATATAACGTTATAGACGCATATAATGTTCCCACCGAGAAGTAGGTCCGACACGCCTGGATTGTTGTCAAATATTACATCCGAGATGTTAGGTTGCCTTAGGTTAGGTTGTATGACGTTATAGACGCATATAATGTTCCCACCGAGAAGTAGGGTCCGACTCGCCAGGAATGTTGTCAAATGTTTCACCTGAGGTTTTAGGTTGCCTTAGGTTAGGATATATAACGTTATAGACGTATATACTGTTCCCACCGTGAAGCAGGGTCCGACACACCAGGAATATTGTCAAATATCACATCCGAGTTATTAGGTTGCCTTAGGTTAGGATATATAACGTTATAGACGCATATAATGTTCCCACCGTGAAGTAGGGTCCGACTCGCCAGGAATGTTGTCAAATGTTACATCTGAGGTGTTAGGTTGCCTTAAGTGAGGATATATAACGTTATAGACGCATATAATGTCCCCACCGAGAAGTAGGGCCCGACACGCTTGGAATGTTGTCAAATGTTACATCCGAGGTGTTAGGTTGCCTTAGGTTAGGTTATATGACGTTATAGACGCATATAATGTTCCCACCGAGAAGTAGGTCCGAAACGCCTAGTTTGTTGTCAAACATTACATCCGAGATGTTAGGTTGCCTTAGGTTAGGATATATAACGTTATAGACGGATATACTGTTCCCACCGTGAAGTAGGGTCCGACACACCAGGAATATTGACAAATATTACATCCGAGTTGTTAATTTGCCTTATTTTACGATATACAGCGTTATAGACGCATACAATGTTCCCACCGCGATGTAGGGTCCGACAGGCTTGGAATGTTGGCAAATATTACATCCGTGGAGTTAGGTTGCCTTAGGTTAGGATATACAACGTTATAGACGCATATAATGTTCCCACCGAGAAGTAGGGCCCGACACACCTGCAATGTTGTCAAATGTTACCTCCGAGTTGTTAGGTTTCCTTAGGTTAGGATATATAACGTTATAGACGCATATAATGTTCCCACTGAGAAGTAGGATCCGACTCGCCTGGAATGTTGCCAAATGTTACACCCGATGTGCTAGATTGCCTTAGGTTAGGATATAAAACGTTATAGACGCATATAATGTTCCCACCGAGAAGTAGGGTCCGACACACATGGAATCTTGTCAAATGTTACATCCGACGTGTTAGGTTGCCTTAGGTTAGGATATATAACGTTATAGACGCATATAATGTTCCCACCGAGAAGTAGGTCCGACACGCCTGGATTGTTGTCAAATATTACATCCGAGATGTTAGGTTGCCTTAGGTTAGGATATATAACGTTATAGACGCATATAATGTTCCCACCGATAAGTAGGGTCCGACACGCCTGGATTGTTGTCAAATATTACATCCGAGATATTAGGTTGCCTTAGGTTAGGATATATAACGTTGTAGACGCATATAATGTTCCCACCGATAAGTAGGGTCCGACACGCCAGGAATATTGTCAAATATTACATCCGAGTTATTAGGTTGCCTTAGGATAGGATATATAACGTTATAGACGCATTTAATGTTCCCAGCGAGAAGTAGGGCCCGACACGCTTGGAATGTTGCCAAATGTTATATCCGCGGTGTTAGGTTGCCTTAGGTTAGGTTCTATGACGTTATAGACGCATATAATGTTCCCACCGAGAAGTAGGTCGGACACGCCTGGATTGTTGTCAAATATTACATCCGAGATTTTAGGTTGCCTTAGGTTAGGATATATAACGTTATAGACGTATATACTGTCCCACCGAGAAGTAGGGTGCGACTCGCCAGGAATGTTGTCAAATGTTACATCTGAGGTGCTAGGTTGCCTTAGGTTAGGATATATAACGTTATAGACGCATATAATGTTCCCACCGAGAAGTAGGGTCCGACACATATGCAATCTTGTCAAATGTTACATCCGAGGTGTTAAGTTGCCTTAGGTTAGGATATACAACGTTATAGACGCATATAATGTTCCCACCGAGAAGTAGGGTCCGACTCGCCAGGAATGTTGTCAAATGTTACATCTGAGGTGTTAGGTTGCCTTAAGTGAGGATATGTAACGTTATCTACGCATATAATGTTCCCACCGGGAAGTATGGCCCGACACGCTTGGAATGTTGTCAAATGTTACATCCGAGGTGTTAGGTTGCCTTAGGTTAGGTTATATGACGTTATAGACGCATATAATGTACCCACCTAGAAGTAGGTCCGACACGCCTAGTTTGTTGTCAAACATTACATCCGAGATGTTAGGTTGCCTTAGGTTAGGATATATAACGTTATAGACGTATATACTGTTCTCACCGTGGAGTAGGGTCCGACACAACAGGAATATTGACAAATATTACATCCGAGTTGTTAGATTGCCTTATTTTACGATATACAGCGTTATAGACGCATACAATGTTCCCATCGAGAAGTAGGGTCCGACAGGTTTGGAATGTTGGCAAATATTACATCCGAGGAGTTAGGTTGCCTTAGGTTAGGATATATAACGTTATAGACGCATATAATGTTCCCACGGAGAAGTAGGGCCCGACACGATTGGAATGTTGTCAAATGTTACATCCGAGGTTTTAGGTTGCCTTAGGTTAGGTTATATGACGTTATAGACGCTTATAATGTTCCCACCGAGAAGTAGGTCCGACACGCCCGGATTGTTGTCAAATATTACATCCGAGATGTTAGGTTGCCTTAGGTTAGGATATATAACGTTATAGACGTATATACTGTTCCCACCGAGAAGTTGGGTCCGACACACGTGGAGTGTTGTCAAATGTTACATCCGAGGTGTTAAGTTGCCTTAGGTTAGGTTATACGACGTTATAGACGCATATAATGTTCCCACCGAGAAGTAGGGACCGACACATATGGCATCTTGTCAAATGTTACATCCGAGGTGTTAGGTTGCCTTAGGTTAGGATATACAACGTTATAGACGCATATAATGTTCCCACCGAGAAGTAGGGTCCTACTCGCCAGGAATGTTGTCAAATGTTTCACCTGAGGTGTTAGGTTGCCTTAGGTGAGGATATATAACGTTATAGACGCATATAATGTTCCCACCGCGAAGTAGGGCCCGACACGCTTGGAATGTTGTCAAATGTTACATCCGAGGTGTTTGGTTGCCCTAGGTTAGGATATATAACGTTATAGACGCATATAATGTTCCCACCGAGAAGTAGGGTCCGACACATATGGAATCTTGTCAAATGTTACATCCGAGGTATTAGGTTGCCTGGGGTTAGGATATACAACGTTATAGACGCATATAATGTTCCCACCGAGAAGTAGGGTCCGACTCGCCAGGAATGTTGTCAAATGTTACATCTGAGGTGCTAGGTTGCCTTGGGTTAGGATATATAACGTTATAGACGCATTTAATGTTCCCACCGAAAAGTAGGGTCCGACTCGCCAGGAATGTTGTCAAATGCCACATCTGAGGTGCTAGGTTGCCTTAGGTTAGGATATATAACGTTATAGACGCATATTATGTTCCCACCGAGAAGTAGGTCCGACACGCCTGGATTGTTGTCAAATATTACATCCGAGATGTTAGGTTGCCTTAGGTTAGGTTGTATGACGTTATAGACGCATATAATGTTCCCACCGAGAAGTAGGGTCCGACTCGCCAGGAATGTTGTCAAATGTTTCACCTGAGGTGTTAGGTTGCCTTAGGTTAGGATATATAACGTTATAGACGTATATACTGTTCCCACCGTGAAGCAGGGTCCGACACACCAGGAATATTGTCAAATATTACATCCGAGTTATTAGGTTGCCTTAGGTTAGGATATATAACGTTATAGACGCATATAATGTTCCCACCGAGAAGTAGGGTCCGACTCGCCAGGAATGTTGTCAAATGTTACATCTGAGGTGTTAGGTTGCCTTAAGTGAGGATATATAACGTTATAGACGCATATAATGTCCCCACCGAGAAGTAGGGCCCGACACGCTTGGAATGTTGTCAAATGTTACATCCGAGGTGTTAGGTTGCCTTAGGTTTGGTTATATGACGTTATAGACGCATATAATGTCCCCACCGAGAAGTAGGTCCGAAACGCCTAGTTTGTTGTCAAACATTACATCCGAGATGTTAGGTTGCCTTAGGTTAGGATATATAACGTTATAGACGGATATAATGTTCCCACCGAGAAGTAGGGTCCGACACACCTGCAATGTTGTCAAATGTTACCTCCGAGTTGTTAGGTTTCCTTAGGTTAGGATATATAACGTTATAGACGCATATAATGTTCCCACTGAGAAGTAGGATCCGACTCGCCTGGAATGTTGTCAAATGTTACATCCGAGGTGCTAGATTGCCTTAGGTTAGGATATAAAACGTTATAGACGCATATAATGTTCCCACCGAGAAGTAGGGTCCGACACACATGGAATCTTGTCAAATGTTACATCCGACGTGTTAGGTTGCCTTAGGTTAGGATATATAACGTTATAGACGCATATAATGTTCCCACCGAGAAGTAGGGTCCGATTCGCCAGAAATGTTGTCAAATGTTACATCCGAGGTGTTTGATTGCCTTAGGTTAGGATATACAACGTTATAGACGCATATAATGTTCCAACCGAGAAGTAGGTCCGACACGCCTGGATTGTTGTCAAATATTACATCCGAGATGTAAGGTTGCCTTAGGTTAGGATATATAACGTTATAGACGTATATACTGTTCTCACCGTGAAGTAGGGTCCGACACAACAGGAATATTGACAAATATTACATCCGAGTTGTTAGGTTGCCTTATTTTACGATATACAGCGTTATAGACGCATACAATGTTCCCATCGAGAAGTAGGGTCCGACAGGTTTGGAATGTTGGCAAATATTACATCCGAGGAGTTAGGTTGCCTTAGGTTAGAATATATAACGTTATAGACGCATATAATGTTCCCACCGAGAAGTAGGTCCGACACGCCTGGATTGTTGTCAAATATTACATCCGAGATATTAGGTTGCCTTAGGTTAGGATATATAACGTTATAGACGCATATAATGTTCCCACCGAGAAGTAGGGTGCGACTCGCCAGGAATGTTGTCAAATGTTACATCTGAGGTGCTAGGTTGCCTTAGGTTAGGATATATAACTTTATAGACGCATATAATGTTCCCACTGAGAAGTAGGATCCGACTCGCCTGGAATGTTGTCAAATGTTACATCCGAGGTGCTAGATTGCCTTAGGTTAGGATATAAAACGTTATAGACGCATATAATGTTCCCACCGAGAAGTAGGGTCCGACACACATGGAATCTTGTCAAATGTTACATCCAACGTGTTAGGTTGCCTTAGGTTAGGATATATAACGTTATAGACGCATATAATGTTACCACCGAGAAGTAGGGTCCGATTCGCCAGAAATGTTGTCAAATGTTACATCCGAGGTGTTTGATTGCCTTAGGTTAGGATATACAACGTTATAGACGCATATAATGTTCCAACCGAGAAGTAGGTCCGACACGCCTGGATTGTTGTCAAATATTACATCCGAGATGTAAGGTTGCCTTAGGTTAGGATATATAACGTTATAGACGTATATACTGTTCTCACCGTGAAGTAGGGTCCGACACAACAGGAATATTGACAAATATTACATCCGAGTTGTTAGGTTGCCTTATTTTACGATATACAGCGTTATAGACGCATACAATGTTCCCATCGAGAAGTAGGGTCCGACAGGTTTGGAATGTTGGCAAATATTACATCCGAGGAGTTAGGTTGCCTTAGGTTAGAATATATAACGTTATAGACGCATATAATGTTCCCACCGAGAAGTAGGTCCGACACGCCTGGATTGTTGTCAAATATTACATCCGAGATATTAGGTTGCCTTAGGTTAGGATATATAACGTTATAGACGCATATAATGTTCCCACCGAGAAGTAGGGTGCGACTCGCCAGGAATGTTGTCAAATGTTACATCTGAGGTGCTAGGTTGCCTTAGGTTAGGATATATAACGTTATAGACGCATATAATGTTCCCACCGAGAAGTAGGGTCCGACACATATGCAATCTTGTCAAATGTTACATCCGAGGTGTTAAGTTGCCTTAGGTTAGGATATACAACGTTATAGACGCATATAATGTTCCCACCGAGAAGTAGGGTCCGACTCGCCAGGAATGTTGTCAAATGTTACATCTGAGGTGTTAGGTTGCCTTAAGTGAGGATATGTAACGTTATAGACGCATATAATGTTCCCACCGGGAAGTATGGCCCGACACGCTTGGAATGTTGTCAAATGTTACATCCGAGGTGTTAGGTTGCCTTAGGTTAGGTTATATGACGTTATAGACGCATATAATGTTCCCACCTAGAAGTAGGTCCGACACGCCTAGTTTGTTGTCAAACATTACATCCGAGATGTTAGGTTGCCTTAGGTTAGGATATATAACGTTATAGACGTATATACTGTTCTCACCGTGAAGTAGGGTCCGACACAACAGGAATATTGACAAATATTACATCCGAGTTGTTAGGTTGCCTTATTTTACGATATACAGCGTTATAGACGCATACAATGTTCCCATCGAGAAGTAGGGTCCGACAGGTTTGGAATGTTGGCAAATATTACATCCGAGGAGTTAGGTTGCCTTAGGTTAGGATATATAACGTTATAGACGCATATAATGTTCCCACGGAGAAGTAGGGCCCGCACACGATTGGAATGTTGTCAAATGTTACATCCGAGGTTTTAGGTTGCCTTAGGTTAGGTTATATGACGTTATAGACGCTTATAATGTTCCCACCGAGAAGTAGGTCCGACACGCCCGGATTGTTGTCAAATATTACATCCGAGATGTTAGGTTGCCTTAGGTTAGGATATATAACGTTATAGACGTATATACTGTTCCCACCGAGAAGTTGGGTCCGACACACGTGGAATGTTGTCAAATGTTACATCCGAGGTGTTTGGTTGCCCTAGGTTAGGATATATAACGTTATAGACGCATATAATGTTCCCACCGAGAAGTAGGGTCCGACACATATGGAATCTTGTCAAATGTTACATCCGAGGTATTAGGTTGCCTTAGGTTAGGATATACAACGTTATAGACGCATATAATGTTCCCACCGAGAAGTAGGGTCCAACTCGCCAGGAATGTTGTCAAATGTTACATCTGAGGTGCTAGGTTGCCTTGGGTTAGGATATATAACGTTATAGACGCATTTAATGTTCCCACCGAAAAGTAGGGTCCGACTCGCCAGGAATGTTGTCAAATGCTACATCTGAGGTGCTAGGTTGCCTTAGGTTAGGATATATAACGTTATAGACGCATATAATGTTCCCACCGAGAAGTAGGTCCGACACACCTGGATTGTTGTCAAATATTACATCCGAGATGTTAGGTTGCCTTAGGTTAGGTTGTATGACGTTATAGACGCATATAATGTTCCCACCGAGAAGTAGGGTCCGACTCGCCTGGATTGTTGTCAAATATTACATCCGAGATATTAGGTTGCCTTAGGTTAGGATATATAACGTTATAGACGCATATAATGTTCACACCGATATGTAGGGTCCGACACGCCAGGAATATTGTCAAATATTACATCCGTGTTATTAGGTTGCCTTAGGATAGGATATATAACGTTATAGACGCATTTAATGTTCCCACCGAGAAGTAGGGTCCGACTCGCCAGGAATGTTGTCAAATGTTACATCTGAGGTGCTAGGTTGCCTTGGGTTAGGATATATAACGTTATAGACGCATATAATGTTCCCACCGAGAAGTAGGGCCCGACACGCTTGGAATGTTGCCAAATGTTATATCCGAGGTGTTAGGTTGCCTTAGGTTAGGTTCTATGACGTTATAGACGCATATAGTGTTCCCACCGAGAAGTAGGTCCGACACGCCTGGATTGTTGTCAAATATTACATCCGAGATTTTAGGTTGCCTTAGGTTAGGATATATAACGTTATAGACGTATATACTGTTCCCACCGAGAAGTAGGGTCCGACACACATGGAATCTTGTCAAATGTTACATCCGAGGTGTTAGGTTGTCTTAGGTTAGGATATACAACGTTATAGACGCATATAATGTTCCCATCGAGAAGTAGGGTCCGACTCGCCAGGAATGTTGTCAAATGTTACATCTGAGGTGTTAGGTTGCCTTAGGTGAGGATATATAACGTTATAGACGCATATAATGTTCCCACCGCGATGTAGGGCCCGACACGCTTGGAATGTTGTCAAATGTTACATCCGAGGTGTTTGGTTGCCCTAGGTTAGGATATATAACGTTATAGACGCATATAATGTTCCCACCGATAAGTAGGGTCTGACACGCCAGGAATATTGTCAAATATTACATCCGAGTTATTAGGTTGCCTTAGGATAGGATATATAACGTTATAGACGCATTTAATGTTCCCACCGAAAAGTAGGGTCCGACTCGCCAGGAATGTTGTCAAATGCCACATCTGAGGTGCTAGGTTGCCTTAGGTTAGGATATATAACGTTATAGACGCATATAATGTTCCCACCGAGAAGTAGGTCCGACACGCCTGGATTGTTGTCAAATATTACATCCGAGATGTTAGGTTGCCTTAGGTTAGGTTGTATGACGTTATAGACGCATATAATGTTCCCACCGAGAAGTAGGGTCCGACACATATGGAATCTTGTCAAATGTTACATCCGAGGTGTTAGGTTGTCTTAGGTTAGGATATACAACGTTATAGACGCATATAATGTTCCCATCGAGAAGTAGGGTCCGACTCGCCAGGAATGTTGTCAAATGTTACATCTGAGGTGTTAGGTTGCCTTAGGTGAGGATATATAACGTTATAGACGCATATAATGTTCCCACCGCGATGTAGGGCCCGACACGCTTGGAATGTTGTCAAATGTTACATCCGAGGTGTTTGGTTGCCCTAGGTTAGGATATATAACGTTATAGACGCATATAATGTTCCCACCGATAAGTAGGGTCTGACACGCCAGGAATATTGTCAAATATTACATCCGAGTTATTAGGTTGCCTTAGGATAGGATATATAACGTTATAGACGCATTTAATGTTCCCACCGAAAAGTAGGGTCCGACTCGCCAGGAATGTTGTCAAATGCCACATCTGAGGTGCTAGGTTGCCTTAGGTTAGGATATATAACGTTATAGACGCATATAATGTTCCCACCGAGAAGTAGGTCCGACACGCCTGGATTGTTGTCAAATGTTTCACCTGAGGTGTTAGGTTGCCTTAGGTTAGGATATATAACGTTATAGACGCATATAATGTTCCCACCGAGAAGTAGGGTCCGACTCGCCAGGAATGTTGTCAAATGTTACATCTGAGGTGCTACGTTGCCTTGGGTTAGGATATATAACGTTATAGACGCATTTAATGTTCCCACCGAAAAGTAGGGTCCGACTCGCCAGGAATGTTGTCAAATGCTACATCTGAGGTGCTAGGTTGCCTTAGGTTAGGATATATAACGTTATAGACGTATATACTGTTCCCACCGAGAAGTTGGGTCCGACACACGTGGAATGTTGTCAAATGTTACATCCGAGGTGTTAAGTTGCCTTAGGTTAGGATATATAACGTTATAGACGCATATAATGTTCCCACCGAGAAGTAGGGTCCGACACATATGGAATCTTGTCAAATGTTACATCCGAGGTATTAGGTTGCCTTAGGTTAGGATATACAACGTTATAGACGCATATAATGTTCCCACCGAGAAGTAGGGTCCGACTCGCCAGGAATGTTGTCAAATGTTACATCTGAGTTGTTAGCTTGCCTTAGGTGAGGATATATAACGTTATAGACGCATATAATGTTCCCACCGGGAAGTAGGGCCCGACACGCTTGGAATGTTGTCAAATGTTACATCCGAGGTGTTAGGTTGCCTTAGGTTAGGTTATGTGACGTTATAGACGCATATAATGTTCCCACCGAGAAGTAGGTCCGACACGCCTGGATTGTTGTCAAATATTACATCCGAGATATTAGGTTGCCTTAGGTTAGGATATATAACGTTATAGACGCATATAATGTTCACACCGATATGTATGGTCCGACACGCCAGGAATATTGTCAAATATTACATCCGAGTTCTTAGGTTGCCTTAGGATAGGATATATAACGTTATAGACGCATTTAATGTTCCCACCGAGAAGTAGGGTCCGACTCGCCAGGAATGTTGTCAAATGTTACATCTGAGGTGCTAGGTTGCCTTGGGTTAGGATATATAACGTTATAGACGCATATAATGTTCCCACCGAGAAGTAGGGCCCGACACGCTTTTAATGTTGCCAAATGTTATATCCGAGGTGTTAGGTTGCCTTAGGTTAGGTTCTATGACGTTATAGACGCATATAGTGTTCCCACCGAGAAGTAGGTCCGACACGCCTGGATTGTTGTCAAATATTACATCCGAGATTTTAGGTTGCCTTAGGTTAGGATATATAACGTTATAGACGTATATACTGTTCCCACCGAGAAGTAGGGTCCGACACACGTGGAATGTTGTCAAATGTTACATCCGAGGTGTTAGGTTGCCTTAGGTTAGGTTATATGACGTTATAGACGTACATAATGTTCCCACCGGGAAGTAGGTCCGACACGCCTGGATTGTTGTCAAATATTACATCCGAGATGTTAGGTTGCCTTAGGTTAGGACATATAACGTTATAGACGTATATGCTGTTCCCACCGAGAAGAAGGGTCCGACACACGTGGAATGTTGTCAAATGTTACATCCGAGGTGTTAGGTTGCCTTAGGTTAGGTTATATGACGTTATAGACGCATATAATGTTCCCACCGAGAAGTAGGGTCCGACACATATGGAATCTTGTCAAATGTTACATCCGAGGTATTAGGTTGCCTTAGGTTAGGATATACAACGTTATAGACGCATATAATGTTCCCACCGAGAAGTAGGGTCCGACTCGCCAGGAATGTTGTCAAATGTTACATCTGAGGTGTTAGGTTGCCTTAGGTGAGGATATATAACGTTATAGACGCATATAATGTTCCCACCGCGAAGTAGGGCCCGACACGCTTGGAATGTTGTCAAATGCTACATCCGAGGTGTTTGGTTGCCCTAGGTTAGGATATATATCGTTATAGACGCATATAATGTTCCCACCGATAAGTAGGGTCTGACACGCCAGGAATATTGTCAAATGTTACATCCGAGTTATTAGGTTGCCTTAGGATAGGATATATAACGTTATAGACGCATTTAATGTTCCCACCGAAAAGTAGGGTCCGAATCGCCAGGAATGTTGTCAAATGCTACATCTGAGGTGCTAGGTTGCCTTAGGTTAGGATATATAACGTTATAGACGCATATAATGTTCCCACCGAGAAGTAGGTCCGACACGCCTGGATTGTTGTCAAATATTACATCCGAGATGTTAGGTTGCCTTAGGTTAGGTTGTATGGCGTTATAGACGCATATAATGTTCCCACCGAGAAGTAGGGTCCGACACATATGGAATCTTGTCAAATGTTACATCCGAGGTGTTAGGTTGCCTTAGGTTAGGATATACAACGTTATAGACGCATATAATGTTCCCACCGAGGAATAGGGTCCGACTCGCCAGGAATGTTGTCAAATGTTACATCTGAGGTGTTAGCTTGCCTTAGGTGAGGATATATAACGTTATAGACGCATATAATGTTCCCACCGGGAAGTAGGGCCCGACACGCTTGGAATGTTGTCAAATGTTACATCCGAGATGTTAGGTTGCCTTAGGTTAGGTTATATGACGTTATAGACGCATATAATGTTCCCACCGAGAAGTAGGTCCGACACGCCTGGATTGTTGTCAAATATTACATCCGAGATATTAGGTTGCCTTAGGTTAGGATATATAACGTTATAGACGCATATAATGTTCCCACCGAGAAGTAGGGTCCGACACATATGGAATCTTGTCAAATGTTACATCCGAGGTGCTAGGTTGCCTTAGGTTAGGATATACAACGTTATTGACGCATATAAAGCTCCCACCGAGAAGTAGGGTCCGACACACCTGGAATATTGTCAACTATTACATCCGAGTTGTTAGGTTGCCTTATTTTACGATATACAGCGTTATAGACGCATACAATGTTCCCACCGAGGAGTAGGGCCCGACACGCTTGGAATGTTGTCAAATGTTACATCCGAGGTGTTGGGTTGCCTTAGGTTAGCTTATATGACGTTATAGACGCGTATAATGTTCCCACCGAGAATTTGGGTCCGACACACGTGGAATGTTGTCAAATGTTACATCCGAGGTGTTAGGTTGCCTTAGGTTAGGTTATATGACGTTATAGACGCATATAATGTTCCCACCGAGAAGTAGGTCCGACACGCCTGGATTGTTGTCAAATATTACATCCGAGATGTTAGGTTGCCTTAGGTTAGGTTGTATGACGTTATAGACGCATATAATGTTCCCACCGAGAAGTAGGGTCCGACACATATGCAATCTTGGCAAATGTTACTTCCGAGGTGTTAAGTTGCCTTAGGTTAGGATATACAACGTTATAGACGCATATAATGTTCCCACCGAGAAGTAGGTCCGACACGCCTAGTTTGTTGTCAAACATTACATCCGAGATGTTAGGTTGCCTTAGGTTAGTATATATAACGTTATAGACGTATATACTGTTCTCACCGTGAAGTAGGGTCCGACACAACAGGAATATTGACAAATATTACATCCGAGTTGTTAGGTTGCCTTATTTTACGATATACAGCGTTATAGACGCATACAATGTTCCCATCGAGAAGTAGGGTCCGACAGGTTTGGAATGTTGGCAAATATTACATCCGAGGAGTTAGGTTGCCTTAGGTTAGGATATATAACGTTATAGACGCATATAATGTTCCCACGGAGAAGTAGGGTCCGACACGCCAGGAATATTGTCAAATATTACATCCGAGTTATTAGGTTGCCTTAGGATAGGATATATAACGTTATAGACGCATTTAATGTTCCCACCGAGAAGTAGGGTCCGACTCGCCAGGAATGTTGTCAAATGTTACATCTGAGGTGCTAGGTTGCCTTGGGTTAGGATATATAACGTTATAGACGCATATAATGTTCCCACCGAGAAGTAGGGCCCGACACGCTTGGAATGTTGTCAAATGTTACATCCGAGGTGTTAGGTTGCCTTAGGTTAGGTTATATGACGTTATAGACGCATATAATGTTCCCACCTAGAAGTAGGTCCGACACGCCTAGTTTGTTGTCAAACATTACATCCGAGATGTTAGGTTGCCTTAGGTTAGTATATATAACGTTATAGACGTATATACTGTTCTCACCGTGAAGTAGGGTCCGACACAACAGGAATATTGACAAATATTACATCCGAGTTGTTAGGTTGCCTTATTTTACGATATACAGCGTTATAGACGCATACAATGTTCCCATCGAGAAGTAGGGTCCGACAGGTTTGGAATGTTGGCAAATATTACATCCGAGGAGTTAGGTTGCCTTAGGTTAGGATATATAACGTTATAGACGCATATAATGTTCCCACGGAGAAGTAGGGTCCGACACGCCAGGAATATTGTCAAATATTACATCCGAGTTATTAGGTTGCCTTAGGATAGGATATATAACGTTATAGACGCATTTAATGTTCCCACCGAGAAGTAGGGTCCGACTCGCCAGGAATGTTGTCAAATGTTACATCTGAGGTGCTAGGTTGCCTTGGGTTAGGATATATAACGTTATAGACGCATATAATGTTCCCACCGAGAAGTAGGGCCCGACACGCTTGGAATGTTGCCAAATGTTATATCCGAGGTGTTAGGTTGCCTTAGGATAGGATATATAACGTTATAGATGCATTTAATGTTCCCACCGAGAAGTAGGGTCCGACTCGCCAGGAATGTTGTCAAATGTTACATCTGAGGTGCTAGGTTGCCTTGGGTTAGGATATATAACGTTATAGACGCATATAATGTTCCCACCGAGAAGTAGGGCCCGACACGCTTGGAATGTTGCCAAATGTTATATCCGAGGTGTTAGGTTGCCTTAGGTTAGGTTCTATGACGTTATAGACGCATATAGTGTTCCCACCGAGAAGTAGGTCCGACACGCCTGGATTGTTGTTAAATATTACATCCGAGATTTTAGGTTGCCTTAGGTTAGGATATATAACGTTATAGACGTATATACTGTTCCCACCGAGAAGTAGGGTCCGACACACGTGGAATGTTGTCAAATGTTACATCCGAGGTGTTAGGTTGCCTTAGGTTAGGTTATATGACGTTATAGACGTACATAATGTTCCCACCGGGAAGTACGTCCGACACGCCTGGATTGTTGTCAAATATTACATCCGAGATGTTAGGTTGCCTTATTTTAGGATGTATAACGTTATAGACGTATATGCAGTTCCCACCGAGAAGAAGGTTCCGACACACGTGGAATGTAGTCAAATGTTACATCCGAGGTGTTAGGTTGCCTTAGGTTAGGTTATATGACGTTATAGACGCATATAATGTTCCCACCGAGAAGTAGGGTCCGACACATATGGAATCTTGTCAAATGTTACATCCGAGGTATTAGGTTGCCTTAGGTTAGGATATACAACGTTATAGACGCATATAATGTTCCCACCGAGAAGTAGGGTCCGACTCGCCAGGAATGTTGTCAAATGCTACATCTGAGGTGCTAGGTTGCCTTAGGTTAGGATATATAACGTTTTAGACGCATATAATGTTCCCACCGAGAAGTAGGTCCGACACGCCTGGATTGTTGTCAAATATTACATCCGAGATGTTAGGTTGCCTTAGGTTAGGTTGTATGACGTTATAGACGCATATAATGTTCCCACCGAGAAGTAGGGTCCGACACATATGGAATCTTGTCAAATGTTACATCCGAGGTGTTAGGTTGCCTTAGGTTAGGATATACAACGTTATAGACGCATATAATGTTCCCACCGAGAAGTAGGGTCCGACTCGCCAGGAATGTTGTCAAATGTTACATCTGAGGTGTTAGCTTGCCTTAGGTGAGGATATATAACGTTATAGACGCATATAATGTTCCCACCGGGAAGTAGGGCCCGACACGCTTGGAATGTTGTCGAATGTTACATCCGAGGTGTTAGGTTGCCTTAGGTTAGGTTATATGACGTTATAGACGCATATAATGTTCCCACCGAGAAGTAGGTCCGACACGCCTGGATTGTTGTCAAATATTACATCCGAGATATTAGGTTGCCTTAGGTTAGGATATATAACGTTATAGACGCATATAATGTTCCCACCGATAAGTAGGGTCCGACACGCCAGGAATATTGTCAAATATTACATCCGAGTTATTAGGTTGCCTTAGGATAGTATATATAACGTTATAGACGCATTTAATGCTCCCACCGAGAAGTAGGGTCCGACTCGCCAGGAATGTTGTCAAATGTTACATCTGAGGTGCTAGGTTGCCTTAGGTTAGGATATATAACGTTATAGACGCATATAATGTTCCCACCGGGAAGTAGAGCCCGACACGCTTGGAATGTTGTCGAATGTTACATCCGAGGTGTTAGGTTGCCTTAGGTTAGGTTATATGACGTTATAGACGCATATAATGTTCCCACCGAGAAGTAGGTCCGACACGCCTGGATTGTTGTCAAATATTACATCCGAGATATTAGGTTGCCTTAGGTTAGGATATATAACGTTATAGACGCATATAATGTTCCCACCGATAAGTAGGGTCCGACACGCCAGGAATATTGTCAAATATTACATCCGAGTTATTAGGTTGCCTTAGGATAGGATATATAACGTTATAGACGCATTTAATGCTCCCACTGAGATGTAGGGTCCGACTCGCCAGGAATGTTGTCAAATGTTACATCTGAGGTGCTAGGTTGCCTTAGGTTAGGATATATAACGTTATAGACGCATATAATGTTCCCACCGAGAAGTAGGGCCCGACACGCTTGGAATGTTGCCAAATGTTATATCCGAGGTGTTAGGTTGCCTTAGGTTAGGTTCTATGACGTTATAGACGCATATAATGTTCCCACCGAGAAGTAGGTCCGACACGCCTGGATTGTTGTCAAATATTACATCCGAGATTTTAGGTTGCCTTAGGTTAGGATATATAACGTTATAGACGTATATACTGTTCCCACCGAGAAGTAGGGTCCGACACACGTGGAATGTTGTCAAATGTTACATCCGAGGTGTTAGGTTGCCTTAGGTTAGGTTATATGACGTTATAGACGTATATAATGTTCCCACCGGGAAGTAGGGTCCGACACAACAGGAATATTGACAAATATTACATCCGAGTTGTTAGGTTGCCTTATTTTACGATATACAGCGTTATAGACGCATACAATGTTCCCATCGAGAAGTAGGGTCCGACAGGTTTGGAATGTTGGCAAATATTACATCCGAGGAGTTAGGTTGCCTTAGGTTAGGATATACAACGTTATAGACGCATATAATGTTCCCACCGAGAAGTAGGGTCCGACTCGCCAGGAATGTTGTCAAATGTTACATCTGAGGTGTTAGGTTGCCTTAGGTGAGGATATATAACGTTATAGACGCATATAATGTTCCCACCGCGAAGTAGGGCCCGACACGCTTGGAATGTTGTCAAATGCTACATCCGAGGTGTTTGGTTGCCCTAGGTTAGGATATATATCGTTATAGACGCATATAATGTTCCCACCGATAAGTAGGGTCTGACACGCCAGGAATATTGTCAAATGTTACATCCGAGTTATTAGGTTGCCTTAGGATAGGATATATAACGTTATAGACGCATTTAATGTTCCCACCGAAAAGTAGGGTCCGAATCGCCAGGAATGTTGTCAAATGCTACATCTGAGGTGCTAGGTTGCCTTAGGTTAGGATATATAACGTTATAGACGCATATAATGTTCCCACCGAGAAGTAGGTCCGACACGCCTGGATTGTTGTCAAATATTACATCCGAGATGTTAGGTTGCCTTAGGTTAGGTTGTATGGCGTTATAGACGCATATAATGTTCCCACCGAGAAGTAGGGTCCGACACATATGGAATCTTGTCAAATGTTACATCCGAGGTGTTAGGTTGCCTTAGGTTAGGATATACAACGTTATAGACGCATATAATGTTCCCACCGAGGAATAGGGTCCGACTCGCCAGGAATGTTGTCAAATGTTACATCTGAGGTGTTAGCTTGCCTTAGGTGAGGATATATAACGTTATAGACGCATATAATGTTCCCACCGGGAAGTAGGGCCCGACACGCTTGGAATGTTGTCAAATGTTACATCCGAGATGTTAGGTTGCCTTAGGTTAGGTTATATGACGTTATAGACGCATATAATGTTCCCACCGAGAAGTAGGTCCGACACGCCTGGATTGTTGTCAAATATTACATCCGAGATATTAGGTTGCGTTAGGTTAGGATATATAACGTTATAGACGCATATAATGTTCCCACCGATAAGTAGGGTCCGACACGCCAGGAATATTGTCAAATATTACATCCGAGTTATTAGGTTGCCTTAGGATAGGATATATAACGTTATAGACGCATTTAATGTTCCCACCGAGAAGTAGGGTCCGACACATATGGAATCTTGTCAAATGTTACATCCGAGGTGCTAGGTTGCCTTAGGTTAGGATATACAACGTTATTGACGCATATAAAGCTCCCACCGAGAAGTAGGGTCCGACACACCTGGAATATTGTCAACTATTACATCCGAGTTGTTAGGTTGCCTTATTTTACGATATACAGCGTTATAGACGCATACAATGTTCCCACCGAGGAGTAGGGCCCGACACGCTTGGAATGTTGTCAAATGTTACATCCGAGGTGTTAGGTTGCCTTAGGTTAGGTTATATGACGTTATAGACGCGTATAATGTTCCCACCGAGAATTTGGGTCCGACACACGTGGAATGTTGTCAAATGTTACATCCGAGGTGTTAGGTTGCCTTAGGTTAGGTTATATGACGTTATAGACGCATATAATGTTCCCACCGAGAAGTAGGTCCGACACGCCTGGATTGTTGTCAAATATTACATCCGAGATGTTAGGTTGCCTTAGGTTAGGTTGTATGACGTTATAGACGCATATAATGTTCCCACCGAGAAGTAGGGTCCGACACATATGCAATCTTGGCAAATGTTACATCCGAGGTGTTAAGTTGCCTTAGGTTAGGATATACAACGTTATAGACGCATATAATGTTCCCACCGAGAAGTAGGGTCCGACTCGCCAGGAATGTTGTCAAATGTTACATCTGAGGTGTTAGGTTGCCTTAAGTGAGGATATATAACGTTATAGACCCATATAATGTTCCCACCGAGAAGTAGGGCCCGACACGCTTGGAATGTTGTCAAATGTTACATCCGAGGTGTTAGGTTGCCTTAGGTTAGGTTATATGACGTTATAGACGCATATAATGTTCCCACCTAGAAGTAGGTCCGACACGCCTAGTTTGTTGTCAAACATTACATCCGAGATGTTAGGTTGCCTTAGGTTAGTATATATAACGTTATAGACGTATATACTGTTCTCACCGTGAAGTAGGGTCCGACACAACAGGAATATTGACAAATATTACATCCGAGTTGTTAGGTTGCCTTATTTTACGATATACAGCGTTATAGACGCATACAATGTTCCCATCGAGAAGTAGGGTCCGACAGGTTTGGAATGTTGGCAAATATTACATCCGAGGAGTTAGGTTGCCTTAGGTTAGGATATATAACGTTATAGACGCATATAATGTTCCCACGGAGAAGTAGGGTCCGACACGCCAGGAATATTGTCAAATATTACATCCGAGTTATTAGGTTGCCTTAGGATAGGATATATAACGTTATAGACGCATTTAATGTTCCCACCGAGAAGTAGGGTCCGACTCGCCAGGAATGTTGTCAAATGTTACATCTGAGGTGCTAGGTTGCCTTGGGTTAGGATATATAACGTTATAGACGCATATAATGTTCCCACCGAGAAGTAGGGCCCGACACGCTTGGAATGTTGCCAAATGTTATATCCGAGGTGTTAGGTTGCCTTAGGATAGGATATATAACGTTATAGACGCATTTAATATTCCCACCGAGAAGTAGGGTCCGACTCGCCAGGAATGTTGTCAAATGTTACATCTGAGGTGCTAGGTTGCCTTGGGTTAGGATATATAACGTTATAGACGCATATAATGTTCCCACCGAGAAGTAGGGCCCGACACGCTTGGAATGTTGCCAAATGTTATATCCGAGGTGTTAGGTTGCCTTAGGTTAGGTTCTATGACGTTATAGACGCATATAGTGTTCCCACCGAGAAGTAGGTCCGACACGCCTGGATTGTTGTTAAATATTACATCCGAGATTTTAGGTTGCCTTAGGTTAGGATATATAACGTTATAGACGTATATACTGTTCCCACCGAGAAGTAGGGTCCGACACACGTGGAATGTTGTCAAATGTTACATCCGAGGTGTTAGGTTGCCTTAGGTTAGGTTATATGACGTTATAGACGTACATAATGTTCCCACCGGGAAGTACGTCCGGCACGCCTGGATTGTTGTCAAATATTACATCCGAGATGTTAGGTTGCCTTATTTTAGGATGTATAACGTTATAGACGTATATGCTGTTCCCACCGAGAAGAAGGTTCCGACACACGTGGAATGTAGTCAAATGTTACATCCGAGGTGTTAGGTTGCCTTAGGTTAGGTTATATGACGTTATAGACGCATATAATGTTCCCACCGAGAAGTAGGGTCCGACACATATGGAATCTTGTCAAATGTTACATCCGAGGTATTAGGTTGCCTTAGGTTAGGATATACAACGTTATAGACGCATATAATGTTCCCACCGAGAAGTAGGGTCCGACTCGCCAGGAATGTTGTCAAATGCTACATCTGAGGTGCTAGGTTGCCTTAGGTTAGGATATATAACGTTTTAGACGCATATAATGTTCCCACCGAGAAGTAGGTCCGACACGCCTGGATTGTTGTCAAATATTACATCCGAGATGTTAGGTTGCCTTAGGTTAGGTTGTATGACGTTATAGACGCATATAATGTTCCCACCGAGAAGTAGGGTCCGACACATATGGAATCTTGTCAAATGTTACATCCGAGGTGTTAGGTTGCCTTAGGTTAGGATATACAACGTTATAGACGCATATAATGTTCCCACCGAGAAGTAGGGTCCGACTCGCCAGGAATGTTGTCAAATGTTACATCTGAGGTGTTAGCTTGCCTTAGGTGAGGATATATAACGTTATAGACGCATATAATGTTCCCACCGGGAAGTAGGGCCCGACACGCTTGGAATGTTGTCGAATGTTACATCCGAGGTGTTAGGTTGCCTTAGGTTAGGTTATATGACGTTATAGACGCATATAATGTTCCCACCGAGAAGTAGGTCCGACACGCCTGGATTGTTGTCAAATATTACATCCGAGATATTAGGTTGCCTTAGGTTAGGATATATAACGTTATAGACGCATATAATGTTCCCACCGATAAGTAGGGTCCGACACGCCAGGAATATTGTCAAATATTACATCCGAGTTATTAGGTTGCCTTAGGATAGTATATATAACGTTATAGACGCATTTAATGCTCCCACCGAGAAGTAGGGTCCGACTCGCCAGGAATGTTGTCAAATGTTACATCTGAGGTGCTAGGTTGCCTTAGGTTAGGATATATAACGTTATAGACGCATATAATGTTCCCACCGGGAAGTAGAGCCCGACACGCTTGGAATGTTGTCGAATGTTACATCCGAGGTGTTAGGTTGCCTTAGGTTAGGTTATATGACGTTATAGACGCATATAATGTTCCCACCGAGAAGTAGGTCCGACACGCCTGGATTGTTGTCAAATATTACATCCGAGATATTAGGTTGCCTTAGGTTAGGATATATAACGTTATAGACGCATATAATGTTCCCACCGATAAGTAGGGTCCGACACGCCAGGAATATTGTCAAATATTACATCCGAGTTATTAGGTTGCCTTAGGATAGGATATATAACGTTATAGACGCATTTAATGCTCCCACTGAGATGTAGGGTCCGACTCGCCAGGAATGTTGTCAAATGTTACATCTGAGGTGCTAGGTTGCCTTAGGTTAGGATATATAACGTTATAGACGCATATAATGTTCCCACCGAGAAGTAGGGCCCGACACGCTTGGAATGTTGCCAAATGTTATATCCGAGGTGTTAGGTTGCCTTAGGTTAGGTTCTATGACGTTATAGACGCATATAATGTTCCCACAGAGAAGTAGGTCCGACACGCCTGGATTGTTGTCAAATATTACATCCGAGGTGCTAGGTTGCCTTAGGTTATGATATACAACGTTATAGACGCATATAATGTTCCCACCGAGAAGTAGGGTCCGACACATATGGAATCTTGTCAAATGTTACATCCGAGGTGCTAGGTTGCCTTAGGTTAGGATATACAACGTTATTGACGCATATAGAGCTCCCACCGAGAAGTAGGGTCCGACACACCTGGAATATTGTCAACTATTACATCCGAGTTGTTAGGTTGCCTTATTTTACGATATACAGCGTTATAGACGCATACAATGTTCCCACCGAGAAGTAGGGCCCGACAGGTTTGGAATGTTGGCAAATATTACATCCGAGGAGTTAGGTTGCCTTAGGTTAGGATATACAACGTTATAGACGCATATAATGTTCCCACCGAGAAGTAGGGTCCGACACACCTGGAATGTTGTCAAATGTTACATCCGAGGCGTTAGGTTGCCTTAGGTTAGGATATATAACGTTACAGACGCATATAATGTTCCCACCGAGAAGTAGGGTCCGACACACCTGGAATGATGTCAATTGTTACATGCGAGGTGTTAGATTGCCTTAGGTTAGGATATATAGCGTTATAGACGCATACAATGTTCCCACCGAGAAGTAGGGCCCGACAGGTTTGGAATGTTGGCAAATATTACATCCGAGGAGTTAGGTTGCCTTAGGTTAGGATATACAACGTTATAGACTCATATAAGGTTCCCACCGAGAAGTAGGGTCCGACACGCCAGGAATATTGTCATATATTACATCCGAGTTATTAGGTTGCCTTAGGATAGGATATATAACGTTATAGACGCATTTAATGTTCCCACCGAGAAGTAGGGTCCGACTCGCCAGGAATGTTGTCAAATGTTACATCCGAGGTGCTAGGTTCCCTTAGGTTAGGATATATAACGTTATAGACTTATATAATGTTCCCACCGAGAAGTAGGGCCCGACAGGTTTGGAATGTTGTCAAATGTTACCTCCGAGTTGTTAGGTTTCCTTAGGGTAGGATATATAACGTTATAGACGCATATAATGTTCCCACTGAGAAGTAGGATCCGACTCGCCTGGAATGTTGTCAAATGTTACATCCGAGGTGCTAGATTGCCTTAGGTTAGGATATAAAACGTTATAGACGCATATAATGTTCCCACCGAGAAGTAGGGTCCGACACACATGGAATCTTGTCA
Source organism: Xylocopa violacea (assembly GCA_963969225.1). NCBI lineage: Eukaryota > Metazoa > Arthropoda > Insecta > Hymenoptera > Apidae > Xylocopa > Xylocopa violacea. Next base: position 7,758,615 of record CAXAJV010000019.1, on the reverse strand, counting down.
AATTTTACATCCGAGGTGTTAGGTTGCCTTAGGTTAGGATATATAACGTTATAGACGCATATAATGTTCCCACCGAGAAGTAGGGTCCGATTCGCCAGAAATGTTGTCAAATGTTACATCCGAGGTGTTTGATTGCCTTAGGTTAGGATATACAACGTTATAGACGCATATAATGTTCCAACCGAGAAGTAGGTCCGACACGCCTGGATTGTTGTCAAATATTACATCCGAGATGTAAGGTTGCCTTAGGTTAGGATATATAACGTTATAGACGTATATACTGTTCTCACCGTGAAGTAGGGTTCGACACAACAGGAATATTGACAAATATTACATCCGAGTTGTTAGGTTGCCTTATTTTACGATATACAGCGTTATAGACGCATACAATGTTCCCATCGAGAAGTAGGGTCCGACAGGTTTGGAATGTTGGCAAATATTACATCCGAGGAGTTAGGTTGCCTTAGGTTAGGATATATAACGTTATAGACCCATATAATGTTCGCACGGAGATGTAGGTCCCGGCACGCTTGGAATGTTGTCAAATGTTACATCCGAGGTTTTAGGTTGCCTTAGGTTAGGTTATATGACGTTATAGACGCTTATAATTTTCCCACCGAGAAGTAGGTCCGACACGCCTGGATTGTTGTCAAATATTACATCCGAGATATTAGGTTGCCTTAGGTTAGGATATATAACGTTATAGACGCATATAATGTTCCCACCGATAAGTAGGGTCCGACACGCCAGGAATATTGTCAAATATTACATCCGAGTTATTAGGTTGCCTTAGGATAGGATATATAACGTTATAGACGCATTTAATGCTCCCACCGAGATGTAGGGTCCGACTCGCCAGGAATGTTGTCAAATGTTACATCTGAGGTGCTAGGTTGCCTTAGGTTAGGATATATAACGTTATAGACGCATATAATGTTCCCACCGAGAAGTAGGGCCCGACACGCTTGGAATGTTGCCAAATGTTATATCCGAGGTGTTAGGTTGCCTTAGGTTAGGTTCTATGACGTTATAGACGCATATAATGTTCCCACCGAGAAGTAGGTCCGACACGCCTGGATTGTTGTCAAATATTACATCCGAGATTTTAGGTTGCCTTAGGTTAGGATATATAACGTTATAGACGTATATACTGTTCCCACCGAGAAGTAGGGTCCGACACACGTGGAATGTTGTCAAATGTTACATCCGAGGTGTTAGGTTGCCTTAGGTTAGGATATACAACGTTATTGACGCATATAGAGCTCCCACCGAGAAGTAGGGTCCGACACACCTGGAATATTGTCAACTATTACATCCGAGTTGTTAGGTTGCCTTATTTTACGATATACAGCGTTATAGACGCATACAATGTTCCCATCGAGAAGTAGGGTCCGACAGGTTTGGAATGTTGGCAAATATTACATCCGAGGAGTTAGGTTGCCTTAGGTTAGGATATATAACGTTATAGACGCATATAATGTTCGCACGGAGATGTAGGTCCCGACACGCTTGGAATGTTGTCAAATGTTACATCCGAGGTTTTAGGTTGCCTTAGGTTAGGTTATATGACGTTATAGACGCTTATAATTTTCCCACCGAGAAGTAGGTCCGACAGGCCTGGATTGTTGTCAAATATTACATCCGAGATATTAGGTTGCCTTAGGTTAGGATATATAACGTTATAGACGCATATAATGTTCCCACCGATAAGTAGGGTCCGACACGCCAGGAATATTGTCAAATATTACATCCGAGTTATTAGGTTGCCTTAGGATAGGATATATAACGTTATAGACTCATATAAGGTTCCCACCGAGAAGTAGGGTCCGACACGCCAGGAATATTGTCAAATATTACATCCGAGTTATTAGGTTGCCTTAGGATAGCATATATAACGTTATAGACGCATTTAATGTTCCCACCGAGAAGTAGGGTCCGACTCGCCAGGAATGTTGTCAAATGTTACATCCGAGGTGCTAGGTTCCCTTAGGTTAGGATATATAACGTTATAGACTTATATAATGTTCCCACCGAGAAGTAGGGCCCGACAGGTTTGGAATGTTGTCAAATGTTACCTCCGAGTTGTTAGGTTTCCTTAGAGTAGGATATATAACGTTATAGACGCATATAATGTTCCCACTGAGAAGTAGGATCCGACTCGCCTGGAATGTTGTCAAATGTTACATCCGAGGTGCTAGATTGCCTTAGGTTAGGATATAAAACGTTATAGACGCATATAATGTTCCCACCGAGAAGTAGGGTCCGACACACATGGAATCTTGTCAAATTTTACATCCGAGGTGTTAGGTTGCCTTAGGTTAGGATATATAACGTTATAGACGCATATAATGTTCCCACCGAGAAGTAGGATCCGATTCGCCAGAAATGTTGTCAAATGTTACATCCGAGGTGTTTGATTGCCTTAGGTTAGGATATACAACGTTATAGACGCATATAATGTTCCAACCGAGAAGTAGGTCCGACACGCCTGGATTGTTGTCAAATATTACATCCGAGATGTAAGGTTGCCTTAGGTTAGGATATATAACGTTATAGACGCATATAATGTTCCCACCGATAAGTAGGGTCCGACACGCCAGGAATATTGTCAAATATTACATACGAGTTATTAGGTTGCCTTAGGATAGGATATATAACGTTATAGACGCATTTAATGCTCCCACCGAGATGCAGGGTCCGACTCGCCAGGAATGTTGTCAAATGTTACATCTGAGGTGCTAGGTTGCCTTAGGTTAGGATATATAACGTTATAGACGCATATAATGTTCCCACCGCGAAGTAGGGCCCGACACGCTTGGAATGTTGTCAAATGTTACATCCGAGGTGTTTGGTTGCCCTAGGTTAGGATATATAACGTTATAGACGCATATAATGTTCCCACCGATAAGTAGGGTCTGACACGCCAGGAATATTGTCAAATATTACATCCGAGTTACTAGGTTGCCTTAGGATAGGATATATAACGTTATAGACGCATTTAATGTTCCCACCGAAAAGTAGGGTCCGACTCGCCAGGAATGATGTCAAATGTTACATCTGAGGTGTTAGCTTGCCTTAGGTGAGGATATATAACGTTATAGACGCATATAATGTTCCCACCGGGAAGTAGGTCCGACAAGCCTAGTTTGTTGTCAAACATTACATCCGAGATGTTAGGTTGCCTTAGGTTAGGATATATAACGTTATAGACGGATATACTGTTCCCACCGTGAAGTAGGGTCCGACACACCAGGAATATTGACAAATATTACATCCGAGTTGTTAGGTTGCCTTATTTTACGATATACAGCGTTATAGACGCATACAATGTTCCCACCGAGAAGTAGGTCCGACACGCCTGGATTGTTGTCAAATATTACATCCGAGATATTAGGTTGCCTTAGGTTAGGATATATAACGTTATAGACGCATATAATGTTCCCACCGATAAGTAGTGTCCGACACGCCAGGAATATTTTCAAATATTACATCCGAGTTATTAGGTTGCCTTAGGATAGGATATATAACGTTATAGACGCATTTAATGTTCCCAACGAGAAGTAGGGTCCGACTCGCCAGGAATGTTGTCAAATGTTACATCTGAGGTGCTAGGTTGCCTTAGGTTAGGATATATAACGTTATAGAAGCATATAATGTTCCCACCGAGAAGTAGGTCCGACACGCCTGGATTGTTGTCAAATATTACATCCGAGATTTTAGGTTGCCTTAGGTTAGGATATATAACGTTATAGACGTATATACTGTTCCCACCGAGAAGTAGGGTCCGACACACGTGGAATGTTGTCAAATGTTACATCCGAGGTGTTAGGTTGCCTTAGGTTAGGTTATATGACGTTATAGACGTATATAATGTTCCCACCCGGAAGTAGGTCCGACACGCCTGGATTGTTGTCAAATATTACATCCGAGATGTTAGGTTGCCTTAGGTTAGGATATATAACGTTATAGACGTATATACTCTTCCCACCGAGAAGTAGGGTCCGACACACGTGGAATGTTGTCAAATGTTACATCTGAGGTGCTAGGTTGCCTTAGGTTAGGATATATAACGTTATAGACGCATATAATGTTCCCACCGAGAAGTAGGGCCCGACACGCTTGGAATGTTGCCAAATGTTATATCCGAGGTGTTAGGTTGCCTTAGGTTAGGTTCTATGACGTTATAGACGCATATAATGTTCCCACAGAGAAGTAGGTCCGACACGCCTGGATTGTTGTCAAATATTACATCCGAGATTTTAGGTTGCCTTAGGTTAGGATATATAACGTTATAGACGTATATACTGTTCCCACCGAGAAGTAGGGTCCGACACACGTGGAATGTTGTCAAATGTTACATCCGAGGTGTTAGGTTGCCTTAGGTTAGGATATACAACGTTATTGACGCATATAGAGCTCCCACCGAGAAGTAGGGTCCGACACACCTGGAATATTGTCAACTATTACATCCGAGTTGTTAGGTTGCCTTATTTTACGATATACAGCGTTATAGACGCATACAATGTTCCCATCGAGAAGTAGGGTCCGACAGGTTTGGAATGTTGTCAAATGTTACATCCGAGGTTTTAGGTTGCCTTAGGTTAGGTTATATGACGTTATAGACGCTTATAATTTTCCCACCGAGAAGTAGGTCCGACAGGCCTGGATTGTTGTCAAATATTACATCCGAGATATTAGGTTGCCTTAGGTTAGGATATATAACGTTATAGACGCATATAATGTTCGCACGGAGATGTAGGTCCCGGCACGCTTGGAATGTTGTCAAATGTTACATCCGAGGTTTTAGGTTGCCTTAGGTTAGGTTATATGACGTTATAGACGCTTATAATTTTCCCACCGAGAAGTAGGTCCGACACGCCTGGATTGTTGTCAAATATTACATCCGAGATATTAGGTTGCCTTAGGTTAGGATATATAACGTTATAGACGCATATAATGTTCCCACCGATAAGTAGGGTCCGACACGCCAGGAATATTGTCAAATATTACATCCGAGTTATTAGGTTGCCTTAGGATAGGATATATAACGTTATAGACGCATTTAATGCTCCCACCGAGATGTAGGGTCCGACTCGCCAGGAATGTTGTCAAATGTTACATCTGAGGTGCTAGGTTGCCTTAGGTTAGGATATATAACGTTATAGACGCATATAATGTTCCCACCGAGAAGTAGGGCCCGACACGCTTGGAATGTTGCCAAATGTTATATCCGAGGTGTTAGGTTGCCTTAGGTTAGGTTCTATGACGTTATAGACGCATATAATGTTCCCACAGAGAAGTAGGTCCGACACGCCTGGATTGTTGTCAAATATTACATCCGAGATTTTAGGTTGCCTTAGGTTAGGATATATAACGTTATAGACGTATATACTGTTCCCACCGAGAAGTAGGGTCCGACACACGTGGAATGTTGTCAAATGTTACATCCGAGGTGTTAGGTTGCCTTAGGTTAGGATATACAACGTTATTGACGCATATAGAGCTCCCACCGAGAAGTAAGGTCCGACACACCTGGAATATTGTCAACTATTACATCCGAGTTGTTAGGTTGCCTTATTTTACGATATACAGCGTTATAGACGCATACAATGTTCCCATCGAGAAGTAGGGTCCGACAGGTTTGGAATGTTGTCAAATGTTACATCCGAGGTTTTAGGTTGCCTTAGGTTAGGTTATATGACGTTATAGACGCTTATAATTTTCCCACCGAGAAGTAGGTCCGACAGGCCTGGATTGTTGTCAAATATTACATCCGAGATATTAGGTTGCCTTAGGTTAGGATATATAACGTTATAGACGCATATAATGTTCGCACGGAGATGTAGGTCCCGGCACGCTTGGAATGTTGTCAAATGTTACATCCGAGGTTTTAGGTTGCCTTAGGTTAGGTTATATGACGTTATAGACGCTTATAATTTTCCCACCGAGAAGTAGGTCCGACACGCCTGGATTGTTGTCAAATATTACATCCGAGATATTAGGTTGCCTTAGGTTAGGATATATAACGTTATAGACGCATATAATGTTCCCACCGATAAGTAGGGTCCGACACGCCAGGAATATTGTCAAATATTAAATCCGAGTTATTAGGTTGCCTTAGGATAGGATATATAACGTTATAGACGCATTTAATGCTCCCACCGAGATGTAGGGTCCGACTCGCCAGGAATGTTGTCAAATGTTACATCTGAGGTGCTAGGTTGCCTTAGGTTAGGATATATAACGTTATAGACGCATATAATGTTCCCACCGAGAAGTAGGGCCCGACACGCTTGGAATGTTGCCAAATGTTATATCCGAGGTGTTAGGTTGCCTTAGGTTAGGTTCTATGACGTTATAGACGCATATAATGTTCCCACCGAGAAGTAGGTCCGACACGCCTGGATTGTTGTCAAATATTACATCCGAGATTTTAGGTTGCCTTAGGTTAGGATATATAACGTTATAGACGTATATACTGTTCCCACCGAGAAGTAGGGTCCGACACACGTGGAATGTTGTCAAATGTTACATCCGAGGTGTTAGGTTGCCTTAGGTTAGGATATACAACGTTATTGACGCATATAGAGCTCCCACCGAGAAGTAGGGTCCGACACACCTGGAATATTGTCAACTATTACATCCGAGTTGTTAGGTTGCCTTATTTTACGATATACTGCGTTATAGACGCATACAATGTTCCCACCGAGAAGTAGGGCCCGACAGGTTTGGAATGTTGGCAAATCTTACATCCGAGGAGTTAGGTTGCCTTAGGTTAGGATATACAACGTTATAGACGCATATAATGTTCCCACCGAGAAGTAGGGTCCGACACACCTGGAATGTTGTCAAATGTTACATCCGAGGCGTTATGTTGCCTTAGGTTAGGATATATAACGTTACAGACGCATATAACGTTCCCACCGAGAAGTAGGGTCCGACACACCTGGAATGATGTCAATTGTTACATCCGAGGTGTTAGATTGCCTTAGGTTAGGATATATAGCGTTATAGACGCATACAATGTTCCCACCGAGAAGTAGGGCCCGACAGGTTTGGAATGTTGGCAAATATTACATCCGAGGAGTTAGGTTGCCTTAGGTTAGGATATACAACGTTATAGACTCATATAAGGTTCCCACCGAGAAGTAGGGTCCGACACGCCAGGAATATTGTCAAATATTACATCCGAGTTATTAGGTTGCCTTAGGATAGGATATATAACGTTATAGACGCATTTAATGTTCCCACCGAGAAGTAGGGTCCGACTCGCCAGGAATGTTGTCAAATGTTACATCCGAGGTGCTAGGTTCCCTTAGGTTAGGATATATAACGTTATAGACTTATATAATGTTCCCACCGAGAAGTAGGGCCCGACAGGTTTGGAATGTTGTCAAATGTTACCTCCGAGTTGTTAGGTTTCCTTAGAGTAGGATATATAACGTTATAGACGCATATAATGTTCCCACTGAGAAGTAGGATCCGACTCGCCTGGAATGTTGTCAAATGTTACATCCGAGGTGCTAGATTGCCTTAGGTTAGGATATAAAACGTTATAGACGCATATAATGTTCCCACCGAGAAGTAGGGTCCGACACACATGGAATCTTGTCAAATTTTACATCCGAGGTGTTAGGTTGCCTTAGGTTAGGATATATAACGTTATAGACGCATATAATGTTCCCACCGAGAAGTAGGATCCGATTCGCCAGAAATGTTGTCAAATGTTACATCCGAGGTGTTTGATTGCCTTAGGTTAGGATATACAACGTTATAGACGCATATAATGTTCCAACCGAGAAGTAGGTCCGACACGCCTGGATTGTTGTCAAATATTACATCCGAGATCTAAGGTTGCCTTAGGTTAGGATATATAACGTTATAGACGCATATAATGTTCCCACCGATAAGTAGGGTCCGACACGCCAGGAATATTGTCAAATATTACATCCGAGTTATTAGGTTGCCTTAGGATAGGATATATAACGTTATAGACGCATTTAATGCTCCCACCGAGATGTAGGGTCCGACTCGCCAGGAATGTTGTCGAATGTTACATCCGAGGTGTTAGGTTGCCTTAGGTTAGGTTATATGACGTTATAGACGCATATAATGTTCCCACCGAGAAGTAGGTCCGACACGCCTGGATTGTTGTCAAATATTACATCCGAGATTTTAGGTTGCCTTAGGTTAGGATATACAACGTTATAGACGCATATAATGTTCCCACCGATAAGTAGGGCCCGACACGCCAGGAATATTGTCAAATATTACATCCGAGTTATTAGGTTGCCTTAGGATAGGATATATAACGTTATAGACGCATTTAATGGTCCCACCGAGAAGTAGGGTCCGACTCGCCAGGAATGTTGTCAAATGTTACATCTGAGGTGCTAGGTTGCCTTAGGTGAGGATATATAACGTTATAGACGCATATAATGTTCCCACCGGGAAGTAGGGCCCGACACGCCTGGATTGTTGTCAAATATTACATCCGAGATTTTAGGTTGCCTTAGGTTAGGATATATAACGTTATAAACGTATATACTGTTCCCACCGAGAAGTAGGGTCCGACACACGTGGAATGTTGTCAAATGTTACATCCGAGGTGTTAGGTTGCCTTAGGTTAGGTTATATGACGTTATAGACGTATATAATGTTCCCACCCGGAAGTAGGTCCGACACGCCTGGATTGTTGTCAAATATTACATCCGAGATGTTAGGTTGCCTTAGGTTAGGATATATAACGTTATAGACGTATATACTCTTCCCACCGAGAAGTAGGGTCCGACACACGTGGAATGTTGTCAAATGTTACATCCGAGGTGCTAGGTTGCCTTAGGTTATGATGTACAACGTCATAGACGCATATAATGTTCCCACCGAGAAGTAGGGTCCGACACGTATGGAATCTTGTCAAATGTTACATCCGAGGCGCTAGGTTGCCTTAGGTTAGGATGTACAACGTTATTGACGCATATAATGCTCCCACCGAGAAGTAGGGTCCGACACACCTGGAATGTTGTCAAATGTTACATCCGAGGTGTTAGGTTAACTTAGGTTGGGATATATAACTTTATAGACGTATACAATGTTCCGACTGAGAAGTAGGGTCCGACTCGCCAGGAATGTTGTCGAATGTTACATCCGAGGTGTTAGGTTGCCTTAGGTTAGGTTAAATGACGTTATAGGCGCATATAATGTTCCCAATGAGAAGTAGGGTTCGACACATATGGAATCTTGTCAAATATTACATCTGACGTGTTAGGTTGCCTTAGGTTAGGATATATAACATTATAGACGTATATACTGTTCCCACCGTGAACTAGGGCCCGACACACCAGGAATATTGACAACTATTACATCCGAGTTGTTAGGTTGCCTTATTTTACGATATACAGCGTTATAGACGCATACAATGTTCCCACCGAGAAGTAGGGCCCGACAGGTTTGGAATGTTAGCAAATATTACATCCGAGGAGTTAGGTTGCCTTAGGTTAGGATATACAACGCTATAGACGCATATAATGTTCCCACCGAGAAGTAGGGTCTGACTCGCTAGGAATGTTGTCAAATGTTACATCCGAGGTGCTAGGTTGCCTTAGGTTAGGATATATAACGTTATAGACGCATATAATGTTCCCACCGAGAAGTAGGGCCCGACACGCTTGGAATGTTGTCAAATGTTACATCCGAGTTGTTAGGTTGCCTTAGGTTAGGTTATATGACGTTATAGACGCATACAATGTTCCCACCGAGAAGTAGATTCCGTCAGGTTTGGAATGTTGGCAAATATTACATCCGAGGAGTTAGGTTGCCTTAGGTTAGGATATACAACGTTATAGACGCATATAATGTTTCCACCGAGAAGTAGGGTCCGACACACCTGGAATGTTGTCAAATGTTACATCCGAGGCGTTAGGTTGCCTTAGGTTAGGATATATAACGTTACAGACGCATATAATGTTCCCACCGAGAAGTAGGGTCCGACACACCTGGAATGTTGTCAATCGTTACATCCGAGGTGTTAGGTTGCCTTAGGTTAGGATATATAACGTTATAGACGCATACAATGTTCCCACCGAGAAGTAGGCCCGACAGGTTTGGAATGTTGGCAAATATTACATTCGAGGAGTTAGGTTGCCTTAGATTAGGATATACAACGTTATAGACTCATATAAGGTTCCCACCGAAAAGTAGGGTCCGACACGCCAGGAATATTGTCAAATATTACATCCGAGTGATTAGGTTGCCTTAGGATAGGATATATAACGTTATAGACGCATTTAATGTTCCCACCGAGAAGTAGGGTCCGACTCGCCAGGAATGTTCTCAAATGTTACATCCGAGGTGCTAGGTTGCCTTAGGTTAGGATATATAACGTTATAGACTTATATAATGTTCCCACCGAGAAGTACGGCACGACACGCTTGGAGTGTTGTCACATGTTACATCCGAGGTGTTAGGTTGCCTTAGGTTAGGTTATATGACGTTATAGAGGCATATAATGTTCCCACCGAGAAGTAGGTCCGACACGCCTGGATTTTTGTCAAATATTACATCCGAGGTGCTAGGTTACCTTAGGTTAGGATATACAACGTTATAGACGCATATAATGCTCCCACCGAGAAGTAGGGTCCGACACACCTGGAATGTTGTCAAATGTTACATCCGAGGTGTTAGGTTGCCTTAGGTTAGGTTATATGACGTTATAGACGCATATAATGTTCCCACCGAGAAGTAGGTCCGACACGCCTAGTTTGTTGTCAAACATTACATCCGAGATGTTAGGTTGCCTTAGGTTAGGATATATAACGTTATAGACGGATATACTGTGCCCACCGTGAAGTAGGGTCCGACACACCAGGAATATTGACAAATATTACATCCGAGTTGTTAATTTGCCTTATTTTCCGATATACAGCGTTATAGACGCATACAATGTTCCCACCGAGATGTAGGGTTCGACAGGCTTGGAATGTTGGCAAATATTACATCCGTGGAGTTAGGTTGCCTTAGGTTAGGATATACAACGTTATAGACGCATATAATGTTCCCACTGAGAAGTAGGTTCCGACTCGCCTGGAATGTTGTCAAATGTTACATCCGAGGTGTTAGGTTGCCTTAGGTTAGGATATATAACGATATAGACGCATATAATGTTCCCACCGAGAAGTAGGGTCCGATTCGCCAGAAATGTTGTGAAATGTTACATCCGAGGTGTTTGGTTGCCTTAGGTTAGGATATACAACGTTATAGACGCATATAATGTTCCAACCGAGAAGTAGGTCCGACACGCCTGGATTGTTGTCAAATATTACATCCGAGATGTAAGGTTGCCTTAGGTTAGGATATATAACGTTATAGACGTATATACTGTTCTCACCGTGAAGTAGGATCCGACACAACAGGAATATTGACAAATATTACATCCGAGTTGTTAGGTTGCCTTATTTTACGATATACAGCGTTATAGACGCATACAATGTTCCCACCGAGAAGTAGGGTCCGACAGGTTTGGAAGGTTGGCAAATATTACATCCGAGGAGTTAGGTTACCTTAGGTTAGGATATATAACGTTATAGACGAATAAAATGTTCCCACCGAGAAGTAGGGACCGACTCGCCAGGAATGTTGTCAAATGTTACATCTGAGGTGCTAGGTTGCCTTAGGTTAGGATATATAACGTTATAGACGTATATACTGTTCCCACCGAGAAGTAGGTACCGACACACGTGGAATGTTGTCAAATGTTACATCCGAGGTGTTAGGTTGCCTTAGGTTAGGATATATAACATTATAGACGCATATAATGTTCCCACAGAGAAGTAGGTTCCGACTCTCCAGGAATCTTGTCAAATGTTACATCCGAGGTGTTAGGTTGCCTTAGGTTAGGATATACAACGTTATAGACGCATATAGTGTTCCCACCGAGAAGTAGGGTCCGACTCGCCAGGAATGTTGTCAAATGTTACATGTGAGGTGCTAGGTTGCCTTAGGTTAGGATATATAACGTTATAGACGCATATAATGTTCCCACCGAGAAGTAGGGTCCGACTCGCCAGGAATGTTGTCAAATGTTACATCTGAGGTGCTAGGTTGCCTTAGGTTAGGATATATAACGTTATAGGCGCATATAATGTTCCCACCGAGAAGTAGGGCCCGACACGCTTGGAATGTTGCCAAATGTTATATCCGAGGTCTTAGGTTGCCTTAGTTTAGGTTCTATGACGTTATAGACGCATATAATGTTCCCACCGAGATGTAGGTCCGACACGCCTGGATTGTTGTCAAATATTACACCCGAGATTTTAGGTTGCCTTAGATTAGGATATATAACGTTATAGACGTATATACTGTTCCCACCGAGAAGTAGGGTCCGACACACGTGGAATGTTGTCAAATGTTACATCCGAGGTGTTAGGTTGCCTTAGGTTAGGTTATATGACGTTATAGACGTATATATTGTTCCCACCGGGAAGTAGGTCCGACACGCCTGGATTGTTGTCAAATATTACATCCGAGATGTTAGGTTGCCTTAGGTTAGGATATATAACGTTATAGACGTATATGCTGTTCCCACCGAGAAGTAGGGTCCGACACACGTGGAATGTTGTCAAATGTTACATCCGAGGTGTTAGGTTGCCTTAGGTTAGGTTATATGACGTTATAGACATATATAATGTTCCCACCGGGAAGTAGGTCCGACACGCCTGGATTGTTGTCAAATATTACATCCGAGATGTTAGGTTGCCTTAGGTTAGGATATATAACGTTATAGACGTATATGCTGTTCCCACCGAGAAGTAGGTCCGACACGCCTAGTTTGTTGTCAAACATTACATCCGAGATGTTAGGTTGCCTTAGGATAGGATATATAACGTTATAGACGCATTTAATGCTCCCACCGAGATGTAGGGTCCGACTCGCCAGGAATGTTGTCGAATGTTACATCCGAGGTGTTAGGTTGCCTTAGGTTAGGTTATATGACGTTATAGACGCATATAATGTTCCCACCGAGAAGTAGGTCCGACACGCCTGGATTGTTGTCAAATATTACATCCGAGATTTTAGGTTGCCTTAGGTTAGGATATACAACGTTATAGACGCATATAATGTTCCCACCGATAAGTAGGGCCCGACACGCCAGGAATATTGTCAAATATTACATCCGAGTTATTAGGTTGCCTTAGGATAGGATATATAACGTTATAGACGCATTTAATGCTCCCACCGAGAAGTAGGGTCCGACTCGCCAGGAATGTTGTCAAATGTTACATCTGAGGTGCTAGGTTGCCTTAGGTGAGGATATATAACGTTATAGACGCATATAATGTTCCCACCGGGAAGTAGGGCCCGACACGCCTGGATTGTTGTCAAATATTACATCCGAGATTTTAGGTTGCCTTAGGTTAGGATATATAACGTTATAGACGTATATACTGTTCCCACCGAGAAGTAGGGTCCGACACACGTGGAATGTTGTCAAATGTTACATCCGAGGTGTTAGGTTGCCTTAGGTTAGGTTATATGACGTTATAGACGTATATAATGTTCCCACCCGGAAGTAGGTCCGACACGCCTGGATTGTTGTCAAACATTACATCCGAGATGTTAGGTTGCCTTAGGATAGGATATATAACGTTATAGACGCATTTAATGCTCCCACCGAGATGTAGGGTCCGACTCGCCAGGAATGTTGTCGAATGTTACATCCGAGGTGTTAGGTTGCCTTAGGTTAGGTTATATGACGTTATAGACGCATATAATGTTCCCACCGAGAAGTAGGTCCGACACGCCTGGATTGTTGTCAAATATTACATCCGAGATTTTAGGTTGCCTTAGGTTAGGATATACAACGTTATAGACGCATATAATGTTCCCACCGATAAGTAGGGCCCGACACGCCAGGAATATTGTCAAATATTACATCCGAGTTATTAGGTTGCCTTAGGATAGGATATATAACGTTATAGACGCATTTAATGCTCCCACCGAGAAGTAGGGTCCGACTCGCCAGGAATGTTGTCAAATGTTACATCTGAGGTGCTAGGTTGCCTTAGGTGAGGATATATAACGTTATAGACGCATATAATGTTCCCACCGGGAAGTAGGGCCCGACACGCCTGGATTGTTGTCAAATATTACATCCGAGATTTTAGGTTGCCTTAGGTTAGGATATATAACGTTATAGACGTATATACTGTTCCCACCGAGAAGTAGGGTCCGACACACGTGGAATGTTGTCAAATGTTACATCCGAGGTGTTAGGTTGCCTTAGGTTAGGTTATATGACGTTATAGACGTATATAATGTTCCCACCCGGAAGTAGGTCCGACACGCCTGGATTGTTGTCAAATATTACATCCGAGATGTTAGGTTGCCTTAGGTTAGGATATATAACGTTATAGACGTATATACTCTTCCCACCGAGAAGTAGGGTCCGACACACGTGGAATGTTGTCAAATGTTACATCCGAGGTGTTAGGTTGCCTTAGGTTATGATGTACAACGTCATAGACGCATATAATGTTCCCACCGAGAAGTAGGGTCCGACACGTATGGAATCTTGTCAAATGTTACATCCGAGGCGCTAGGTTGCCTTAGGTTAGGATGTACAACGTTATTGACGCATATAATGCTCCCACCGAGAAGTAGGGTCCGACACACCTGGAATGTTGTCAAATGTTACATCCGAGGTGTTAGGTTAACTTAGGTTGGGATATATAACTTTATAGACGTATACAATGTTCCGACTGAGAAGTAGGGTCCGACTCGCCAGGAATGTTGTCGAATGTTACATCCGAGGTGTTAGGTTGCCTTAGGTTAGGTTAAATGACGTTATAGGCGCATATAATGTTCCCAATGAGAAGTAGGGTTCGACACATATGGAATCTTGTCAAATATTACATCTGACGTGTTAGGTTGCCTTAGGTTAGGATATATAACATTATAGACGTATATACTGTTCCCACCGTGAACTAGGGCCCGACACACCAGGAATATTGACAACTATTACATCCGAGTTGTTAGGTTGCCTTATTTTACGATATACAGCGTTATAGACGCATACAATGTTCCCACCGAGAAGTAGGGCCCGACAGGTTTGGAATGTTAGCAAATATTACATCCGAGGAGTTAGGTTGCCTTAGGTTAGGATATACAACGCTATAGACGCATATAATGTTCCCACCGAGAAGTAGGGTCCGACACACCTGGAATGTTGTCAAATGTTACATCCGAGGCGTTAGGTTGCCTTAGGTTAGGATATATAACGTTACAGACGCATATAATGTTCCCACCGAGAAGTAGGGTCCGACACACCTGGAATGTTGTCAATCGTTACATCCGAGGTGTTAGGTTGCCTTAGGTTAGGATATATAACGTTATAGACGCATACAATGTTCCCACCGAGAAGTAGGCCCGACAGGTTTGGAATGTTGGCAAATATTACATTCGAGGAGTTAGGTTGCCTTAGATTAGGATATACAACGTTATAGACTCATATAAGGTTCCCACCGAAAAGTAGGGTCCGACACGCCAGGAATATTGTCAAATATTACATCCGAGTGATTAGGTTGCCTTAGGATAGGATATATAACGTTATAGACGCATTTAATGTTCCCACCGAGAAGTAGGGTCCGACTCGCCAGGAATGTTCTCAAATGTTACATCCGAGGTGCTAGGTTGCCTTAGGTTAGGATATATAACGTTATAGACTTATATAATGTTCCCACCGAGAAGTACGGCACGACACGCTTGGAGTGTTGTCACATGTTACATCCGAGGTGTTAGGTTGCCTTAGGTTAGGTTATATGACGTTATAGAGGCATATAATGTTCGCACCGAGAAGTAGGTCCGACACGCCTGGATTTTTGTCAAATATTACATCCGAGGTGCTAGGTTACCTTAGGTTAGGATATACAACGTTATAGACGCATATAATGCTCCCACCGAGAAGTAGGGTCCGACACACCTGGAATGTTGTCAAATGTTACATCCGAGGTGTTAGGTTGCCTTAGGTTAGGTTATATGACGTTATAGACGCATATAATGTTCCCACCGAGAAGTAGGTCCGACACGCCTAGTTTGTTGTCAAACATTACATCCGAGATGTTAGGTTGCCTTAGGTTAGGATATATAACGTTATAGACGGATATACTGTGCCCACCGTGAAGTAGGGTCCGACACACCAGGAATATTGACAAATATTACATCCGAGTTGTTAATTTGCCTTATTTTCCGATATACAGCGTTATAGACGCATACAATGTTCCCACCGAGATGTAAGGTTCGACAGGCTTGGAATGTTGGCAAATATTACATCCGTGGAGTTAGGTTGCCTTAGGTTAGGATATACAACGTTATAGACGCATATAATGTTCCCACTGAGAAGTAGGTTCCGACTCGCCTGGAATGTTGTCAAATGTTACATCCGAGGTGTTAGGTTGCCTTAGGTTAGGATATATAACGATATAGACGCATATAATGTTCCCACCGAGAAGTAGGGTCCGATTCGCCAGAAATGTTGTGAAATGTTACATCCGAGGTGTTTGGTTGCCTTAGGTTAGGATATACAACGTTATAGACGCATATAATGTTCCAACCGAGAAGTAGGTCCGACACGCCTGGATTGTTGTCAAATATTACATCCGAGATGTAAGGTTGCCTTAGGTTAGGATATATAACGTTATAGACGTATATACTGTTCTCACCGTGAAGTAGGATCCGACACAACAGGAATATTGACAAATAATACATCCGAGTTGTTAGGTTGCCTTATTTTACGATATACAGCGTTATAGACGCATACAATGTTCCCACCGAGAAGTAGGGTCCGACAGGTTTGGAAGGTTGGCAAATATTACATCCGAGGAGTTAGGTTACCTTAGGTTAGGATATATAACGTTATAGACGAATAAAATGTTCCCACCGAGAAGTAGGGACCGACTCGCCAGGAATGTTGTCAAATGTTACATCTGAGGTGCTAGGTTGCCTTAGGTTAGGATATATAACGTTATAGACGTATATACTGTTCCCACCGAGAAGTAGGTACCGACACACGTGGAATGTTGTCAAATGTTACATCCGAGGTGTTAGGTTGCCTTAGGTTAGGATATATAACATTATAGACGCATATAATGTTCCCACAGAGAAGTAGGTTCCGACTCTCCAGGAATCTTGTCAAATGTTACATCCGAGGTGTTAGGTTGCCTTAGGTTAGGATATACAACGTTATAGACGCATATAATGTTCCCACCGAGAAGTAGGGTCCGACTCGCCAGGAATGTTGTCAAATGTTACATGTGAGGTGCTAGGTTGCCTTAGGTTAGGATATATAACGTTATAGACGCATATAATGTTCCCACCGAGAAGTAGGGTCCGACTCGCCAGGAATGTTGTCAAATGTTACATCTGAGGTGCTAGGTTGCCTTAGGTTAGGATATATAACGTTATAGGCGCATATAATGTTCCCACCGAGAAGTAGGGCCCGACACGCTTGGAATGTTGCCAAATGTTATATCCGAGGTCTTAGGTTGCCTTAGTTTAGGTTCTATGACGTTATAGACGCATATAATGTTCCCACCGAGATGTAGGTCCGACACGCCTGGATTGTTGTCAAATATTACACCCGAGATTTTAGGTTGCCTTAGATTAGGATATATAACGTTATAGACGTATATACTGTTCCCACCGAGAAGTAGGGTCCGACACACGTGGAATGTTGTCAAATGTTACATCCGAGGTGTTAGGTTGCCTTAGGTTAGGTTATATGACGTTACAGACGTATATATTGTTCCCACCGGGAAGTAGGTCCGACACGCCTGGATTGTTGTCAAATATTACATCCGAGATGTTAGGTTGCCTTAGGTTAGGATATATAACGTTATAGACGTATATGCTGTTCCCACCGAGAAGTAGGGTCCGACACACGTGGAATGTTGTCAAATGTTACATCCGAGGTGTTAGGTTGCCTTAGGTTAGGTTATATGACGTTATAGACATATATAATGTTCCCACCGGGAAGTAGGTCCGACACGCCTGGATTGTTGTCAAATATTACATCCGAGATGTTAGGTTGCCTTAGGTTACGATATATAACGTTATAGACGTATATGCTGTTCCCACCGAGAAGTAGGTCCGACACGCCTAGTTTGTTGTCAAACATTACATCCGAGATGTTAGGTTGCCTTAGGTTAGGATATATAACGTTATAGACGGATATATTGTTCCCACCGTGAAGTAGGGTCTGACACACCAGGAATATTGACAAATATTACATCCGAGTTGTTAGGTTGCCTTATTTTACGATATACAGCGTTATAGACGCATACAATGTTCCCACCGAGAAGTAGGTCCGACACGCCTGGATTGTTGACAAATATTACATCCGAGATATTAGGTTGCCTTAGGTTAGGATATATAACGTTATAGACGCATATAATGTTCCCACCGATAAGTAGTGTCCGACACGCCAGGAATATTGTCAAATATTACATCCGAGTTATTAGGTTGCCTTAGGATAGGATATATCACGTTATAGACGCATTTAATGTTCCCACCGAGAAGTAGTGTCCGACTCGCCAGGAATGTTGTCAAATGTTACATCTGAGGTGCTAGGTTGCCTTAGGTTAGGATATATAACGTTATAGACGCATATAATGTTCCCACCGAGAAGTAGGTCCGACACGCCTGGATTGTTGTCAAATATTACATCCGAGATGTTAGGTTGCCTTAGGTTAGGATATATAACGTTATAGACGTATATACTGTTCCCACCGATAAGTAGGGTCCGACACACGTGGAATGTTGTCAAATGTTACATCCGAGGTGTTACGTTGCCTTAGGTTAGGATATATAACATTATAGACGCATATAATGTTCCCACTGAGAAGTAGGTTCCGACACTCCAGGAATGTTGTCAAATGTTACATCCGAGGTGCTAGGTTGCCTTAGGTTATGATATACAACGTTATAGACGCACATAATGTTCCCACCGAGAAGTAGGGTCCGACACATATGGAATCTTGTCAAATGTTACATCCGAGGTGCTAGGTTGCCTTAGGTTAGGATATACAACGTTATTGACGCATATAAAGCTCCCACCGAGAAGTAGGGTCCGACACACCTGGAATGTTGTCAAATGTTAAATCCGAGGTGTTAGGTTAACTTAGGTTGGGATATAGAACTTTATAGACGTATACAATGTTCCGACCGAGAAGTAGGGTCCGACTCGCCAGGAATGTTGTCAAATGTTACATCCGAGGTGTTAGGTTGCCTTAGGTTAGGTTATATGACGTTATAGACGCATATAATGTTCCCAATGAGAAGTAGGGTTCGACACATATGGAATCTTGTCAAATATTACATCCGACGTGTTAGGTTGCCTTAGGTTAGGATATAAAACATTATAGACGTATATACTGTTCCCACCGTGAAGTAGGGTCCGACACACCAGGAATATTGACAACTATTACATCCGAGTTGTTAGGTTGCCTTATTTTACGTTATACAGCGTTATAGACGCATACAATGTTCCCACCGAGAAGTAGGGCCCGACAGGTTTGGAATGTTGGCAAATATTACATCCGAGGTGTTAGGTTGCCTTAGGTTAGGATATACAACGTTATAGCCGCATATAATGTTCCCACCGAGAAGTAGGGTCCGACACACCTGGAATGTTGTCAATTGTTACATCCGAGGTGTTAGGTTGCCTTAGGTTAGGATATATAACGTTATAGACGCATACAATGTTCCCACCGAGAAGTAGGGCCCGACAGGTTTGGAATGTTGGCAAATATTACATCCGAGGAGTTAGGTTGCCTTAGGTTAGGATATACAACGTTATAGACTCATATAAGGTTCCCACCGAGAAGTAGGGTCCGACACGCCTGCATTGTTGTCAAATATTACATCCGAGATATTAGGTTGCCTTGGGTTAGGTTATATAACGTTATAGACGCATATAATGTTCCCACCGATAAGTAGGGTCCGACTCGCCAGGAATGTTGTCAAATGTTACATCCGAGGTGCTGGGTTCCCTTAGGTTAGGATATATAACGTTATAGACCTATATAATGTTCCCACCGAGAAGTACGGCCCGACACGCTTGGAGTGTTGTCAAATGTTACATCCGAGGTGTTAGGTTGCCTTAGGTTAGGTTCTATGACGTTATAGACGCATATAGTGTTCCCACCGAGAAGTAGGTCCGACACGCCTGGATTGTTGTCAAATATTACATCCGAGATTTTAGGTTGCCTTAGGTTAGGATATATAACGTTATAGACGTATATACTGTTCCCACCGAGAAGTAGGGTCCGACACACGTGGAATGTTGTCAAATGTTACATCCGAGGTGTTAGGTTGCCTTAGGTTAGGTTATATGACGTTATAGACGCATATAATGTTCCCACAGAGAAGTAGGTCCGACACGCCTGGATTGTTGTCAAATATTACATCCGAGATATTAGGTTGCCTTAGGTTAGGATATATAACGTTATAGACGCATATAATGTTCCCACCGATATGTAGGGTCCGACAAGCCAGGAATATTGTCAAATATTACATCCGAGTTATTAGGTTGCCTTAGGATAGGATATATAACGTTATAGACGCATTTAATGCTCCCACCGAGATGTAGGGTCCGACTCGCCAGGAATGTTGTCAAATGTTACATCTGAGGTGCTAGGTTGCCTTAGGTTAGGATATATAACGTTATAGACGCATATAATGTTCCCACCGAGAAGTAGGGCCCGACACGCTTGGAATGTTGCCAAATGTTATGTCCGAGGTGTTAGGTTGCCTCAGGTTAGGTTCTATGACGTTATAGACGCATATAATGTTCCCACCGAGAAGTAGGTCCGACACGCCTGGATTGTTGTCAAATATTACATCCGACATTTTAGGTTGCCTTAGGTTAGGATATATAACGTTATAGACGTATATACTGTTCCCACCGAGAAGTAGGGTCCGACACACGTGGAATGTTGTCAAATGTTACATCCAAGGTGTTAGGTTTCCTTAGGTTAGGTTATATGACGTTATAGACGTATATAATGTTCCCACCGGGAAGTAGGTCCGACACGCCTGGATTGTTGTCAAACATTACATCCGAGATGTTAGGTTGCCTTAGGTTAGGATATATAACGTTATAGACGTATATGCTGTTCCCACCGATAAGTAGGGTCCGACACACGTGGAATGTTGTCAAATGTTACATCCGAGGTGTTACGTTGCCTTAGGTTAGGATATATAACATTATAGACGCATATAATGTTCCCACTGAGAAGTAGGTGCCGACTCTCCAGGAATGTTGTCAAATGTTACATCCGAGGTGCTAGGTTGCCTTAGGTTATGATATACAACGTTATAGACGCATATAATGTTCCCACCGAGAAGTAGGGTCCGACAAATATGGAATGTTGTCAAATGTTACATCCGAGGTGCTAGGTTGCCTTAGGTTAGGATATACAACGTTATTGACGCATATAGAGCTCCCACCGAGAAGTAGGGTCCGACACACCTGGAATATTGTCAACTATTACATCCGAGTTGTTAGGTTGCCTTATTTTACGATATACAGCGTTATAGACGCATACAATGTTCCCACCGAGAAGTAGGGCCCGACAGGTTTGGAATGTTGGCAAATATTACATCCGAGGAGTTAGGTTGCCTTAGGTTAGGATATACAACGTTATAGACGCATATAATGTTCCCACCGTGAAGTAGGGTCCGACACACCTGGAATGTTGTCAAATGTTACATCCGAGGCGTTAGGTTGCCTTAGGTTAGGATATATAACGTTACAGACGCATATAATGTTCCCACCGAGAAGTAGGGTCCGACACACCTGGAATGATGTCAATTGTTACATCCGAGGTGTTAGATTGCCTTAGGTTAGGATATATAGCGTTATAGACGCATACAATGTTCCCACCGAGAAGTAGGGCCCGACAGGTTTGGAATGTTGGCAAATATTACATCCGAGGAGTTAGGTTGCCTTAGGTTAGGATATACAACGTTATAGACTCATATAAGGTTCCCACCGAGAAGTAGGGTCCGACACGCCAGGAATATTGTCAAATATTACATCCGAGTTATTAGGTTGCCTTAGGATAGGATATATAACGATATAGACGCATTTAATGATCCCACCGAGAAGTAGGGTCCGACTCGCCAGGAATGTTGTCAAATGTTACATCCGAGGTGCTAGGTTCCCTTAGGTTAGGATATATAACGTTATAGACTTATATAATGTTCCCACCGAGAAGTAGGGCCCGACAGGTTTGGAATGTTGTCAAATGTTACCTCCGAGTTGTTAGGTTTCCTTAGGGTAGGATATATAACGTTATAGACGCATATAATGTTCCCACTGAGAAGTAGGATCCGACTCGCCTGGAATGTTGTCAAATGTTACATCCGAGGTGCTAGATTGCCTTAGGTTAGGATATAAAACGTTATAGACGCATATAATGTTCCCACCGAGAAGTAGGGTCCAACACACATGGAATCTTGTCAAATTTTACATCCGAGGTGTTAGGTTGCCTTAGGTTAGGATATATAACGTTATAGACGCATATAATGTTCCCACGGAGAAGTAGGATCCGATTCGCCAGAAATGTTGTCAAATGTTACATCCGAGGTGTTTGATTGCCTTAGGTTAGGATATACAACGTTATAGACGCATATAATGTTCCAACCGAGAAGTAGGTCCGACACGCCTGGATTGTTGTCAAATATTACATCCGAGATGTAAGGTTGCCTTAGGTTAGGATATATAACGTTATAGACGTATATACTGTTCTCACCGTGAAGTAGGGTTCAACACAACAGGAATATTGACAAATATTACATCCGAGTTGTTAGGTTGCCTTATTTTACGATATACAGCGTTATAGACGCATACAATGTTCCCATCGAGAAGTAGGGTCCGACAGGCCTGGATTGTTGTCAAATATTACATCCGAGGAGTTAGGTTGCCTTAGGTTAGGATATATAACGTTATAGACGCATATAATGTTCGCACGGAGATGTAGGTCCCGACACGCTTGGAATGTTGTCAAATGTTACATCCGAGGTTTTAGGTTGCCTTAGGTTAGGTTATATGACGTTATAGACGCTTATAATTTTCCCACCGAGAAGTAGGTCCGACACGCCTGGATTGTTGTCAAATATTACATCCGAGATATTAGGTTGCCTTAGGTTAGGATATATAACGTTATAGACGCATATAATGTTCCCACCGATAAGTAGGGTCCGACACGCCAGGAATATTGTCAAATATTACATCCGAGTTATTAGGTTGCCTTAGGATAGGATATATAACGTTATAGACGCATTTAATGCTCCCACCGAAATGTAGGGTCCGACTCGCCAGGAATGTTGTCAAATGTTACATCTGAGGTGCTAGGTTGCCTTAGGTTAGTATATATAACGTTATAGACGCATATAATGTTCCCACCGAGAAGTAGGGCCCGACACGCTTGGAATGTTGCCAAATGTTATATCCGAGGTGTTAGGTTGCCTTAGGTTAGGTTCTATGACGTTATAGACGCATATAATGTTCCCACCGAGAAGTAGGTCCGACACGCCTGGATTGTTGTCAAATATTACATCCGAGATTTTAGGTTGCCTTAGGTTAGGATATATAACGTTATAGACGTATATACTGTTCCCACCGAGAAGTAGGGTCCGACACACGTGGAATGTTGTCAAATGTTACATCCGAGGTGTTAGGTTGCCTTAGGTTAGGTTATATGACGTTATAGACGTATATAATGTTCCCACTGAGAAGTAGGTGCCGACTCTCCAGGAATGTTGTCAAATGTTAGATCCGAGGTGCTAGGTTGCCTTAGGTTATGATATACAACGTTATAGACGCATATAATGTTCCCACCGAGAAGTAGGGTCCGACACATATGGAATCTTGTCAAATGTTACATCCGAGGTGCTAGGTTGCCTTAGGTTAGGATATACAACGTTATTGACGCATATAGAGCTCCCACCGTGAAGTAGGGTCCGACACACCTGGAATATTGTCAGCTATTACATCCGAGTTGTTAGGTTGCCTTATTTTACGATATACAGCGTTATAGACGCATACAATGTTCCCACCGAGAAGTAGGGCCCGACAGGTTTGGAATGTTGGCAAATATTACATCCGAGGAGTTAGGTTGCCTTAGGTTAGGATATACAACGTTATAGACGCATATAATGTTCCCACCGAGAAGTAGGGTCCGACACACCTGGAATGTTGTCAAATGTTACATCCGAGGCGTTATGTTGCCTTAGGTTAGGATATATAACGTTACAGACGCATATAATGTTCCCACCGAGAAGTAGGGTCCGACACACCTGGAATGATGTCAATTGTTACATCCGAGGTGTTAGATTGCCTTAGGTTAGGATATATAGCGTTATAGACGCATACAATGTTCCCACCGAGAAGTAGGGCCCGACAGGTTTGGAATGTTGGCAAATATTACATCCGAGGAGTTAGGTTGCCTTAGGTTAGGATATACAACGTTATAGACTCATATAAGGTTCCCACCGAGAAGTAGGGTCCGACACGCCAGGAATATTGTCAAATATTACATCCGAGTTATTAGGTTGCCTTAGGATAGGATATATAACGTTATAGACGCATTTAATGTTCCCACCGAGAAGTAGGGTCCGACTCGCCAGGAATGTTGTCAAATGTTACATCCGAGGTGCTAGGTTCCCTTAGGTTAGGATATATAACGTTATAGACTTATATAATGTTCCCACCGAGAAGTAGGGCCCGACACGCTTGGAATGTTGCCAAATGTTATATCCGAGGTGTTAGGTTGCCTTAGGTTAGGTTCTATGACGTTATAGACGCATATAATGTTCCCACCGAGAAGTAGGTCCGACACGCCTGGATTGTTGTCAAATATTACATCCGAGATTTTAGGTTGCCTTAGGTTAGGATATACAGCGTTATAGACGTATATACTGTTCCCACCGAGAAGTAGGGTCCGACAGGTTTGGAATGTTGGCAAATATTACATCCGAGGAGTTAGGTTGCCTTAGGTTAGGATATATAACGTTATAGACGCATATAATGTTCGCACGGAGATGTAGGTCCCGACACGCTTGGAATGTTGTCAAATGTTACATCCGAGGTTTTAGGTTGCCTTAGGTTAGGTTATATGACGTTATAGACGCTTATAATTTTCCCACCGAGAAGTAGGTCCGACACGCCTGGATTGTTGTCAAATATTACATCCGAGATATTAGGTTGCCTTAGGTTAGGATATATAACGTTATAGACGCATATAATGTTCCCACCGATAAGTAGGGTCCGACACGCCAGGAATATTGTCAAATATTACATCCGAGTTATTAGGTTGCCTTAGGATAGGATATATAACGTTATAGACGCATTTAATGCTCCCACCGAGATGTAGGGTCCGACTCGCCAGGAATGTTGTCAAATGTTACATCTGAGGTGCTAGGTTGCCTTAGGTTAGGATATATAACGTTATAGACGCATATAATGTTCCCACCGAGAAGTAGGGCCCGACACGCTTGGAATGTTGCCAAATGTTATATCCGAGGTGTTAGGTTGCCTTAGGTTAGGTTCTATGACGTTATAGACGCATATAATGTTCCCACCGAGAAGTAGGTCCGACACGCCTGGATTGTTGTCAAATATTACATCCGAGATTTTAGGTTGCCTTAGGTTAGGATATATAACGTTATAGACGTATATACTGTTCCCACCGAGAAGTAGGGTCCGACACACGTGGAATGTTGTCAAATGTTACATCCGAGGTGTTAGGTTGCCTTAGGTTAGGTTATATGACGTTATAGACGTATATAATGTTCCCACCGGGAAGTAGGTCCGACACGCCTGGATTGTTGTCAAATATTACATCCGAGATGTTAGGTTGCCTTAGGTTAGGATATATAACGTTATAGACGTATATGCTGTTCCCACCGATAAGTAGGGTCCGACACACGTGGAATGTTGTCAAATGTTACATCCGAGGTGTTACGTTGCCTTAGGTTAGGATATATAACATTATAGACGCATATAATGTTCCCACTGAGAAGTAGGTGCCGACTCTCCAGGAATGTTGTCAAATGTTAGATCCGAGGTGCTAGGTTGCCTTAGGTTATGATATACAACGTTATAGACGCATATAATGTTCCCACCGAGAAGTAGGGTCCGACACACCTGGAATGTTGTCAAATGTTACATCCGAGGCGTTATGTGGCCTTAGGTTAGGATATATAACGTTACAGACGCATATAATGTTCCCACCGAGAAGTAGGGTCCGACACACCTGGAATGATGTCAATTGTTACATCCGAGGTGTTAGATTGCCTTAGGTTAGGATATATAGCGTTATAGACGCATACAATGTTCCCACCGAGAAGTAGGGCCCGACAGGTTTGGAATGTTGGCAAATATTACATCCGAGGAGTTAGGTTGCCTTAGGTTAGGATATACAACGTTATAGACTCATATAAGGTTCCCACCGAGAAGTAGGGTCCGACACGCCCGGAATATTGTCAAATATTACATCCGAGTTATTAGGTTGCCTTAGGATAGGATATATAACGTTATAGACGCATTTAATGTTCCCACCGAGAAGTAGGGTCCGACTCGCCAGGAATGTTGTCAAATGTTACATCCGAGGTGCTAGGTTCCCTTAGGTTAGGATATATAACGTTATAGACTTATATAATGTTCCCACCGAGAAGTAGGGCCCGACAGGTTTGGAATGTTGTCAAATGTTACCTCCGAGTTGTTAGGTTTCCTTAGGGTAGGATATATAACGTTATAGACGCATATACTGTTCCCACTGAGAAGTAGGATCCGACTCGCCTGGAATGTCGTCAAATGTTACATCCGAGGTGCTAGATTGCCTTAGGTTAGGATATAAAACGTTATAGACGCATATAATGTTCCCACCGAGAAGTAGGGTCCGACACACATGGAATCTTGTCAAATTTTACATCCGAGGTGTTAGGTTGCCTTAGGTTAGGATATATAACGTTATAGACGCATATAATGTTCCCACCGAGAAGTAGGATCCGATTCGCCAGAAATGTTGTCAAATGTTACATCCGAGGTGTTTGATTGCCTTAGGTTAGGATATACAACGTTATAGACGCATATAATGTTCCAACCGAGAAGTAGGTCCGACACGCCTGGATTGTTGTCAAATATTACATCCGAGATGTAAGGTTGCCTTAGGTTAGGATATATAACGTTATAGACGTATATACTGTTCTCACCGTGAAGTAGGGTTCGACACAACAGGAATATTGACAAATATTACATCCGAGTTGTTAGGTTGCCTTATTTTACGATATACAGCGTTATAGACGCATACAATGTTCCCATCGAGAAGTAGGGTCCGACAGGTTTGGAATGTTGGCAAATATTACATCCGAGGAGTTAGGTTGCCTTAGGTTAGGATATATAACGTTATAGACGCATATAATGTTCGCACGGAGATGTAGGTCCCGACACGCTTGGAATGTTGTCAAATGTTACATCCGAGGTTTTAGGTTGCCTTAGGTTAGGTTATATGACGTTATAGACGCTTATAATTTTCCCACCGAGAAGTAGGTCCGACACGCCTGGATTGTTGTCAAATATTACATCCGAGATATTAGGTTGCCTTAGGTTAGGATATATAACGTTGTAGACGCATATAATGTTCCCACCGATAAGTAGGGTCCGACACGCCAGGAATATTGTCAAATATTACATCCGAGTTATTAGGTTGCCTTAGGATAGGATATATAACGTTATAGACGCATTTAATGCTCCCACCGAGATGTAGGGTCCGACTCGCCAGGAATGTTGTCAAATGTTACATCTGAGGTGCTAGGTTGCCTTAGGTTAGGATATATAACGTTATAGACGCATATAATGTTCCCACCGAGAAGTAGGGCCCGACACGCTTGGAATGTTGCCAAATGTTATATCCGAGGTGTTAGGTTGCCTTAGGTTAGGTTCTATGACGTTATAGACGCATATAATGTTCCCACCGAGAAGTAGGTCCGACACGCCTGGATCGTTGTCAAATATTACATCCGAGATTTTAGGTTGCCTTAGGTTAGGATATATAACGTTATAGACGTATATACTGTTCCCACCGAGAAGTAGGGTCCGACACACGTGGAATGTTGTCAAATGTTACATCCGAGGTGTTAGGTTGCCTTAGGTTAGGTTATATGACGTTATAGACGTATATAATGTTCCCACCGGGAAGTAGGTCCGACACGCCTGGATTGTTGTCAAATATTACATCCGAGATGTTAGGTTGCCTTAGGTTAGGATATATAACGTTATAGACGTATATGCTGTTCCCACCGATAAGTAGGGTCCGACACACGTGGAATGTTGTCAAATGTTACATCCGAGGTGTTACGTTGCCTTAGGTTAGGATATATAACATTATAGACGCATATAATGTTCCCACTGAGAAGTAGGTGCCGACTCTCCAGGAATGTTGTCAAATGTTACATCCGAGGTGCTAGGTTGCCTTAGGTTATGATATACAACGTTATAGACGCATATAATGTTCCCACCGAGAAGTAGGGTCCGACACATATGGAATCTTGTCAAATGTTACATCCTAGGTGCTAGGTTGCCTTAGGTTAGGATATACAACGTTATTGACGCATATAGAGCTCCCACCGAGAAGTAGGGTCCGACACACCTGGAATATTGTCAACTATTACATCCGAGTTGTTAGGTTGCCTTATTTTACGATATACAGCGTTCTAGACGCATACAATGTTCCCACCGAGAAGTAGGGCCCGACAGGTTTGGAATGTTGGCAAATATTACATCCGAGGTGTTAGGTTGCCTTAGGTTAGGATATACAACGTTATAGACGCATATAATGTTCCCACCGAGAAGTAGGGTCCGACACATCTGGAATGTTGTCAAATGTTACATCCGAGGCGTTATGTTGCCTTAGGTTAGGATATATAACGTTACAGACGCATATAATGTTCCCACCGAGAAGTAGGGTCCGACACACCTGGAATGATGTCAATTGTTACATCCGAGGTGTTAGATTGCCTTAGGTTAGGATATATAGCGTTATAGACGCATACAATGTTCCCACCGAGAAGTAGGGCCCGACAGGTTTGGAATGTTGGCAAATATTACATCCGAGGAGTTAGGTTGCCTTAGGTTAGGATATACAACGTTATAGACTCATATAAGGTTCCCACCGAGAAGTAGGGTCCGACACGCCAGGAATATTGTCAAATATTACATCCGAGTTATTAGGTTGCCTTAGGATAGGATATATAACGTTATAGACGCATTTAATGTTCCCACCGAGAAGTAGGGTCCGACTCGCCAGGAATGTTGTCAAATGTTACATCCGAGGTGCTAGGTTCCCTTAGGTTAGGATATATAACGTTATAGACTTATATAATGTTCCCACCGAGAAGTAGGGCCCGACAGGTTTGGAATGTTGTCAAATGTTACCTCCGAGTTGTTAGGTTTCCTTAGGGTAGGATATATAACGTTATAGACGCATATAATGTTCCCACTGAGAAGTAGGATCCGACTCGCCTGGAATGTTGTCAAATGTTACATCCGAGGTGCTAGATTGCCTTAGGTTAGGATATAAAACGTTATAGACGCATATAATGTTCCCACCGAGAAGTAGGGTCCGACACACATGGAATCTTGTCAAATTTTACATCCGAGGTGTTAGGTTGCCTTAGGTTAGGATATATAACGTTATAGACGCATATAATGTTCCCACCGAGAAGTAGGATCCGATTCGCCAGAAATGTTGTCAAATGTTACATCCGAGGTGTTTGATTGCCTTAGGTTAGGATATACAACGTTATAGACGCATATAATGTTCCAACCGATAAGTAGGTCCGACACGCCTGGATTGTTGTCAAATATTACATCCGAGATGTAAGGTTGCCTTAGGTTATGATATATAACGTTATAGACGAATATACTGTTCTCACCGTGAAGTAGGGTTCGACACAACAGGAATATTGACAAATATTACATCCGAGTTGTTAGGTTGCCTTATTTTACGATATACAGCGTTATAGACGCATACAATGTTCCCATCGAGAAGTAGGGTCCGACAGGTTTGGAATGTTGGCAAATATTACATCCGAGGAGTTAGGTTGCCTTAGGTTAGGATATATAACGTTATAGACGCATATAATGTTCGCACGGAGATGTAGGTCCCGACACGCTTGGAATGTTGTCAAATGTTACATCCGAGGTTTTAGGTTGCCTTAGGTTAGGTTATATGACGTTATAGACGCTTATAATTTTCCCACCGAGAAGTAGGTCCGACACGCCTGGATTGTTGTCAAATATTACATTCGAGATGTTAGGTTGCCTTAGGTTAGGATATATAACGTTATAGACGTATATACTGTTCCCACCGAGAAGTTGGGTCCGACACACGTGGAATGTTGTCAAATGTTACATCCGAGGTGTTAGGTTGCCTTAGGTTAGGTTATATGACGTTATAGACGCATATAATGTTCCCACCGAGAAGTAGGGTCCGACACATATGGAATCTTGTCAAATGTTACATCCGAGGTGTTAGGTTGCCTTAGGTTAGGTTATACAACGTTATAGACGCATATAATGTTCCCACCGAGAGGTAGGGTCCGACTCGCCAGGAATGTTGTCAAATGTTACATCCGAGGTGTTAGGTTGCCTTAGGTTAGGTTGTAGGACGTTGTAGACGCATATAATGTTCCCACCGGGAAGTAGGTCCGACACGCCTAGTTTGTTGTCAAACATTACATCCGAGATGTTAGGTTGCCTTAGGTTAGGATATACAACGTTATAGACGCATATAATGTTCCCACCGAGAAGTAGGGTCCGACTCGCCAGGAATGTTGTCAAATGTTACATGTGAGGTGCTAGGTTGCCTTAGGTTAGGATATATAACGTTATAGACGCATATAATGTTCCCACCGAGTAGTAGGTCCGACACGTCTGGATTGTTGTCAAATATTACATCCGAGATGTTAGGTTGCCTTAGGTTAGGTTGTAGGACGTTATAGACGCATATAATGTTCCCACCGAGAAGTAGGTCCGACACGCCTAGTTTGTTGTCAAACATTACATCCGAGATGTTAGGTTGCCTTAGGTTAGGATATACAACGTTATAGACGCATATAATGTTCCCACCGAGAAGTAGGGTCTGACTCGCTAGTAATGTTGTCAAATGTTACATCCGAGGTGCTAGGTTGCCTTAGGTTAGTATATATAACGTTATAGACGCATATAATGTTCCCACCGAGAAGTAGGGCCCGACACGCTTGGAATGTTGTCAAATGTTACATCCGAGGTTTTAGGTTGCCTTAGGTTAGGTTATATGACGTTATAGACGCTTATAATGTTCCCAACGAGAAGTAGGTCCGACACGCCTGGATTGTTGTCAAATATTACATCCGAGGAGTTAGGTTGCCTTAGGTTAGGATATACAACGTTATAGACTCATATAAGGTTCCCACCGAGAAGTAGGGTCCGACACGCCAGGAATATTGTCAAATATTACATCCGAGTTATTAGGTTGCCTTAGGATAGGATATACAACGCTATAGACGCATTTAATGTTCCCACCGAGAAGTAGGGTCCGACTCGCCAGGAATGTTGTCAAATGTTACATCCAAGATGTTAGGTTGCCTTAGGTTAGGATATATAACGTTATAGACGTATATACTGTTCCCACCGAGAAGTAGGTTCCGACACACGTGGAATGTTGTCAAATGTTACATCCGAGGTGTTAGGTTGCCTTAGGTTAGGATATATAACATTATAGACGCATATAATGTTCCCACTGAGAAGTAGGTTCCGACTCTCCAGGAATGTTGTCAAATATTACATCCGAGGAGTTAGGTTGCCTTAGGTTAGGATATACAACGTTATAGACTCATATAAGGTTCCCACCGAGAAGTAGGGTCCGACACGCCAGGAATATTGTCAAATATTACATCCGAGTTATTAGGTTGCCTTAGGATAGGATATACAACGCTATAGACGCATTTAATGTTCCCACCGAGAAGTAGGGTCCGACTCGCCAGGAATGTTGTCAAATGTTACATCCAAGATGTTAGGTTGCCTTAGGTTAGGATATATAACGTTATAGACGTATATACTGTTCCCGCCGAGAAGTAGGTTCCGACACACGTGGAATGTTGTCAAATGTTACATCCGAGGTGTTAGGTTGCCTTAGGTTAGGATATATAACATTATAGACGCATATAATGTTCCCACTGAGAAGTAGGTTCTGACACTCCAGGAATGTTGTCAAATGTTACATCCGAGATGTTAGGTTGCCTTAGGTTAGGTTGTAGGACGTTATAGACGCATATAATGTTCCCACCGACAAGTAGAGTCCGACACATATGGAATCTTGTCAAATGTTACATCCGAGGTGCTAGGTTGCCTTAGGTTAGGATATACAACGTTATTGACGCATATAATGTTCCCACCGAGAAGTAGGGTCCGACTCGCCAGGAATGTTGTCAAATGTTACATCCGAGGTGTTAGGTTGCCTTAGGTTAGGTTGTAGGACGTTGTAGACGCATATAATGTTCCCACCGGGAAGTAGGTCCGACACGCCTAGTTTGTTGTCAAACATTACATCCGAGATGTTAGGTTGCCTTAGGTTAGGATATACAACGTTATAGACGCATATAATGTTCCCACCGAGAAGTAGGGTCCGACTCGCCAGGAATGTTGTCAAATGTTACATGTGAGGTGCTAGGTTGCCTTAGGTTAGGATATATAACGTTATAGACGCATATAATGTTCCCACCGAGTAGTAGGTCCGACACGTCTGGATTGTTGTCAAATATTACATCCGAGATGTTAGGTTGCCTTAGGTTAGGTTGTAGGACGTTATAGACGCATATAATGTTCCCACCGAGAAGTAGGTCCGACACGCCTAGTTTGTTGTCAAACATTACATCCGAGATGTTAGGTTGCCTTAGGTTAGGATATACAACGTTATAGACGCATATAATGTTCCCACCGAGAAGTAGGGTCTGACTCGCTAGTAATGTTGTCAAATGTTACATCCGAGGTGCTAGGTTGCCTTAGGTTAGTATATATAACGTTATAGACGCATATAATGTTCCCACCGAGAAGTAGGGCCCGACACGCTTGGAATGTTGTCAAATGTTACATCCGAGGTTTTAGGTTGCCTTAGGTTAGGTTATATGACGTTATAGACGCTTATAATGTTCCCAACGAGAAGTAGGTCCGACACGCCTGGATTGTTGTCAAATATTACATCCGAGATGTTAGGTTGCCTTAGGTTAGGATATATAACGTTATAGACGTATATACTGTTCCCACCGAGAAGTTGGGTCCGACACACGTGGAATGTTGTCAAATGTTACGTCCGAGGTGTTAGGTTGCCTTAGGTTAGGATATATAACATTATAGACGCATATAATGTTCCCACTGAGAAGTAGGTTCCGACTCTCCAGGAATGTTGTCAAATATTACATCCGAGGAGTTAGGTTGCCATAGGTTAGGATATACAACGTTATAGACTCATATAAGGTTCCCACCGAGAAGTAGGGTCCGACACGCCAGGAATATTGTCAAATATTACATCCGAGTTATTAGGTTGCCTTAGGATAGGATATACAACGCTATAGACGCATTTAATGTTCCCACCGAGAAGTAGGGTCCGACTCGCCAGGAATGTTGTCAAATGTTACATCCAAGATGTTAGGTTGCCTTAGGTTAGGATATATAACGTTATAGACGTATATACTGTTCCCACCGAGAAGTAGGTTCCGACACACGTGGAATGTTGTCAAATGTTACATCCGAGGTGTTAGGTTGCCTTAGGTTAGGATATATAACATTATAGACGCATATAATGTTCCCACTGAGAAGTAGGTTCCGACTCTCCAGGAATGTTGTCAAATATTACATCCGAGGAGTTAGGTTGCCTTAGGTTAGGATATACAACGTTATAGACTCATATAAGGTTCCCACCGAGAAGTAGGGTCCGACACGCCAGGAATATTGTCAAATATTACATCCGAGTTATTAGGTTGCCTTAGGATAGGATATACAACGCTATAGACGCATTTAATGTTCCCACCGAGAAGTAGGGTCCGACTCGCCAGGAATGTTGTCAAATGTTACATCCAAGATGTTAGGTTGCCTTAGGTTAGGATATATAACGTTATAGACGTATATACTGTTCCCGCCGAGAAGTAGGTTCCGACACACGTGGAATGTTGTCAAATGTTACATCCGAGGTGTTAGGTTGCCTTAGGTTAGGATATATAACATTATAGACGCATATAATGTTCCCACTGAGAAGTAGGTTCTGACACTCCAGGAATGTTGTCAAATGTTACATCCGAGATGTTAGGTTGCCTTAGGTTAGGTTGTAGGACGTTATAGACGCATATAATGTTCCCACCGACAAGTAGGGTCCGACACATATGGAATCTTGTCAAATGTTACATCCGAGGTGCTAGGTTGCCTTAGGTTAGGATATACAACGTTATTGACGCATATAATGTTCCCACCGAGAAGTAGGGTCCGACTCGCCAGGAATGTTGTCAAATGTTACATCCGAGGTGTTAGGTTGCCTTAGGTTAGGTTGTAGGACGTTATAGACGCATATAATGTTCCCACCGGGAAGTAGGTCCGACACGCCTAGTTTGTTGTCAAACATTACATCCGAGATGTTAGGTTGCCTTAGGTTAGGATATACAACGTTATAGACGCATATAATGTTCCCACAGAGAAGTAGGGTCCGACTCGCCAGGAATGTTGTCAAATGTTACATGTGAGGTGCTAGGTTGCCTTAGGTTAGGATATATAACGTTATAGACGCATATAATGTTCCCACCGAGTAGTAGGTCCGACACGTCTGGATTGTTGTCAAATATTACATCCGAGATGTTAGGTTGCCTTAGGTTAGGTTGTAGGACGTTATAGACGCATATAATGTTCCCACCGAGAAGTAGGTCCGACACGCCTAGTTTGTTGTCAAACATTACATCCGAGATGTTAGGTTGCCTTAGGTTAGGATATACAACGTTATAGACGCATATAATGTTCCCACCGAGAAGTAGGGTCTGACTCGCTAGTAATGTTGTCAAATGTTACATCCGAGGTGCTAGGTTGCCTTAGGTTAGTATATATAACGTTATAGACGCATATAATGTTCCCACCGAGAAGTAGGGCCCGACACGCTTGGAATGTTGTCAAATGTTACATCCGAGGTTTTAGGTTGCCTTAGGTTAGGTTATATGACGTTATAGACGCTTATAATGTTCCCAACGAGAAGTAGGTCCGACACGCCTGGATTGTTGTCAAATATTACATCCGAGATGTTAGGTTGCCTTAGGTTAGGATATATAACGTTATAGACGTATATACTGTTCCCACCGAGAAGTTGGGTCCGACACACGTGGAATGTTGTCAAATGTTACGTCCGAGGTGTTAGGTTGCCTTAGGTTAGGATATATAACATTATAGACGCATATAATGTTCCCACTGAGAAGTAGGTTCCGACTCTCCAGGAATGTTGTCAAATATTACATCCGAGGAGTTAGGTTGCCTTAGGTTAGGATATACAACGTTATAGACTCATATAAGGTTCCCACCGAGAAGTAGGGTCCGACACGCCAGGAATATTGTCAAATATTACATCCGAGTTATTAGGTTGCCTTAGGATAGGATATACAACGCTATAGACGCATTTAATGTTCCCACCGAGAAGTAGGGTCCGACTCGCCAGGAATGTTGTCAAATGTTACATCCAAGATGTTAGGTTGCCTTAGGTTAGGATATATAACGTTATAGACGTATATACTGTTCCCACCGAGAAGTAGGTTCCGACACACGTGGAATGTTGTCAAATGTTACATCCGAGGTGTTAGGTTGCCTTAGGTTAGGATATATAACATTATAGACGCATATAATGTTCCCACTGAGAAGTAGGTTCCGACACTCCAGGAATGTTGTCAAATGTTACATCCGAGATGTTAGGTTGCCTTAGGTTAGGTTGTAGGACGTTATAGACGCATATAATGTTCCCACCGACAAGTAGGGTCCGACACATATGGAATCTTGTCAAATGTTACATCCGAGGTGCTAGGTTGCCTTAGGTTAGGATATACAACGTTATTGACGCATATAATGTTCCCACCGAGAAGTAGGGTCCGACTCGACAGGAATGTTGTCAAATGTTACATCCGAGGTGTTAGGTTGCCTTAGGTTAGGTTATATGACGTTATAGACGCATATAATGTTCCCAATGAGAAGTAGGGTTCGACACATATGGAATCTTGTCAAATATTACATCCGACGTGTTAGGTTGCCTTAGGTTAGGATATATAACATTATAGACGTATATACTGTTCCCACCGTGAAGTAGGGTCCGACACACCAGGAATATTGACAACTATTACATCCGAGTTGTTAGGTTGCCTTATTTTACGATATACAGCGTTATAGACGCATACAATGTTCCCACCGAGAAGTAGGGCCCGACAAGTTTGGAATGTTGGCAAATATTACATCCGAGGAATTAGGTTGCCTTAGGTTAGGATATACAACGTTATAGACGCATATAATTTTCCCACCGACAAGTAGGTTCCGACACACCTGGAATGTTGTCAAATGTTACATCCGAGGTGTTAGGTTAACTTAGGTTGGGATATATAACTTTATAGACGTATACAATGTTCCGACCGAGAAGTAGGGTCCGACTCGCCAGGAATGTTGTCAAATGTTACATCCGAGGTGTTAGGTTGCCTTAGGTTAGGTTATATGACGTTATAGACGCATATAATGTTCCCAATGAGAAGTAGGGTTCGACACATATGGAATCTTGTCAAATATTACATCCGACGTGTTAGGTTGCCTTAGGTTAGGATATATAACATTATAGACGTATATACTCTTCCCACCGTGAAGTAGGGTCCGACACACCAGGAATATTGACAACTATTACATCCGAGTTGTTAGGTTGCCTTATTTTACGATATACAGCGTTATAGACGCATACAATGTTCCCACCGAGAAGTAGGGCCCGACAGGTTTGGAATGTTGGCAAATATTACATCCGAGGAGTTAGGTTGCCTTAGGTTAGGATATACAACGTTATAGACGCATATAATGTTCCCACCGAGAAGTAGGGTCTGACTCGCTAGGAATGTTGTCAAATGTTACATCCGAGGTGCTAGGTTGCCTTAGGTTAGTATATATAACGTTATAGACGCATATAATGTTCCCACCGAGAAGTAGGGCCCGACACGCTTGGAATGTTGTCAAATGTTACATCCGAGGTGTTAGGTTGCCTTAGGTTAGGTTATATGACGTTATAGACGCTTATAATGTTCCCAACGAGAAGTAGGTCCGACACGCCTGGATTGTTGTCAAATATTACATCCGAGATGTTAGGTTGCCTTAGGTTCGGATATATAACGTTATAGACGTATATACTGTTCCCACCGAGAAGTTGGGTCCGACACACGTGGAATGTTGTCAAATGTAACGTCCGAGGTGTTAGGTTGCCTTAGGTTAGGATATATAACATTATAGACGCATATAATGTTCCCACTGAGAAGTAGGTTCCGACTCTCCAGGAATGTTGTCAAATGTTACATCCGAGGTGCTAGGTTGCCTTAGGTTATGATATACAACGTTATAGACGCATATAATGTTCCCACCGAGAAGTAGGGTCCGACACATATGGAATCTTGTCAAATGTTACATCCGAGGTGCTAGGTTGCCTTAGGTTAGGATATACAACGTTATTGACGCATATAATGCTCCCACCGAGAAGTAGGGCCCGACACGCTTGGAATGTTGTCAAATGTTACATCCGAGGTTTTAGGTTGCCTTAGGTTAGGTTATATGACGTTATAGACGCTTATAATGTTCCCAACGAGAAGTAGGTCCGACACGCCTGAATTGTTGTCAAATATTACATCCGAGATGTTAGGTTGCCTTAGGTTAGGATATATAACGTTATAGACGTATATACTGTTCCCACCGAGAAGTTGAGTCCGACACACGTGGAATGTTGTCAAATGTTACATCCGAGGTGTTAGGTTGCCTTAGGTTAGGTTATATGACGTTATAGACGCATATAATGTTCCCACCGAGAAGTAGGTCCGACACGCCTGGATTGTTGTCAAATATTACATCCAAGATGTTTGGTTGCCTTAGGTTAGGATATATAACGTTATAGACGCATATAATGTTCCCACTGAGAAGTAGGTTCCGACTCTCCAGGAATGTTGTCAAATGTTACATCCGAGGTGCTAGGTTGCCTTAGGTTATGATATACAACGTTATAGACGCATATAACGTTCCCACCGAGA
The DNA here is from genome assembly GCA_963969225.1 of Xylocopa violacea. Lineage (NCBI taxonomy): Eukaryota > Metazoa > Arthropoda > Insecta > Hymenoptera > Apidae > Xylocopa > Xylocopa violacea. The sequence continues at coordinate 7,720,242 of CAXAJV010000019.1, read as the reverse complement.
AGTAGGGTCCGACACATATGGAATCTTGTCAAATGTTACATCCGAGGTGCTAGGTTGCCTTAGGTTATGATATACAACGTTATAGACGCATATAATGTTCCCACCGAGAAGCAGGGTCCGACACATATGGAATCTTGTCAAATGTTACATCCGAGGTGCTAGGTTGCCTTAGGTTAGAATATACAACGTTATAGTCGCATATAATGTTCCCACCGAGAAGCAGGCTCCGACTCGCCAGGAATGTTGTCAAATGTTACATGTGAGGTGCTAGGTTGCCTTAGGTTAGGATATATAACGTTATAGACGCATATAATGTTCCCACCGAGAAGTAGGTCCGACACGCCTGGATTGTTGTCAAATATTACATCCGAGATGTTAGGTTGCCTTAGGTTAGGTTGTAGGACGTTATAGACGCATATAATGTTCCCACCGAGTAGTAGGTCCGACACGCCTAGTTTGTTGTCAAACATTACATCCGAGATGTTAGGTTGCCTTAGGTTAGGATATACAACGTTATAGACGCATATAATGTTCCCACCGAGAAGTAGGGTCTGACTCGCTAGGAATGTTGTCAAATGTTACATCCGAGGTGTTAGGTTGCCTTAGGTTAGGTTATATGACGTTATAGACGCATATAATGTTCCCACCGAGAAGTAGGGCCCGACACGCTTGGAATGTTGTCAAATGTTACATCCGAGGTATTAGGTTGCCTTAGGTTAGGTTATATGACGTTATAGACGCTTATAATGTTCCCACCGAGAAATAGGTCCGACACGCCTGGATTGTTGTCAAATATTACATCCGAGATGTTAGGTTGCCTTAGGTTAGGATATATAACGTTATAGACGTATATACTGTTCCCACCGAGAAGTTGGGTCCGACACACGTGGAATGTTGTCAAATGTTACATCCGAGGTGTTAGGTTGCCTTAGGTTAGGTTATATGACGTTATAGGCGCATATAATGTTCCCACCGAGAAGTAGGTCCGACACGCCTGGATTGTTGTCAAATATTACATCCAAGATGTTTGGTTGCCTTAGGTTAGGATATATAACGTTATAGACGTATATACTGTTCCCACCGAGAAGTAGGTTCCGACACACGTGGAATGTTGTCAAATGTTACATCCGAGGTGTTAGGTTGCCTTAGGTTAGGATATATAACATTATAGACGCATATAATGTTCCCACTGAGAAGTAGGTTCCGACTCTCCAGGAATGTTGTCAAATGTTACATCCGAGGTGCTAGGTTGCCTTAGGTTATGATATACAACGTTATAGACGCATATAATGTTCCCACCGAGAAGTAGGGTCCGACACATATGGAATCTTGTCCAATGTTACATCCGAGGTGCTAGGTTGCCTTAGGTTAGGTTATATGACGTTATAGACGCATATAATGTTCCCACCGAGAAGTAGGTCCGACACGCCTGGATTGTTGTCAAATATTACATCCGAGATGTTAGGTTGCCTTAGGTTAGGTTGTATGACGTTATAGACGCATATAATGTTCCCACCGAGAAATAGGGTCCGACACATGTGGAATCTTGTCAAATGTTACATCCGAGGTGTTAGGTTGCCTTAGGTTATGATATACAACGTTATAGACGCATATAATGTTCCCACCGAGAAGTAGGGTCCGACTCGACAGGAATGTTGTCAAATGTTACATGTGAGGTGATAGGTTGCCTTAGGTTAGTATATATAACGTTATAGACGCATATAATGTTCCCACAGAGAAGTAGGTCCGACACGCCTGGATTGTTGTCAAATATTACATCCGAGATGTTAGGTTGCCTTAGGTTAGGTTGTAGGACGTTATAGACGAATATAATGTTCCCACCGGGAAGTAGGTCCGACACGCCTAGTTTGTTGTCAAACATTACATCCGAGATGTTAGGTTGCCTTAGGTTAGGATATACAACGTTATAGACGCATATAATGTTCCCACCGAGAAGTAGGGTCCGACTCGCCAGGAATGTTGTCAAATGTTACATGTGAGGTGCTAGGTTGCCTTAGGTTAGGATATATAACGTTATAGACGCATATAATGTTCCCACCGAGTAGTAGGTCCGACACGTCTGGATTGTTGTCAAATATTACATCCGAGATGTTAGGTTGCCTTAGGTTAGGTTGTAGGACGTTATAGACGCATATAATGTTCCCACCGAGAAGTAGGTCCGACACGCCTAGTTTGTTGTCAAACATTACATCCGAGATGTTAGGTTGCCTTAGGTTAGGATATACAACGTTATAGACGCATATAATGTTCCCACCGATAAGTAGGGTCTGACTCGCTAGGAATGTTGTCAAATGTTACATCCGAGGTGCTAGGTTGCCTTAGGTTAGGATATATAACTTTATAGACGTATACAACGTTCCGACCGAGAAGTAGGGTCCGACTCGCCAGGAATGTTGTCAAATGTTACATCCGAGGTGTTAGGTTGCCTTAGGTTAGGTTATATGACGTTATAGACGCATATAATGTTCCCAATGAGAAGTAGGGTTCGACACATATGGAATCTTGTCAAATATTACATCCGACGTGTTAGGTTGCCTTAGGTTAGGATATATAACATTATAGACGTATATACTCTTCCCACCGTGAAGTAGGGTCCGACACACCAGGAATATTGACAACTATTACATCCGAGTTGTTAGGTTGCCTTATTTTACGATATACAGCGTTATAGACGCATACAATGTTCCCACCGAGAAGTAGGGCCCGACAGGTTTGGAATGTTGGCAAATATTACATCCGAGGAGTTAGGTTGCCTTAGGTTAGGATATACAACGTTATAGACGCATATAATGTTCCCACCGAGAAGTAGGGTCTGACTCGCTAGGAATGTTGTCAAATGTTACATCCGAGGTGCTAGGTTGCCTTAGGTTAGTATATATAACGTTATAGACGCATATAATGTTCCCACCGAGAAGTAGGGCCCGACACGCTTGGAATGTTGTCAAATGTTACATCCGAGGTGTTAGGTTGCCTTAGGTTAGGTTATATGACGTTATAGACGCTTATAATGTTCCCAACGAGAAGTAGGTCCGACACGCCTGGATTGTTGTCAAATATTACATCCGAGATGTTAGGTTGCCTTAGGTTCGGATATATAACGTTATAGACGTATATACTGTTCCCACCGAGAAGTTGGGTCCGACACACGTGGAATGTTGTCAAATGTAACGTCCGAGGTGTTAGGTTGCCTTAGGTTAGGATATATAACATTATAGACGCATATAATGTACCCACTGAGAAGTAGGTTCCGACTCTCCAGGAATGTTGTCAAATGTTACATCCGAGGTGCTAGGTTGCCTTAGGTTATGATATACAACGTTATAGACGCATATAATGTTCCCACCGAGAAGTAGGGTCCGACACATATGGAATCTTGTCAAATGTTACATCCGAGGTGCTAGGTTGCCTTAGGTTAGGATATACAACGTTATTGACGCATATAATGCTCCCACCGAGAAGTAGGGCCCGACACGCTTGGAATGTTGTCAAATGTTACATCCGAGGTTTTAGGTTGCCTTAGGTTAGGTTATATGACGTTATAGACGCTTATAATGTTCCCAACGAGAAGTAGGTCCGACACGCCTGAATTGTTGTCAAATATTACATCCGAGATGTTAGGTTGCCTTAGGTTAGGATATATAACGTTATAGACGTATATACTGTTCCCACCGAGAAGTTGAGTCCGACACACGTGGAATGTTGTCAAATGTTACATTCGAGGTGTTAGGTTGCCTTAGGTTAGGTTATATGACGTTATAGAGGCATATAATGTTCCCACCGAGAAGTAGGTCCGACACGCCTGGATTGTTGTCAAATATTACATCCAAGATGTTTGGTTGCCTTAGGTTAGGATATATAACGTTATAGACGCATATAATGTTCCCACTGAGAAGTAGGTTCCGACTCTCCAGGAATGTTGTCAAATGTTACATCCGAGGTGCTAGGTTGCCTTAGGTTATGATATACAACGTTATAGACGCATATAACGTTCCCACCGAGAAGTAGGGTCCGACACATATGGAATCTTGTCAAATGTTACATCCGAGGTGCTAGGTTGCCTTAGGTTATGATATACAACGTTATAGACGCATATAATGTTCCCACCGAGAAGTAGGGTCCGACACATATGGAATCTTGTCAAATGTTACATCCGAGGTGCTAGGTTGCCTTAGGTTAGAATATACAACGTTATAGTCGCATATAATGTTCCCACCGAGAAGCAGGCTCCGACTCGCCAGGAATGTTGTCAAATGTTACATGTGAGGTGCTAGGTTGCCTTAGGTTAGGATATATAACGTTATAGACGCATATAATGTTCCCACCGAGAAGTAGGTCCGACACGCCTGGATTGTTGTCAAATATTACATCCGAGATGTTAGGTTGCCTTAGGTTCGGTTGTAGGACGTTATAGACGCATATAATGTTCCCACCGAGTAGTAGGTCCGACACGCCTAGTTTGTTGTCAAACATTACATCCGAGATGTTAGGTTGCCTTAGGTTAGGATATACAACGTTATAGATTCATATAATGTTCCCACCGACAAGTAGGGTCCGACTCGCCAGGAATGTTGTCAAATGTTACATGTGAGGTGCTAGGTTGCCTTAGGTTAGGATATATAACGTTATAGACGCATATAATGTTCCCACCGAGAAGTAGGTCCGACACGCCTGGATTGTTGTCAAATATTACATCCGAGATGTTAGGTTGCCTTAGGTTAGGTTGTAGGACGTTATAGACGCATATAATGTTCCCACCGAAAAGTAGGTCCGACACGCCTAGTTTGTTGTCAAACATTACATCCGAGATGTTAGGTTGCCTTAGGTTAGGATATACAACGTTATAGACGCATATAATGTTCCCACCGAGAAGTAGGGTCTGACTCGCTAGGAATGTTGTCAAATGTTACATCCGAGGTGTTAGGTTGCCTTAGGTTAGGTTATATGACGTTATAGACGCATATAATGTTCCCACCGAGAAGTAGGGCCGACACGCCTGGATTGTTGTCAAATATTACATCCGAGATGTTAGGTTGCCTTAGGTTAGGTTGTAGGACGTTATAGACGCATATAATGTTCCCACCGAGTAGTAGGTCCGACACGCCTAGTTTGTTGTCAAACATTACATCCGAGATGTTAGGTTGCCTTAGGTTAGGATATACAACGTTATAGATTCATATAATGTTCCCACCGACAAGTAGGGTCCGACTCGCCAGGAATGTTGTCAAATGTTACATGTGAGGTGCTAGGTTGCCTTAGGTTAGGATATATAACGTTATAGACGCATATAATGTTCCCACCGAGAAGTAGGTCCGACACGCCTGGATTGTTGTCAAATATTACATCCGAGATGTTAGGTTGCCTTAGGTTAGGTTGTAGGACGTTATAGACGCATATAATGTTCCCACCGAAAAGTAGGTCCGACACGCCTAGTTTGTTGTCAAACATTACATCCGAGATGTTAGGTTGCCTTAGGTTAGGATATACAACGTTATAGACGCATATAATGTTCCCACCGAGAAGTAGGGTCTGACTCGCTAGGAATGTTGTCAAATGTTACATCCGAGGTGTTAGGTTGCCTTAGGTTAGGTTATATGACGTTATAGACGCATATAATGTTCCCACCGAGAAGTAGGGCCCGACACGCTTGGAATGTTGTCAAATGTTACATCCGAGGTTTTAGGTTGCCTTAGGTTAGGTTATATGACGTTATAGACGCTTATAATGTTCCCACCGAGAAATAGGTCCGACACGCCTGGATTGTTGTCAAATATTACATCCGAGATGTTAGGTTGCCTTAGGTTAGGATATATAACGTTATAGACGTATATACTGTTCCCACCGAGAAGTTGGGTCCGACACACGTGGAATGTTGTCAAATGTTACATCCGAGGTGTTAGGTTGCCTTAGGTTAGGTTATATGACGTTATAGGCGCATATAATGTTCGCACCGAGAAGTAGGTCCGACACGCCTGGATTGTTGTCAAATATTACATCCAAGATGTTTGGTTGCCTTAGGTTAGGATATATAACGTTATAGACGTATACACTGTTCCCACCGAGAAGTAGGTTCCGACACACGTGGAATGTTGTCAAATGTTACATCCGAGGTGTTAGGTTGCCTTAGGTTAGGATATATAACATTATAGACGCATATAATGTTCCCACTGAGAAGTAGGTTCCGACTCTCCAGGAATGTTGTCAAATGTTACATCCGAGGTGCTAGGTTGCCTTAGGTTATGATATACAACGTTATAGACGCATATAATGTTCCCACCGAGAAGTAGGGTCCGACACATATGGAATCTTGTCCAATGTTACATCCGAGGTGCTAGGTTGCCTTAGGTTAGGTTATATGACGTTATAGACGCATATAATGTTCCCACCGAGAAGTAGGTCCGACACGCCTGGATTGTTGTCAAATATTACATCCGAGATGTTAGGTTGCCTTAGGTTAGGTTGTATGACGTTATAGACGCATATAATGTTCCCACCGAGAAATAGGGTCCGACACATGTGGAATCTTGTCAAATGTTACATCCGAGGTGTTAGGTTGCCTTAGGTTAGGATATACAACGTTATAGACGCATATAATGTTCCCACCGAGAAGTAGGGTCCGACTCGACAGGAATGTTGTCAAATGTTACATGTGAGGTGATAGGTTGCCTTAGGTTAGTATATATAACGTTATAGACGCATATAATGTTCCCACAGAGAAGTAGGTCCGACACGCCTGGATTGTTGTCAAATATTGCATCCGAGATGTTAGGTTGCCTTAGGTTAGGTTGTAGGACGTTATAGACGCATATAATGTTCCCACCGAGAAGTAGGTCCGACACGCCTAGTTTGTTGTCAAACATTACATCCGAGATGTTAGGTTGCCTTAGGTTAGGATATACAACGTTATAGACGCATATAATGTTCCCACCGAGAAGTAGGGTCCGACTCGCCAGGAATGTTGTCAAATGTTACATGTGAGGTGCTAGGTTGCCTTAGGTGAGGATATATAACGTTATAGACGCATATAATGTTCCCACCGAGAAGTAGGTCCGACACGCCTGGATTGTTGTCAAATATTACATCCGAGATGTTATGTTGCCTTAGGTTAGGTTGTAGGACGTTATAGACGCATATAATGTTCCCACCGAGAAGTAGGTCCGACACGCCTAGTTTGTTGTCAAACATTACATCCGAGATGTTAGGTTGCCTTAGGTTAGGATATACAACGTTATAGACGCATATAATGTTCCCACCGAGAAGTAGGGTCTGACTCGCTAGGAATGTTGTCAAATGTTACATCCGAGGTGCTAGGTTGCCTTAGGTTAGGATATATAACGTTATAGACGCATATAATGTTCCCACCGAGAAGTAGGGCCCGAAACGCTTGGAATGTTGTCAAATGTTACACCCGAGGTTTTAGGTTGCCTTAGGTTAGGTTATATGACGTTATAGACGCTTATAATGTTCCCACCGAGAAGTAGGTCCGACAAGCCTGGATTGTTGTCAAATATTACATCCGAGATGTTAGGTTGCCTTAGGTTAGGATATATAACGTTATAGACGCATATAATGTTCCCACCGAGAAGTAGGGTCCGACACATATGGAATCTTGTCAAATGTTACATCCGAGGTGCTAGGTTGCCTTAGGTTAGGATATACAACGTTATTGACGCATATAATGCTCCCACCGAGAAGTAGGGCCCGACACGCTTGGAATGTTGTCAAATGTTACATCCGAGGTTTTAGGTTGCCTTAGGTTAGGTTATATGACGTTATAGACGCTTATAATGTTCCCAACGAGAAGTAGGTCCGACACGCCTGAATTGTTGTCAAATATTACATCCGAGATGTTAGGTTGCCTTAGGTTAGGATATATAACGTTATAGACGTATATACTGTTCCCACCGAGAAGTTGAGTCCGACACACGTGGAATGTTGTCAAATGTTACATCCGAGGTGTTAGGTTGCCTTAGGTTAGGTTATATGACGTTATAGACGCATATAATGTTCCCACCGAGAAGTAGGTCCGACACGCCTGGATTGTTGTCAAATATTACATCCAAGATGTTTGGTTGCCTTAGGTTAGGATATATAACGTTATAGACGCATATAATGTTCCCACTGAGAAGTAGGTTCCGACTCTCCAGGAATGTTGTCAAATGTTACATCCGAGGTGCTAGGTTGCCTTAGGTTATGATATACAACGTTATAGACGCATATAACGTTCCCACCGAGAAGTAGGGTCCGACACATATGGAATCTTGTCAAATGTTACATCCGAGGTGCTAGGTTGCCTTAGGTTATGATATACAACGTTATAGACGCATATAATGTTCCCACCGAGAAGTAGGGTCCGACACATATGGAATCTTGTCAAATGTTACATCCGAGGTGCTAGGTTGCCTTAGGTTAGAATATACAACGTTATAGTCGCATATAATGTTCCCACCGAGAATTAGGCTCCGACTCGCCAGGAATGTTGTCAAATGTTACATGTGAGGTGCTAGGTTGCCTTAGGTTAGGATATATAACGTTATAGACGCATATAATGTTCCCACCGAGAAGTAGGTCCGACACGCCTGGATTGTTGTCAAATATTACATCCGAGATGTTAGGTTGCCTTAGGTTAGGTTGTAGGACGTTATAGACGCATATAATGTTCCCACCGAGTAGTAGGTCCGACACGCCTAGTTTGTTGTCAAACATTACATCCGAGATGTTAGGTTGCCTTAGGTTAGGATATACAACGTTATAGATTCATATAATGTTCCCACCGAGAAGTAGGGTCCGACTCGCCAGGAATGTTGTCAAATGTTACATGTGAGGTGCTAGGTTGCCTTAGGTTAGGATATATAACGTTATAGACGCATATAATGTTCCCACCGAGAAGTAGGTCCGACACGCCTGGATTGTTGTCAAATATTACATCCGAGATGTTAGGTTGCCTTAGGTTAGGTTGTAGGACGTTATAGACGCATATAATGTTCCCACCGAAAAGTAGGTCCGACACGCCTAGTTTGTTGTCAAACATTACATCCGAGATGTTAGGTTGCCTTAGGTTAGGATATACAACGTTATAGACGCATATAATGTTCCCACCGAGAAGTAGGGTCTGACTCGCTAGGAATGTTGTCAAATGTTACATCCGAGGTGTTAGGTTGCCTTAGGTTAGGTTATATGACGTTATAGACGCATATAATGTTCCCACCGAGAAGTAGGGCCCGACACGCTTGGAATGTTGTCAAATGTTACATCCGAGGTTTTAGGTTGCCTTAGGTTAGGTTATATGACGTTATAGACGCTTATAATGTTCCCACCGAGAAATAGGTCCGACACGCCTGGATTGTTGTCAAATATTACATCCGAGATGTTAGGTTGCCTTAGGTTAGGATATATAACGTTATAGACGTATATACTGTTCCCACCGAGAAGTTGGGTCCGACACACGTGGAATGTTGTCAAATGTTACATCCGAGGTGTTAGGTTGCCTTAGGTTAGGTTATATGACGTTATAGGCGCATATAATGTTCCCACCGAGAAGTAGGTCCGACACGCCTGGATTGTTGTCAAATATTACATCCAAGATGTTTGGTTGCCTTAGGTTAGGATATATAACGTTATAGACGTATATACTGTTCCCACCGAGAAGTAGGTTCCGACACACGTGGAATGTTGTCAAATGTTACATCCGAGGTGTTAGGTTGCCTTAGGTTAGGATATATAACATTATAGACGCATATAATGTTCCCACTGAGAAGTAGGTTCCGACTCTCCAGGAATGTTGTCAAATGTTACATCCGAGGTGCTAGGTTGCCTTAGGTTATGATATACAACGTTATAGACGCATATAATGTTCCCACCGAGAAGTAGGTCCGACACGCCTAGTTTGTTGTCAAACATTACATCCGAGATGTTAGGTTGCCTTAGGTTAGGATATACAACGTTATAGACGCATATAATGTTCCCACCGAGAAGTAGGGTCTGACTCGCTAGGAATGTTGTCAAATGTTACATCCGAGGTGTTAGGTTGCCTTAGGTTAGGTTATATGACGTTATAGACGCATATAATGTTCCCACCGAGAAGTAGGGCCCGACACGCTTGGAATGTTGTCAAATGTTACATCCGAGGTTTTAGGTTGCCTTAGGTTAGGTTATATGACGTTATAGACGCTTATAATGTTCCCACCGAGAAATAGGTCCGACACGCCTGGATTGTTGTCAAATATTACATCCGAGATGTTAGGTTGCCTTAGGTTAGGATATATAACGTTATAGACGTATATACTGTTCCCACCGAGAAGTTGGGTCCGACACACGTGGAATGTTGTCAAATGTTACATCCGAGGTGTTAGGTTGCCTTAGGTTAGGTTATATGACGTTATAGGCGCATATAATGTTCCCACCGAGAAGTAGGTCCGACACGCCTGGATTGTTGTCAAATATTACATCCAAGATGTTTGGTTGCCTTAGGTTAGGATATATAACGTTATAGACGTATATACTGTTCCCACCGAGAAGTAGGTTCCGACACACGTGGAATGTTGTCAAATGTTACATCCGAGGTGTTAGGTTGCCTTAGGTTAGGATATATAACATTATAGACGCATATAATGTTCCCACTGAGAAGTAGGTTCCGACTCTCCAGGAATGTTGTCAAATGTTACATCCGAGGTGCTAGGTTGCCTTAGGTTATGATATACAACGTTATAGACGCATATAATGTTCCCACCGAGAAGTAGGGTCCGACACATATGGAATCTTGTCCAATGTTACATCCGAGGTGCTAGGTTGCCTTAGGTTAGGTTATATGACGTTATAGACGCATATAATGTTCCCACCGAGAAGTAGGTCCGACACGCCTGGATTGTTGTCAAATATTACATCCGAGATGTTAGGTTGCCTTAGGTTAGGTTGTATGACGTTATAGACGCATATAATGTTCCCACCGAGAAATAGGGTCCGACACATGTGGAATCTTGTCAAATGTTACATCCGAGGTGTTAGGTTGCCTTAGGTTAGGATATACAACGTTATAGACGCATATAATGTTCCCACCGAGAAGTAGGGTCCGACTCGACAGGAATGTTGTCAAATGTTACATGTGAGGTGATAGGTTGCCTTAGGTTAGTATATATAACGTTATAGACGCATATAATGTTCCCACAGAGAAGTAGGTCCGACACGCCTGGATTGTTGGCAAATATTGCATCCGAGATGTTAGGTTGCCTTAGGTTAGGTTGTAGGACGTTATAGACGCATATAATGTTCCCACCGAGAAGTAGGTCCGACACGCCTAGTTTGTTGTCAAACATTACATCCGAGATGTTAGGTTGCCTTAGGTTAGGATATACAACGTTATAGACGCATATAATGTTCCCACCGAGAAGTAGGGTCCGACTCGCCAGGAATGTTGTCAAATGTTACATCCGAGGTGTTAGGTTGCCTTAGGTTAGGTTATATGACGTTATAGACGCATATAATGTTCCCAATGAGAAGTAGGGTTCGACAAATATGGAATCTTGTCAAATATTACATCCGACGTGTTAGGTTGCCTTAGGTTAGGATATATAACATTATAGACGTATATACTGTTCCCACCGAGAAGTAGGTTCCGACACACGTGGAGTGTTGTCAAATGTTACATCCGAGGTGTTAGGTTGCCTTAGGTTAGGATATATAACATTATAGACGCATATAATGTTCCCACTGAGAAGTAGGTTCCGACTCTCCAGGAATGTTGTCAAATGTTACATCCGAGGTGCTAGGTTGCCTTAGGTTATGATATACAACGTTATAGACGCATATAATGTTCCCACCGAGAAGTAGGGTCCGACACATATGGAATCTTGTCAAATGTTACATCCGAGGTTCTAGGTTGCCTTAGGTTAGGATATACAACGTTATAGTCGCATATAATGTTCCCACCGAGAAGCAGGGTCCGACTCGCCAGGAATGTTGTCAAATGTTACATGTGAGGTGCTAGGTTGCCTTAGGTTAGGATATATAACGTTATAGACGCATATAATGTTCCCACCGAGAAGTAGGTCCGACACGCCTGGATTGTTGTCAAATATTACATCCGAGATGTTAGGTTGCCTTAGGTTAGGTTGTAGGACGTTATAGACGCATATAATGTTCCCACCGAGTAGTAGGTCCGACACGCCTAGTTTGTTGTCAAACATTACATCCGAGATGTTAGGTTGCCTTAGGTTAGGATATACAACGTTATAGACGCATATAATGTTCCCACCGAGAAGTAGGGTCCGACTCGCCAGGAATGTTGTCAAATGTTACATGTGAGGTGCTAGGTTGCCTTAGGTTAGGATATATAACGTTATAGACGCATATAATGTTCCCACCGAGAAGTAGGTCCGACACGCCTGGATTGTTGTCAAATATTACATCCGAGATGTTAGGTTGCCTTAGGTTAGGTTGTAGGACGTTATAGACGCATATAATGTTCCCACCGAGAAGTAGGTCCGACACGCCTAGTTTGTTGTCAAACATTACATCCGAGATGTTAGGTTGCCTTAGGTTAGGATATACAACGTTATAGACGCATATAATGTTCCCACCGAGAAGTAGGGTCTGACTCGCTAGGAATGTTGTCAAATGTTACATCCGAGGTGTTAGGTTGCCTTAGGTTAGGTTATATGACGTTATAGACGCATATAATGTTCCCACCGAGAAGTAGGGCCCGACACGCTTGGAATGTTGTCAAATGTTACATCCGAGGTTTTAGGTTGCCTTAGGTTAGGTTATATGACGTTATAGACGCTTATAATGTTCCCACCGAGAAATAGGTCCGACACGCCTGGATTGTTGTCAAATATTACATCCGAGATTTTAGGTTGCCTTAGGTTAGGATATATAACGTTATAGACGTATATACTGTTCCCACCGAGAAGTTGGGTCCGACACACGTGGAATGTTGTCAAATGTTACATCCGAGGTGTTAGGTTGCCTTAGGTTAGGTTATATGACGTTATAGACGCATATAATGTTCCCACCGAGAAGTAGGTCCGACACGCCTGGATTGTTGTCAAATATTACATCCAAGATGTTTGGTTGCCTTAGGTTAGGATATATAACGTTATAGACGTATATACTGTTCCCACCGAGAAGTAGGTTCCGACACACGTGGAATGTTGTCAAATGTTACATCCGAGGTGTTAGGTTGCCTTAGGTTAGGATATATAACATTATAGACGCATATAATGTTCCCACTGAGAAGCAGGTTCCGACTCTCCAGGAATGTTGTCAAATGTTACATCCGAGGTGCTAGGTTGCCTTAGGTTATGATATACAACGTTATAGACGCATATAATGTTCCCACCGAGAAGTAGGGTCCGACACATATGGAATCTTGTCCAATGTTACATCCGAGGTGCTAGGTTGCCTTAGGTTAGGTTATATGACGTTATAGACGCATATAATGTTCCCACCGAGAAGTAGGTCCGACACGCCTGGATTGTTGTCAAATATTACATCCGAGATGTTAGGTTGCCTTAGGTTAGGTTGTATGACGTTATAGACGCATATAATGTTCCCACCGAGAAATAGGGTCCGACACATGTGGAATCTTGTCAAATGTTACATCCGAGGTGTTAGGTTGCCTTAGGTTAGGATATACAACGTTATAGACCCATATAATGTTCCCACCGAGAAGTAGGGTCCGACTCGCCAGGAATGTTGTCAAATGTTACATGTGAGGTGCTAGGTTGCCTTAGGTTAGTATATATAACGTTATAGACGCATATAATGTTCCCACAGAGAAGTAGGTCCGACACGCCTGGATTGTTGTCAAATATTACATCCGAGATGTTAGGTTGCCTTAGGTTAGGTTGTAGGACGTTATAGACGCATATAATGTTCCCACCGAGAAGTAGGTCCGACACGCCTAGTTTGTTGTCAAACATTACATCCGAGATGTTAGGTTGCCTTAGGTTAGGATATACAACGTTATAGACGCATATAATGTTCCCACCGAGAAGTAGGGTCCGACTCGCCAGGAATGTTGTCAAATGTTACATGTGAGGTGCTAGGTTGCCTTAGGTTAGGATATATAACGTTATAGACGCATATAATGTTCCCACCGAGAAGTAGGTCCGACACGCCTGGATTGTTGTCAAATATTACATCCGAGATGTTATGTTGCCTTAGGTTAGGTTGTAGGACGTTATAGACGCATATAATGTTCCCACCGAGAAGTAGGTCCGACACGCCTAGTTTGTTGTCAAACATTACATCCGAGATGTTAGGTTGCCTTAGGATAGGTTATACAACGTTATAGACGCATATAATGTTCCCACCGAGAAGTAGGGTCTGACTCGCTAGGAATGTTGTCAAATGTTACATCCGAGGTGCTAGGTTGCCTTAGGTTAGGATATATAACGTTATAGACGCATATAATGTTCCCACCTAGAAGTAGGGCCCGACACGCTTGGAATGTTGTCAAATGTTACACCCGAGGTTTTAGGTTGCCTTAGGTTAGGTTATATGACGTTATAGACGCTTATAATGTTCCCACCGAGAAGTAGGTCCGACACGCCTGGATTGTTGTCAAATATTACATCCGAGATGTTAGGTTGCCTTAGGTTAGGATATATAACGTTATAGACGTATATACTGTTCCCACCGAGAAGTTGGGTCCGACACACGTGGAATGTTGTCAAATGTTACATCCGAGGTGTTAGGTTGCCTTAGGTTAGGTTATATGACGTTATAGACGCATATAATGTTCCCACCGAGAAGTAGGTCCGACACGCCTGGATTGTTGTCAAATCTTACATCCAAGATGTTAGGTAGCCTTAGGTTAGGATATATAACGTTATAGACGTATATACTGTTCCCACCGAGAAGTAGGTTCCGACACACGTGGAATGTTGTCAAATGTTACATCCGAGGTGTTAGGTTGCCTTAGGTTAGGATATATAACATTATAGATGCATATAATGTTCCCACTGAGAAGTAGGTTCCGACTCTCCAGGAATGTTGTCAAATGTTACATCCGAGGTGCTAGGTTGCCTTAGGTTATGATATACAACGTTATAGACGCATATAATGTTCCCACCGAGAAGTAGGGTCCGACACATATGGAATCTTGTCAAATGTTACATCCGAGGTGCTAGGTTGCCTTAGGTTAGGATATACAACGTTATTGACGCATATAATGCTCCCACCGAGAAGTAGGGCCCGACACGCTTGGAATGTTGTCAAATGTTACATCCGAGGTTTTAGGTTGCCTTAGGTTAGGTTATATGACGTTACAGACGCTTATAATGTTCCCAACGAGAAGTAGGTCCGACACGCCTGGATTGTTGTCAAATATTACATCCGAGATGTTAGGTTGCCTTAGGTTCGGATATATAACGTTATAGACGTATATACTGTTCCCACCGAGAAGTTGAGTCCGACACACGTGGAATGTTGTCAAATGTTACATCCGAGGTGTTAGGTTGCCTTAGGTTAGGTTATATGACGTTGTAGACGCATATAATGTTCCCACCGAGAAGTAGGTCCGACACGCCTGGATTGTTGTCAAATATTACATCCGAGATGTTAGCTTGCCTTAGGTTAGGTTGTATGATGTTATAGACGCATATAATGTTCCCACCGAGAAGTAGGGTCCGACACATATGGAATCTTGTCAAATGTTACATCCGAGGTGTTAGGTTGCCTTAGGTTAGGATATACAACGTTATAGACGCATATAATGTTCCCACCGAGAAGTAGGGTCCGACTCGCCAGGAATGTTGTCAAATATTACATGTGAGGTGCTGGGTTGCCTTAGGTTAGGATATATAACGTTATAGACGCATATAATGTTCCCACCGAGAAGTAGGGCCCGACACGCTTGGAATGTTGTCAAATGTTACACCCGAGGTTTTAGGTTGCCTTAGGTTAGGTTATATGACGTTATAGACGCTTATAATGTTCCCACCGAGAAGTAGGTCCGACACGCCTGGATTGTTGTCAAATATTACATCCGAGATGTTAGGTTGCCTTAGGTTAGGATATATAACGTTATAGACGTATATACTGTTCCCACCGAGAAGTTGGGTCCGACACACGTGGAATGTTGTCAAATGTTACATCCGAGGTGTTAGGTTGCCTTAGGTTAGGTTATATGACGTTATAGACGCATATAATGTTCCCACCGAGAAGTAGGTCCGACACGCCTGGATTGTTGTCAAATATTACATCCAAGATGTTAGGTAGCCTTAGGTTAGGATATATAACGTTATAGACGTATATACTGTTCCCACCGAGAAGTAGGTTCCGACACACGTGGAATGTTGTCAAATGTTACATCCGAGGTGTTAGGTTGCCTTAGGTTAGGATATATAACATTATAGATGCATATAATGTTCCCACTGAGAAGTAGGTTCCGACTCTCCAGGAATGTTGTCAAATGTTACATCCGAGGTGCTAGGTTGCCTTAGGTTATGATATACAACGTTATAGACGCATATAATGTTCCCACCGAGAAGTAGGGTCCGACACATATGGAATCTTGTCAAATGTTACATCCGAGGTGCTAGGTTGCCTTAGGTTAGGATATACAACGTTATTGACGCATATAATGCTCCCACCGAGAAGGAGGGCCCGACACGCTTGGAATGTTGTCAAATGTTACATCCGAGGTTTTAGGTTGCCTTAGGTTAGGTTATATGACGTTACAGACGCTTATAATGTTCCCAACGAGAAGTAGGTCCGACACGCCTGGATTGTTGTCAAATATTACATCCGAGATGTTAGGTTGCCTTAGGTTCGGATATATAACGTTATAGACGTATATACTGTTCCCACCGAGAAGTTGAGTCCGACACACGTGGAATGTTGTCAAATGTTACATCCGAGGTGTTAGGTTGCCTTAGGTTAGGTTATATGACGTTGTAGACGCATATAATGTTCCCACCGAGAAGTAGGTCCGAAACGCCTGGATTGTTGTCAAATATTACATCCGAGATGTTAGCTTGCCTTAGGTTAGGTTGTATGATGTTATAGACGCATATAATGTTCCCACCGAGAAGTAGGGTCCGACACATATGGAATCTTATCAAATGTTACATCCGAGGTGTTAGGTTGCCTTAGGTTAGGATATACAACGTTATAGACGCATATAATGTTCCCACCGAGAAGTAGGGTCCGACTCGCCAGGAATGTTGTCAAATATTACATGTGAGGTGCTGGGTTGCCTTAGGTTAGGATATATAACGTTATAGACGCATATAATGTTCCCACCGAGAAGTAGGTCCGACACGCCTGGATTGTTGTCAACTATTACATCCGAGATGTTAGGTTGCCTTAGGTTAGGTTGTAGGACGTTATAGACGCATATAATGTTCCCACCGAGAAGTAGGTCCGACACGCCTAGTTTGTTGTCAAACATTACATCCGAAATGTTAGGTTGCCTTAGGTTAGGATATACAACGTTATAGACGCATATAATGTTCCCACCGAGAAGTAGGGTCTGACTCGCTAGGAATGTTGTCAAATGTTACATCCGAGGTGCTAGGTTGCCTTAGGTTAGGATATATAACGTTATAGACGCATATAATGTTCCCACCGAGAAGTAGGGCCCGACACGCTTGGAATGTTGCCAAATGTTACATCCGAGGTTTTAGGTTGCCTTAGGTTAGGTTATATGTCGTTATAGACGCTTATAATGTTCCCACCGAGAAGTAGGTCCGACACACGTGGAATGTTGTCAAAGGTTACATCCGAGGTGTTAGGTTGCCTTAGGTTAGGTTATATGACGTTATAGACGCATATAATGTTCCCACTGAGAAGTAGGTTCCGACTCTCCAGGAATGTTGTCAAATGTTACATCCGAGGTGCTAGGTTGCCTTAGGTTATGATATACAACGTTATAGACGCATATAATGTTCCCACCGAGAAGTAGGGTCCGACACATATGGAATCTTGTCAAATGTTACATCCGAGGTGCTAGGTTGCCTTAGGTTAGGATATACAACGTTATTGACGCATATAATGCTCCCACCGAGAAGTAGGGTCCGACACACCTGGAATGTTGTCAAATGTTACATCCGAGGTGTTAGGTTAACTTAGGTTGGGATATATAACTTTATAGACGTATACAATGTTCCGACCGAGAAGTAGGGTCCGACTCGCCAGGAATGTTGTCAAATGTTACATCCGAGGTGTTAGGTTGCCTTAGGTTAGGTTATATGACGTTATAGACGCATATAATGTTCCCAATGAGAAGTAGGGTTCGACACATATGGAATCTTGTCAAATATTACATCCGACGTGTTAGGTTGCCTTAGGTTAGGATATATAACATTATAGACGTATATACTGTTCCCACCGTGAAGTAGGGTCCGACACACCAGGAATATTGACAACTATTACATCCGAGTTGTTAGGCTGCCTTATTTTACGATATACAGAGTTATAGACGCATACAATGTTCCCACCGAGAAGTAGGGCCCGACAGGTTTGGAATGTTGGCAAATATTACATCCGAGGAGTTAGGTTGCCTTAGGTTAGGATATACAACGTTATAGACGCATATAATGTTCCCACCGAGAAGTAGGGTCTGACTCGCTAGGAATGTTGTCAAATATTACATCCGAGGTGCTAGGTTGCCTTAGGTTAGGATATATAACGTTATAGACGCATATAATGTTCCCACCGAGAAGTAGGGCCCGACACGCTTGGAATGTTGTCAAATGTTACATCCGAGGTTTTAGGTTGCCTTAGGTTAGGTTATATGACGTTATAGACGCTTATAATGTTCCCAACGAGAAGTAGGTCCGACACGCCTGGATTGTTGTCAAATATTACATCCGAGATGTTAGGTTGCCTTAGGTTAGGATATATAACGTTATAGACGTATATACTGTTCCCACCGAGAAGTTGGGACCGACACACGTGGAATGTTGTCAAATGTTACATCCGAGGTGTTAGGTTGCCTTAGGTTAGGTTATATGACGTTATAGACGCATATAATGTTCCCACCGAGAAGTAGGTCCGACACGTCTGGATTGTTGTCAAATATTACATCCGAGATGTTAGGTTACCTTAGGTTAGGTTGTATGACGTTAAAGACGCATATAATGTTCCCACCGAGAAGTAGGGTCCGACACATATGGAATCTTGTCAAATGTTACATCCGAGGTGTTAGGTTGCCTTAGGTTAGGATATACAACGTTATAGACGCATATAATGTTCCCACCGAGAAGTAGGGCCCGACTCGCCAGGAATGTTGTCTTTTGTTACATGTGAGGTGCTAGGTTGCTTTAGGTTAGGATATATAACGTTATAGACGCATATAATGTTCCCACCGAGAAGTAGGTCCGACACGCCTGGATTGTTGTCAAATATTACATCCGAGATGTTAGGTTGCCTTAGGTTAGGTTGTAGGACGTTATAGACGCATATAATGTTCCCACCGAGAAGTAGGTCCGACACGCCTAGTTTGTTGTCAAACATTACATCCGAGATGTTAGGTTGCCTTAGGTTAGGATATACAACGTTATAGACGCATATAATGTTCCCACCGAGAAGTAGGGTCCGACTCGCCAGGAATGTTGTCAAATGTTACATGTGAGGTGCTAGGTTGCCTTAGGTTAGGATATATAACGTTATAGACGCATATAATGTTCCCACCGAGAAGTAGGTCCGACACGCCTGGATTGTTGTCAAATATTACATCCGAGATGTTATGTTGTCTTAGGTTAGGTTGTAGGACGTTATAGACGCATATAATGTTCCCACCGAGAAGTAGGTCCGACACGCCTAGTTTGTTGTCAAACATTACATCCGAGATGTTAGGTTGCCTTAGGATAGGATATACAACGTTATAGACGCATATAATGTTCCCACCGAGAAGTAGGGTCTGACTCGCTAGGAATGTTGTCAAATGTTACATCCGAGGTGCTAGGTTGCCTTAGGTTAGGATATATAACGTTATAGACGCATATAATGTTCCCACCGAGAAGTAGGGCCCGACACGCTTGGAATGTTGTCAAATGTTACACCCGAGGTTTTAGGTTGCCTTAGGTTAGGATATATAACATTATAGATGCATATAATGTTCCCACTGAGAAGTAGGTTCCGACTCTCCAGGAATGTTGTCAAATGTTACATCCGAGGTGCTAGGTTGCCTTAGGTTATGATATACAACGTTATAGACGCATATAATGTTCCCACCGAGAAGTAGGGTCCGACACATATGGAATCTTGTCAAATGTTACATCCGAGGTGCTAGGTTGCCTTAGGTTAGGATATACAACGTTATTGACGCATATAATGCTCCCACCGAGAAGTAGGGCCCGACACGCTTGGAATGTTGTCAAATGTTACATCCGAGGTTTTAGGTTGCCTTAGGTTAGGTTATATGACGTTATAGACGCTTATAATGTTCCCAACGAGAAGTAGGTCCGACACGCCTGGATTGTTGTCAAATATTACATCCGAGATGTTAGGTTGCCTTAGGTTCGGATATATAACGTTATAGACGTATATACTGTTCCCACCGAGAAGTTGAGGCCGACACACATGGAATGTTGTCAAATGTTACATCCGAGGTGTTAGGTTGCCTTAGGTTAGGTTATATGACGTTGTAGACGCATATAATGTTCCCACCGAGAAGTAGGTCCGACACGCCTGGATTGTTGTCAAATATTACATCCGAGATGTTAGCTTGCCTTAGGTTAGGTTGTATGACGTTATAGACGCATATAATGTTCCCACCGAGAAGTAGGGTCCGACACATATGGAATCTTGTCAAATGTTACATCCGAGGTGTTAGGTTGCCTTAGGTTAGGATATACAACGTTATAGACGCATATAATGTTCCCACCGAGAAGTAGGGTCCGACTCGCCAGGAATGTTGTCAAATATTACATGTGAGGTGCTAGGTTGCCTTAGGTTAGGATATATAACGTTATAGACGCATATAATGTTCCCACCGAGAAGTAGGTCCGACACGCCTGGATTGTTGTCAAATATTACATCCGAGATGTTAGGTTGCCTTAGGTTAGGTTGTAGGACGTTATAGACGCATATAATGTTCCCACCGAGAAGTAGGTCCGACACGCCTAGTTTGTTGTCAAACATTACATCCGAGATGTTAGGTTGCCTTAGGTTAGGATATACAACGTTATAGACGCATATAATGTTCCCACCGAGAAGTAGGGTCTGACTCGCTAGGAATGTTGTCAAATGTTACATCCGAGGTGCTAGGTTGCCTTAGGTTAGGATATATAACGTTATAGACGCATATAATGTTCCCACCGAGAAGTAGGGCCCGACACGCTTGGAATGTTGCCAAATGTTACATCCGAGGTTTTAGGTTGCCTTAGGTTAGGTTATATGACGTTATAGACGCTTATAATGTTCCCACCGAGAAGTAGGTCCGACACACGTGGAATGTTGTCAAAGGTTACATCCGAGGTGTTAGGTTGCCTTAGGTTAGGTTATATGACGTTATAGACGCATATAATGTTCCCACTGAGAAGTAGGTTCCGACTCTCCAGGAATGTTGTCAAATGTTACATCCGAGGTGCTAGGTTGCCTTAGGTTAGGATATATAACGTTATAGACGTATATACTGTTCCCACCGAGAAGTTGGGTCCGACACACGTGGAAAGTTGTCAAATATTACATCCGACGTGTTAGGTTGCCTTAGGTTAGGATATATAACATTATAGACGTATATACTGTTCCCACCGTGAAGTAGGGTCCGACACACCAGGAATATTGACAACTATTACATCCGAGTTGTTAGGCTGCCTTATTTTACGATATACAGAGTTATAGACGCATACAATGTTCCCACCGAGAAGTAGGGCCCGACAGGTTTGGAATGTTGGCAAATATTACATCCGAGGAGTTAGGTTGCCTTAGGTTAGGATATACAACGTTATAGACGCATATAATGTTCCCACCGAGAAGTAGGGTCTGACTCGCTAGGAATGTTGTCAAATATTACATCCGAGGTGCTAGGTTGCCTTAGGTTAGGATATATAACGTTATAGACGCATATAATGTTCCCACCGAGAAGTAGGGCCCGACACGCTTGGAATGTTGTCAAATGTTACATCCGAGGTTTTAGGTTGCCTTAGGTTAGGTTATATGACGTTATAGACGCTTATAATGTTCCCAACGAGAAGTAGGTCCGACACGCCTGGATTGTTGTCAAATATTACATCCGAGATGTTAGGTTGCCTTAGGTTAGGATATATAACGTTATAGACGTATATACTGTTCCCACCGAGAAGTTGGGACCGACACACGTGGAATGTTGTCAAATGTTACATCCGAGGTGTTAGGTTGCCTTAGGTTAGGTTATATGACGTTATAGACGCATATAATGTTCCCACCGAGAAGTAGGTCCGACACGTCTGGATTGTTGTCAAATATTACATCCGAGATGTTAGGTTACCTTAGGTTAGGTTGTATGACGTTAAAGACGCATATAATGTTCCCACCGAGAAGTAGGGTCCGACACATATGGAATCTTGTCAAATGTTACATCCGAGGTGTTAGGTTGCCTTAGGTTAGGATATACAACGTTATAGACGCATATAATGTTCCCACCGAGAAGTAGGGTCTGACTCGCTAGGAATGTTGTCAAATGTTACATCCGAGGTGCTAGGTTGCCTTAGGTTATGATATACAACGTTATAGACGCATATAATGTTCCCACCGAGAAGTAGGGTCCGACACATATGGAATCTTGTCAAATGTTACATCCGAGGTGCTAGGTTGCCTTAGGTTAGGATATACAACGTTATTGACGCATATAATGCTCCCACCGAGAAGTAGGGCCCGACACGCTTGGAATGTTGTCAAATGTTACATCCGAGGTTTTAGGTTGCCTTAGGTTAGGTTATATGACGTTATAGACGCTTATAATGTTCCCAACGAGAAGTAGGTCCGACACGCCTGGATTGTTGTCAAATATTACATCCGAGATGTTAGGTTGCCTTAGGTTCGGATATATAACGTTATAGACGTATATACTGTTCCCACCGAGAAGTTGAGGCCGACACACATGGAATGTTGTCAAATGTTACATCCGAGGTGTTAGGTTGCCTTAGGTTAGGTTATATGACGTTGTAGACGCATATAATGTTCCCACCGAGAAGTAGGTCCGACACGCCTGGATTGTTGTCAAATATTACATCCGAGATGTTAGCTTGCCTTAGGTTAGGTTGTATGACGTTATAGACGCATATAATGTTCCCACCGAGAAGTAGGGTCCGACACATATGGAATCTTGTCAAATGTTACATCCGAGGTGTTAGGTTGCCTTAGGTTAGGATATACAACGTTATAGACGCATATAATGTTCCCACCGAGAAGTAGGGTCTGACTCGCTAGGAATGTTGTCAAATGTTACATCCGAGGTGCTAGGTTGCCTTAGGTTAGGATATATAACGTTATAGACGCATATAATGTTCCCACCGAGAAGTAGGGCCCGACACGCTTGGAATGTTGCCAAATGTTACATCCGAGGTTTTAGGTTGCCTTAGGTTAGGTTATATGACGTTATAGACGCTTATAATGTTCCCACCGAGAAGTAGGTCCGACACACGTGGAATGTTGTCAAAGGTTACATCCGAGGTGTTAGGTTGCCTTAGGTTAGGTTATATGACGTTATAGACGCATATAATGTTCCCACTGAGAAGTAGGTTCCGACTCTCCAGGAATGTTGTCAAATGTTACATCCGAGGTGCTAGGTTGCCTTAGGTTAGGATATATAACGTTATAGACGTATATACTGTTCCCACCGAGAAGTTGGGTCCGACACACGTGGAAAGTTGTCAAATGTTACATCCGAGGTGTTAGGTTTCCTTAGGTTAGGTTATATGACGTTATAGACGCATATAATGTTCCCACCGAGAAGTAGGTTCGACACGCCTGGATTGTTGTCAAATATTACATCCGAGATGTCAGGTTGCCTTAGGTTAGGATATATAACGTTATAGACGCATATAATGTTCCCTCCGATAAGTAGGGTCCGAGACGCCAGGAATATTGTCAAATATTACAACCGAGTTATTAGGTTGCCTTAGGATAGGATATATAACGTTATAGACGCATATAATGTTCCCACCGAGAAGTAGGGTCCGACTCGCCAGGAATGTTGTCAAATGTTACATCTGAGGTGCTAGGTTGCCTTAGGTTAGGATATATAACGTTATAGACGCATATAATGTTCCCACCGAGAAGAAGGTCCTACACGCCTGGATTGTTGTCAAATATTACATCCGAGATGTTAGGTTGCCTTAGGTTAGGTTGTATGACGTTATAGACGCATATAATGTTCCCACCGAGAAGTAGGGTCCGACAAACGTGGAATGTTGTCAAATGTGACATCCAAGGTGTTAGGTTGCTTTAGGTTAGGTTATATGACGTTATAGACGCATATAATGTTCCCACCGAGAAGTTGGTCCGACACGCCTGGATTGTTGTCAAATATTACATCCGAGATGTTAGGTTGCCTTAGGTTAGGATATATAACGTTATAGACGCATATAATGTTCCCTCCGATAAGTAGGGTCCGACACGCCAGGAATATTGTCAAATATTACATCCGAGTTATTAGGTTGCCTTAGGATAGGATATACAACGCTATAGACGCATTTAATGTTCCCACCGAGAAGTAGGGTCCGACTCGCCAGGAATGTTGTCAAATGTTACATCCGAGGTGCTAGGTTCCCTTAGGTTAGGATATACAACGCTATAGACTTATATAATGTTCCCACCGAGAAGTACGGCCCGACACGCTTGGAGTGTAGTCAAATGTTACATCCGAGGTGTTAGGTTGCCTTAGGTTAGGTTATATGACGTTATAGAGGCATATAATGTTGCCACCGAAAAGTAGGTCCGACACGCCTGGATTGTTGTCAAATATTACATCCGAGGTGCTAGGTTGCCTTAGGTTAGGGTATACAACGTTATAGACGCATATAATGTTCCCACCGAGAGGTAGGGTCTGACTCGCTAGGAATGTTGTCAAATATTACATCCGAGGTGCTAGGTTGCCTTAGGTTACGATATATAACGTTATAGACGCATATAATGTTCCCACCGATAAGTAGGTTCCGACTCGCCAGGAATGTTGTCAAATGTTACATCTGAGGTGCTAGGTTGCCTTAGGTTAGGATATATAACGTTATAGACGCATATTATGTTCCCACCGAGAAGTAGGGTCCGACACATATGGAATCTTGTCAAATGTTACATCCGAGGTGCTAGGTTGCCTTAGGTTAGGATATACAACGTTATTGACGCATATAATGCTCCCACCGAGAAGTAGGGTCCGACACACCTGAAATGTTGTCAAATGTTACATCCGAGGTGTTAGGTTAACTTAGGTTGGGATATATATCTTTATAGACGTATACAATGTTCCGACCGAGAAGCAGGGTCCGACTCGCCAGGAATGTTGTCAAATGTTACATCCGAGGTGTTAGGTTGCCTTAGGTTAGGTTATATGACGTTATAGACGCATATAATGTTCCCAATGAGAAGTAGGGTTCGACACATATGGAATCTTGTCAAATATTACATCCGACGTGTTAGGTTGCCTTAGGTTAGGATATATAACATTATAGACGTATATACTGTTCCCACCGTGAAGTAGGGTCCGACACACCAGGAATATTGACAACTATTACATCCGAGTTGTTAGGCTGCCTTATTTTACGATATACAGAGTTATAGACGCATACAATGTTCCCACCGAGAAGTAGGGCCCGACAGGTTTGGAATGTTGGCAAATATTACATCCGAGGAGTTAGGTTGCCTTAGGTTAGGATATACAACGTTATAGACGCATATAATGTTCCCACCGAGAAGTAGGGTCTGACTCGCTAGGAATGTTGTAAAATATTACATCCGAGGTGCTAGGTTGCCTTAGGTTAGGATATATAACGTTATAGACGCATATAATGTTCCCACCGAGAAGTAGGGCCCGACACGCTTGGAATGTTGTCAAATGTTACATCCGAGGTTTTAGGTTGCCTTAGGTTAGGTTATATGACGTTATAGACGCTTATAATGTTCCCAACGAGAAGTAGGTCCGACACGCCTGGATTGTTGTCAAATATTACATCCGAGATGTTAGGTTGCCTTAGGTTAGGATATATAACGTTATAGACGTATATACTGTGCCCACCGAGAAGTTGGGACCGACACACGTGGAATGTTGTCAAATGTTACATCCGAGGTGTTAGGTTGCCTTAGGTTAGGTTATATGACGTTATAGACGCATATAATGTTCCCACCGAGAAGTAGGTCCGACACGTCTGGATTGTTGTCAAATATTACATCCGAGATGTTAGGTTACCTTAGGTTAGGTTGTATGACGTTATAGACGCATATAATGTTCCCACCGAAAAGTAGGGTCCGACACATATGGAATCTTGTCAAATGTTACATCCGAGGTGTTAGGTTGCCTTAGGTTAGGATATACAACGTTATAGACGCATATAATGTTCCCACCGAGAAGTAGGGCCCGACTCGCCAGGAATGTTGTCAAATGTTACATGTGAGGTGCTAGGTTGCTTTAGGTTAGGATATATAACGTTATAGACGCATATAATGTTCCCACCGAGAAGTAGGTCCGACACGCCTGGATTGTTGTCAAATATTACATCCGAGATGTTAGGTTGCCTTAGGTTAGGTTGTAGGACGTTATAGACGCATATAATGTTCCCACCGAGAAGTAGGGTCCGACACATATGGAATCTTGTCAAATGTTACATCCGAGGTGTTAGGTTGCCTTAGGTTAGGATATACAACGTTATAGACGCATATAATGTTCCCACCGAGAAGTAGGGTCCGACTCGCCAGGAATGTTGTCAAATGTTACATCTGAGGTGCTAGGTTGCCTTAGGTTAGGATATATAACGTTATAGACGCATATAATGTTCCCACCGAGAAGAAGGTCCGACACGCCTGGATTGTTGTTAAATATTACATCCGAGATGTTAGGTTGCCTTAGGTTAGGTTGTATGACGTTATAGACGCATATAATGTTCCCACCGAGAAGTAGGGTCCGACAAACGTGGAATGTTGTCAAATGTTACATCCAAGGTGTTAGGTTGCTTTAGGTTAGGTTATATGACGTTATAGACGCATATAATGTTCCCACCGAGAAGTTGGTCCGACACGCCTGGATTGTTGTCAAATATTACATCCGAGATGTTAGGTTGCCTTAGGTTAGGATATATAACGTTATAGACGCATATAATGTTCCCTCCGATAAGTAGGGTCCGACACGCCAGGAATATTGTCAAATATTACATCCGAGTTATTAGGTTGCCTTAGGATAGGATATACAACGCTATAGACGCATTTAATGTTCCCACCGAGAAGTAGGGTCCGACTCGCCAGGAATGTTGTCAAATGTTACATCCGAGGTGCTAGGTTCCCTTAGGTTAGGATATACAACGCTATAGACTTATATAATGTTCCCACCGAGAAGTACGGCCCGACACGCTTGGAGTGTAGTCAAATGTTACATCCGAGGTGTTAGGTTGCCTTAGGTTAGGTTATATGACGTTATAGAGGCATATAATGTTCCCACCGAAAAGTAGGTCCGACACGCCTGGATTGTTGTCAAATATTACATCCGAGGTGCTAGGTTGCCTTAGGTTAGGGTATACAACGTTATAGACGCATATAATGTTCCCACCGAGAGGTAGGGTCTGACTCGCTAGGAATGTTGTCAAATATTACATCCGAGGTGCTAGGTTGCCGTAGGTTACGATATATAACGTTATAGACGCATATAATGTTCCCACCGATAAGTAGGTTCCGACTCGCCAGGAATGTTGTCAAATGTTACATCTGAGGTGCTAGGTTGCCTTAGGTTAGGATATATAACGTTATAGACGCATATTATGTTCCCACCGAGAAGTAGGGTCCGACACGCTTGGAATGTTGTCAAATGTTATATCCGAGGTGTTAGGTTGCCTTAGGTTAGGTTCTATGACGTTATAGACGCATATAATGTTCCCACCGAGAAGTAGGGTCTGACTCGCTAGGAATGTTGTCAAATGTTACATCCGAGGTGCTAGGTTGCCTTAGGTTAGGATATATAACGTTATAGACGCATATAATGTTCCCACCGAGAAGTAGGGCCCGACACGCTTGGAATGTTGTCAAATGTTACATCCGAGGTTTTAGGTTGCCTTAGGTTAGGTTATATGACGTTATAGACGCTTATAATGCTCCCACCGAGAAGTAGGTCCGACACGCCTGGATTGTTGTCAAATATTACATCCGAGCTGTTAGGTTGCCTTAGGTTAGGATATATAACGTTATAGACGTATATACTGTTCCCACCGAGAAGTTGGGTCCGACACACGTGGAAAGTTGTCAAATGTTACATCCGAGGTGTTAGGTTTCCTTAGGTTAGGTTATATGACGTTATAGACGCATATAATGTTCCCACCGAGAAGTAGGTCCGTCACGCCTGGATTGTTGTCAAATATTACATCCGAGATGTCAGGTTGCCTTAGGTTAGGATATATAACGTTATAGACGCATATAATGTTCCCTCCGATAAGTAGGGTCCGAGACGCCAGGAATATTGTCAAACATTACAACCGAGTTATTAGGTTGCCTTAGGATAGGATATATAACGTTATAGACGCATTTAATGTTCCCACCGAGAAGTAGGGTCCGACTCGCCAGGAATGTTGTCAAATGTTACATCTGAGGTGCTAGGTTGCCTTAGGTTAGGATATATAACGTTATAGACGCATATAATGTTCCCACCGAGAAGTAGGTCCGACACGCCTGGATTGTTGTCAAATATTACATCCGAGATGTTAGGTTGCCTTAGGTTAGGTTGTATGAAGTTATAGACGCATATAATGTTCCCACCGAGAAGTAGGTCCGACACGCCTGGATTGTTGTCAAATATTACATCCGAGATGTTAGGTTGCCTTCGGTTTGGTTGTATGACGTTATAGACGCATATAATGTTCCCACCGAGAAGTAGGGTCCGACACACGTGGAATGTTGTCAAATGTTACATCCAAGGTGTTAGGTTGCCTTAGGTTAGGTTATATGATGTTATAGACGCATATAATGTTCCCACCGAGAAGTAGGTCCGACACGCCTGGATTGTTGTCAAATATTACATCCGAGATGTTAGGTTGCCTTAGGTTAGGATATATAACGCTATAGACACATATAATGTTCCCTCCGATAAGTAGGGTCCGACACGCCAGGAATATTGTCAAATATTACATCCGAGTTATTAGGTTGCCTTAGGATAGGATATACAACGCTATAGACGCATTTAATGTTCCCACCGAGAAGTAGGGACCGACTCGCCAGGAATGTTGTCAAATGTTACATCCGAGGTGCTAGGTTCCCTTAGGTTAGGATATATAACGTTATAGACTTATATAATGTTCCCACCGAGAAGTACGGCCCGACACGCTTGGTGTGTAGTCAAATGTTACATCCGAGGTGTTAGGTTGCCTTAGGTTAGGTTATATGACGTTATAGAGGCATATAATGTTCCCACCGAAAAGTAGGTCCGACACGCCTGGATTGTTGTCAAATATTACATCCGAGGTGCTAGGTTGCCTTAGGTTAGGGTATACAACGTTATAGACGCATATAATGTTCCCACCGAGAAGTAGGGTCTGACTCGCTAGGAATGTTGTCAAATGTTACATCCGAGGTGCTAGGTTGCCTTAGGTTAGGATATATAACGTTATAGACGCATATAATGTTCCCACCGAGAAGTAGGGTCCGACACGCTTGGAATGTTGTCAAATGTTACATCCGAGGTTTTAGGTTGCCTTAGGTTAGGTTATATGACGTTATAGACGCTTATAATGCTCCCACCGAGAAGTAGGTCCGACACGCCTGGATTGTTGTCAAATATTACATCCGAGATGTTAGGTTGCCTTAGGTTAGGATATATAACGTTATAGACGCATATAATGTTCCCTCCGATAAGTAGGGTCCGACACGCCAGGAATATTGTCAAATATTACATCCGAGTTATTAGGTTGCCTTAGGATAGGATATATAACGTTATAGACGCATTTAATGTTCCCACCGAGAAGTAGGTCCGACACGCCTGGATTGTTGTCAAATAGTACATCCGAGATGTTAGGTTGCCTTAGGTTAGGTTGTATGACGTTATAGACGCATATAATGTTCCCACCGAGAAGTAGGGTCCGACACACGGGGAATGTTGTCAAATGTTACATCCGAGGTGTTAGGTTGCCTTAGGTTAGGTTATATGACTTTATAGACGCATATAATGTTCCCACCGAGAAGTAGGTCCGACACGCCTGGATTGTTGTCAAATATTACATCCGAGATGTTAGGTTGCCTTAGGTTAGGATATATAACGTTATAGACGCATATAATGTTCCCTCCGATAAGTAGGGTCCGACACGCCAGGAATATTGTCAAATATTACATCCGAGTTATTAGGTTGCCTTAGGATAGGATATACAACGCTATAGACGCATTTAATGTTCCCACCGAGAAGTAGGGTCCGACTCGCCAGGAATGTTGTCAAATGTTACATCTGAGGTGCTAGGTTGCCTTAGGTTAGGATATATAACGTTATAGACGCATATAATGTTCCCACCGAGAAGTAGGTCCGACACGCCTGGATTGTTGTCAAATATTACATCCGAGATGTTAGGTTGCCTTAGGTTAGGTTGTATGACGTTATAGACGCATATAATATTCCCACCGAGAAGTAGGGTCCGACACACGTGGATTGTTGTCAAATATTACATCCGAGATGTTAGGTTGCCTTAGGTTGGGTTGTAGGACGTTATAGACGCATATAATGTTCCCACCGAGAAGTAGCTCCGACACGCCTTGATTGTTGTCAAATATTACATCCAAGATGTTAGGTAGCCTTAGGTTAGGATATATAACGTTATAGACGTATATACTGTTCCCACCGAGAAGTAGGTTCCGACACACGTGGAATGTTGTCAAATGTTACATCCGAGGTGTTAGGTTGCCTTAGGTTAGGATATATAACATTATAGATGCATATAATGTTCCCACTGAGAAGTAGGTTCCGACTCTCCAGGAATGTTGTCAAATGTTACATCCGAGGTGCTAGGTTGCCTTAGGTTATGATATACAACGTTATAGACGCATATAATGTTCCCACCGAGAAGTAGGGTCCGACACATATGGAATCTTGTCAAATGTTACATCCGAGGTGCTAGGTTGCCTTAGGTTAGGATATACAACGTTATTGACGCATATAATGTTCCCACCGAGAAGTAGGTCCGACACGCCTGGATTGTTGTCAAATATTACATCCGAGATGTTAGCTTGCCTTAGGTTAGGTTGTATGATGTTATAGACGTATATAATGTTCCCACCGAGAAGTAGGGTCCGACACATATGGAATCTTGTCAAATGTTACATCCGAGGTGTTAGGTTGCCTTAGGTTAGGATATACAACGTTATAGACGCATATAATGTTCCCACCGAGAAGTAGGGTCCGACTCGCCAGGAATGTTGTCAAATATTACATGTGAGGTGCTGGGTTGCCTTAGGTTAGGATATATAACGTTATAGACGCATATAATGTTCCCACCGAGAAGTAGGGCCCGACACGCTTGGAATGTTGTCAAATGTTACACCCGAGGTTTTAGGTTGCCTTAGGTTAGGTTATATGACGTTATAGACGCTTATAATGTTCCCACCGAGAAGTAGGTCCGACACGCCTGGATTGTTGTCAAATATTACATCCGAGATGTTAGGTTGCCTTAGGTTAGGATATATAACGTTATAGACGTATATACTGTTCCCACCGAGAAGTTGGGTCCGACACACGTGGAATGTTGTCAAATGTTACATCCGAGGTGTTAGGTTGCCTTAGGTTAGGTTATATGACGTTATAGACGCATATAATGTTCCCACAGAGAAGTAGGTCCGACACGCCTGGATTGTTGTCAAATATTACATCCAAGATGTTAGGTAGCCTTAGGTTAGGATATATAACGTTATAGACGTATATACTGTTCCCACCGAGAAGTAGGTTCCGACACACGTGGAATGTTGTCAAATGTTACATCCGAGGTGTTAGGTTGCCTTAGGTTAGGATATATAACATTATAGATGCATATAATGTTCCCACTGAGAAGTAGGTTCCGACTCGCCAGGAATGTTGTCAAATGTTACATCCGAGGTGCTACGTTGCCTTAGGTTATGATATACAACGTTATAGACGCATATAATGTTCCCACCGAGAAGTAGGGTCCGACACATATGGAATCTTGTCAAATGTTACATCCGAGGTGCTAGGTTGCCTTAGGTTAGGATATACAACGTTATTGACGCATATAATGCTCCCACCGAGAAGTAGGGCCCGACACGCTTGGAATGTTGTCAAATGTTACATCCGAGGTTTTAGGTTGCCTTAGGTTAGGTTATATGACGTTACAGACGCTTATAATGTTCCCAACGAGAAGTAGGTCCGACACGCCTGGATTGTTGTCAAATATTACATCCGAGATGTTAGGTTGCCTTAGGTTCGGATATATAACGTTATAGACGTATATACTGTTCCCACCGAGAAGTTGAGTCCGACACACGTGGAATGTTGTCAAATGTTACATCCGAGGTGTTAGGTTGCCTTAGGTTAGGTTATATGACGTTGTAGACGCATATAATGTTCCCACCGAGAAGTAGGTCCGAAACGCCTGGATTGTTGTCAAATATTACATCCGAGATGTTAGCTTGCCTTAGGTTAGGTTGTATGATGTTATAGACGCATATAATGTTCCCACCGAGAAGTAGGGTCCGACACATATGGAATCTTGTCAAATGTTACATCCGAGGTGTTAGGTTGCCTTAGGTTAGGATATACAACGTTATAGACGCATATAATGTTCCCACCGAGAAGTAGGGTCCGACTCGCCAGGAATGTTGTCAAATATTACATGTGAGGTGCTGGGTTGCCTTAGGTTAGGATATATAACGTTATAGACGCATATAATGTTCCCACCGAGAAGTAGGTCCGACACGCCTGGATTGTTGTCAAATATTACATCCGAGATGTTAGGTTGCCTTAGGTTAGGTTGTAGGACGTTATAGACGCATATAATGTTCCCACCGAGAAGTAGGTCCGACACGCCTAGTTTGTTGTCAAACATTACATCCGAGATGTTAGGTTGCCTTAGGTTAGGATATACAACGTTATAGACGCATATAATGTTCCCACCGAGAAGTAGGGTCTGACTCGCTAGGAATGTTGTCAAATGTTACATCCGAGGTGCTAGGTTGCCTTAGGTTAGGATATATAACGTTATAGACGCATATAATGTTCCCACCGAGAAGTAGGGCCCGACACGCTTGGAATGTTGCCAAATGTTACATCCGAGGTTTTAGGTTGCCTTAGGTTAGGTTATATGTCGTTATAGACGCTTATAATGTTCCCACCGAGAAGTAGGTCCGACACACGTGGAATGTTGTCAAAGGTTACATCCGAGGTGTTAGGTTGCCTTAGGTTAGGTTATATGACGTTATAGACGCATATAATGTTCCCACTGAGAAGTAGGTTCCGACTCTCCAGGAATGTTGTCAAATGTTACATCCGAGGTGCTAGGTTGCCTTAGGTTATGATATACAACGTTATAGACGCATATAATGTTCCCACCGAGAAGTAGGGTCCGACACATATGGAATCTTGTCAAATGTTACATCCGAGGTGCTAGGTTGCCTTAGGTTAGGATATACAACGTTATTGACGCATATAATGCTCCCACCGAGAAGTAGGGTCCGACACACCTGGAATGTTGTCAAATGTTACATCCGAGGTGTTAGGTTAACTTAGGTTGGGATATATAACTTTATAGACGTATACAATGTTCCGACCGAGAAGTAGGGTCCGACTCGCCAGGAATGTTGTCAAATGTTATATCCGAGGTGTTAGGTTGCCTTAGGTTAGGTTATATGACGTTATAGACGCATATAATGTTCCCAATGAGAAGTAGGGTTCGACACATATGGAATCTTGTCAAATATTACATCCGACGTGTTAGGTTGCCTTAGGTTAGGATATATAACATTATAGACGTATATACTGTTCCCACCGTGAAGTAGGGTCCGACACACCAGGAATATTGACAACTATTACATCCGAGTTGTTAGGCTGCCTTATTTTACGATATACAGAGTTATAGACGCATACAATGTTCCCACCGAGAAGTAGGGCCCGACAGGTTTGGAATGTTGGCAAATATTACATCCGAGGAGTTAGGTTGCCTTAGGTTAGGATATACAACGTTATAGACGCATATAATGTTCCCACCGAGAAGTAGGGTCTGACTCGCTAGGAATGTTGTCAAATATTACATCCGAGGTGCTAGGTTGCCTTAGGTTAGGATATATAACGTTATAGACGCATATAATGTTCCCACCGAGAAGTAGGGCCCGACACGCTTGGAATGTTGTCAAATGTTACATCCGAGGTTTTAGGTTGCCTTAGGTTAGGTTATATGACGTTATAGACGCTTATAATGTTCCCAACGAGAAGTAGGTCCGACACGCCTGGATTGTTGTCAAATATTACATCCGAGATGTTAGGTTGCCTTAGGTTAGGATATATAACGTTATAGACGTATATACTGTTCCCACCGAGAAGTTGGGACCGACACACGTGGAATGTTGTCAAATGTTACATCCGAGGTGTTAGGTTGCCTTAGGTTAGGTTATATGACGTTATAGACGCATATAATGTTCCCACCGAGAAGTAGGTCCGACACATATGGAATCTTGTCAAATGTTACATCCGAGGTGTTAGGTTGCCTTAGGTTAGGATATACAACGTTATAGACGCATATAATGTTCCCACCGAGAAGTAGGGCCCGACTCGCCAGGAATGTTGTCTTTTGTTACATGTGAGGTGCTAGGTTGCTTTAGGTTAGGATATATAACGTTATAGACGCATATAATGTTCCCACCGAGAAGTAGGTCCGACACGCCTGGATTGTTGTCAAATATTACATCCGAGATGTTAGGTTGCCTTAGGTTAGGTTGTAGGACGTTATAGACGCATATAATGTTCCCACCGAGAAGTAGGTCCGACACGCCTAGTTTGTTGTCAAACATTACATCCGAGATGTTAGGTTGCCTTAGGTTAGGATATACAACGTTATAGACGCATATAATGTTCCCACCGAGAAGTAGGGTCCGACTCGCCAGGAATGTTGTCAAATGTTACATGTGAGGTGCTAGGTTGCCTTAGGTTAGGATATATAACGTTATAGACGCATATAATGTTCCCACCGAGAAGTAGGTCCGACACGCCTGGATTGTTGTCAAATATTACATCCGAGATGTTATGTTGCCTTAGGTTAGGTTGTAGGACGTTATAGACGCATATAATGTTCCCACCGAGAAGTAGGTCCGACACGCCTAGTTTGTTGTCAAACATTACATCCGAGATGTTAGGTTGCCTTAGGATAGGATATACAACGTTATAGACGCATATAATGTTCCCACCGAGAAGTAGGGTCTGACTCGCTAGGAATGTTGTCAAATGTTACATCCGAGGTGCTAGGTTGCCTTAGGTTAGGATATATAACGTTATAGACGCATATAATGTTCCCACCGAGAAGTAGGGCCCGACACGCTTGGAATGTTGTCAAATGTTACACCCGAGGTTTTAGGTTGCCTTAGGTTAGGATATATAACATTATAGATGCATATAATGTTCCCACTGAGAAGTAGGTTCCGACTCTCCAGGAATGTTGTCAAATGTTACATCCGAGGTGCTAGGTTGCCTTAGGTTATGATATACAACGTTATAGACGCATATAATGTTCCCACCGAGAAGTAGGGTCCGACACATATGGAATCTTGTCAAATGTTACATCCGAGGTGCTAGGTTGCCTTAGGTTAGGATATACAACGTTATTGACGCATATAATGCTCCCACCGAGAAGTAGGGCCCGACACGCTTGGAATGATGTCAAATGTTACATCCGAGGTTTTAGGTTGCCTTAGGTTAGGTTATATGACGTTATAGACGCTTATAATGTTCCCAACGAGAAGTAGGTCCGACACGCCTGGATTGTTGTCAAATATTACATCCGAGATGTTAGGTTGCCTTAGGTTCGGATATATAACGTTATAGACGTATATACTGTTCCCACCGAGAAGTTGAGTCCGACACACGTGGAATGTTGTCAAATGTTACATCCGAGGTGTTAGGTTGCCTTAGGTTAGGTTATATGACGTTGTAGACGCATATAATGTTCCCACCGAGAAGTAGGTCCGACACGCCTGGATTGTTGTCAAATATTACATCCGAGATGTTAGCTTGCCTTAGGTTAGGTTGTATGACGTTATAGACGCATATAATGTTCCCACCGAGAAGTAGGGTCCGACAAACGTGGAATGTTGTCAAATGTGACATCCAAGGTGTTAGGTTGCTTTAGGTTAGGTTATATGACGTTATAGACGCATATAATGTTCCCACCGAGAAGTTGGTCCGACACGCCTGGATTGTTGTCAAATATTACATCCGAGATGTTAGGTTGCCTTAGGTTAGGATATATAACGTTATAGACGCATATAATGTTCCCTCCGATAAGTAGGGTCCGACACGCCAGGAATATTGTCAAATATTACATCCGAGTTATTAAGTTGCCTTAGGATAGGATATACAACGCTATAGACGCATTTAATGTTCCCACCGAGAAGTAGGGTCCGACTCGCCAGGAATGTTGTCAAATGTTACATCCGAGGTGCTAGGTTCCCTTAGGTTAGGATATACAACGCTATAGACTTATATAATGTTCCCACCGAGAAGTACGGCCCGACACGCTTGGAGTGTAGTCAAATGTTACATCCGAGGTGTTAGGTTGCCTTAGGTTAGGTTATATGACGTTATAGAGGCATATAATGTTGCCACCGAAAAGTAGGTCCGACACGCCTGGATTGTTGTCAAATATTACATCCGAGGTGCTAGGTTGCCTTAGGTTAGGGTATACAACGTTATAGACGCATATAATGTTCCCACCGAGAGGTAGGGTCTGACTCGCTAGGAATGTTGTCAAATATTACATCCGAGGTGCTAGGTTGCCTTAGGTTACGATATATAACGTTATAGACGCATATAATGTTCCCACCGATAAGTAGGTTCCGACTCGCCAGGAATGTTGTCAAATGTTACATCTGAGGTGCTAGGTTGCCTTAGGTTAGGATATATAACGTTATAGACGCATATTATGTTCCCACCGAGAAGTAGGGTCCGACACATATGGAATCTTGTCAAATGTTACATCCGAGGTGCTAGGTTGCCTTAGGTTAGGATATACAACGTTATTGACGCATATAATGCTCCCACCGAGAAGTAGGGTCCGACACACCTGAAATGTTGTCAAATGTTACATCCGAGGTGTTAGGTTAACTTAGGTTGGGATATATATCTTTATAGACGTATACAATGTTCCGACCGAGAAGTAGGGTCCGACTCGCCAGGAATGTTGTCAAATGTTACATCCGAGGTGTTAGGTTGCCTTAGGTTAGGTTATATGACGTTATAGACGCATATAATGTTCCCAATGAGAAGTAGGGTTCGACACATATGGAATCTTGTCAAATATTACATCCGACGTGTTAGGTTGCCTTAGGTTAGGATATATAACATTATAGACGTATATACTGTTCCCACCGTGAAGTAGGGTCCGACACACCAGGAATATTGACAACTATTACATCCGAGTTGTTAGGCTGCCTTATTTTACGATATACAGAGTTATAGACGCATACAATGTTCCCACCGAGAAGTAGGGCCCGACAGGTTTGGAATGTTGGCAAATATTACATCCGAGGAGTTAGGTTGCCTTAGGTTAGGATATACAACGTTATAGACGCATATAATGTTCCCACCGAGAAGTAGGGTCTGACTCGCTAGGAATGTTGTCAAATATTACATCCGAGGTGCTAGGTTGCCTTAGGTTAGGATATATAACGTTATAGACGCATATAATGTTCCCACCGAGAAGTAGGGCCCGACACGCTTGGAATGTTGTCAAATGTTACATCCGAGGTTTTAGGTTGCCTTAGGTTAGGTTATATGACGTTATAGACGCTTATAATGTTCCCAACGAGAAGTAGGTCCGACACGCCTGGATTGTTGTCAAATATTACATCCGAGATGTTAGGTTGCCTTAGGTTAGGATATATAACGTTATAGACGTATATACTGTGCCCACCGAGAAGTTGGGACCGACACACGTGGAATTGTTGTCAAATGTTACATCCGAGGTGTTAGGTTGCCTTAGGTTAGGTTATATGACGTTATAGACGCATATAATGTTCCCACCGAGAAGTAGGTCCGACACGACTGGATTGTTGTCAAATATTACATCCGAGATGTTAGGTTACCTTAGGTTAGGTTGTATGACGTTATAGACGCATATAATGTTCCCACCGAAAAGTAGGGTCCGACACATATGGAATCTTGTCAAATGTTACATCCGAGGTGTTAGGTTGCCTTAGGTTAGGATATACAACGTTATAGACGCATATAATGTTCCCACCGAGAAGTAGGGCCCGACTCGCCAGGAATGTTGTCAAATGTTACATGTGAGGTGCTAGGTTGCTTTAGGTTAGGATATATAACGTTATAGACGCATATAATGTTCCCACCGAGAAGTAGGTCCGACACGCCTGGATTGTTGTCAAATATTACATCCGAGATGTTAGGTTGCCTTAGGTTAGGTTGTAGGACGTTATAGACGCATATAATGTTCCCACCGAGAAGTAGGGTCCGACACATATGGAATCTTGTCAAATGTTACATCCGAGGTGTTAGGTTGCCTTAGGTTAGGATATACAACGTTATAGACGCATATAATGTTCCCACCGAGAAGTAGGGTCCGACTCGCCAGGAATGTTGTCAAATGTTACATCTGAGGTGCTAGGTTGCCTTAGGTTAGGATATATAACGTTATAGACGCATATAATGTTCCCACCGAGAAGTAGGGCCCGACACGCTTGGAATGTTGTCAAATGTTACATCCGAGGTTTTAGGTTGCCTTAGGTTAGGTTATATGACGTTATAGACGCTTATAATGTTCCCAACGAGAAGTAGGTCCGACACGCCTGGATTGTTGTCAAATATTACATCCGAGATGTTAGGTTGCCTTAGGTTAGGATATATAACGTTATAGACGTATATACTGTTCCCACCGAGAAGTTGGGACCGACACACGTGGAATGTTGTCAAATGTTACATCCGAGGTGTTAGGTTGCCTTAGGTTAGGTTATATGACGTTATAGACGCATATAATGTTCCCACCGAGAAGTAGGTCCGACACGTCTGGATTGTTGTCAAATATTACATCCGAGATGTTAGGTTACCTTAGGTTAGGTTGTATGACGTTAAAGACGCATATAATGTTCCCACCGAGAAGTAGGGTCCGACACATATGGAATCTTGTCAAATGTTACATCCGAGGTGTTAGGTTGCCTTAGGTTAGGATATACAACGTTATAGACGCATATAATGTTCCCACCGAGAAGTAGGGCCCGACTCGCCAGCAATGTTGTCTTTTGTTACATGTGAGGTGCTAGGTTGCTTTAGGTTAGGATATATAACGTTATAGACGCATATAATGTTCCCACCGAGAAGTAGGTCCGACACGCCTGGATTGTTGTCAAATATTACATCCGAGATGTTAGGTTGCCTTAGGTTAGGTTGTAGGACGTTATAGACGCATATAATGTTCCCACCGAGAAGTAGGTCCGACACGCCTAGTTTGTTGTCAAACATTACATCCGAGATGTTAGGTTGCCTTAGGTTAGGATATACAACGTTATAGACGCATATAATGTTCCCACCGAGAAGTAGGGTCCGACTCGCCAGGAATGTTGTCAAATGTTACATGTGAGGTGCTAGGTTGCCTTAGGTTAGGATATATAACGTTATAGACGCATATAATGTTCCCACCGAGAAGTAGGTCCGACACGCCTGGATTGTTGTCAAATATTACATCTGAGATGTTATGTTGCCTTAGGTTAGGTTGTAGGACGTTATAGACGCATATAATGTTCCCACCGAGAAGTAGGTCCGACACGCCTAGTTTGTTGTCAAACATTACATCCGAGATGTTAGGTTGCCTTAGGATAGGATATACAACGTTATAGACGCATATAATGTTCCCACCGAGAAGTAGGGTCTGACTCGCTAGGAATGTTGTCAAATGTTACATCCGAGGTGCTAGGTTGCCTTAGGTTAGGATATATAACGTTATAGACGCATATAATGTTCCCACCGAGAAGTAGGGCCCGACACGCTTGGAATGTTGTCAAATGTTACACCCGAGGTTTTAGGTTGCCTTAGGTTAGGATATATAACATTATAGATGCATATAATGTTCCCACTGAGAAGTAGGTTCCGACTCTCCAGGAATGTTGTCAAATGTTACATCCGAGGTGCTAGGTTGCCTTAGGTTATGATATACAACGTTATAGACGCATATAATGTTCCCACCGAGAAGTAGGGTCCGACACATATGGAATCTTGTCAAATGTTACATCCGAGGTGCTAGGTTGCCTTAGGTTAGGATATACAACGTTATTGACGCATATAATGCTCCCACCGAGAAGTAGGGCCCGACACGCTTGGAATGATGTCAAATGTTACATCCGAGGTTTTAGGTTGCCTTAGGTTAGGTTATATGACGTTATAGACGCTTATAATGTTCCCAACGAGAAGTAGGTCCGACACGCCTGGATTGTTGTCAAATATTACATCCGAGATGTTAGGTTGCCTTAGGTTCGGATATATAACGTTATAGACGTATATACTGTTCCCACCGAGAAGTTGAGTCCGACACACGTGGAATGTTGTCAAATGTTACATCCGAGGTGTTAGGTTGCCTTAGGTTAGGTTATATGACGTTGTAGACGCATATAATGTTCCCACCGAGAAGTAGGTCCGACACGCCTGGATTGTTGTCAAATATTACATCCGAGATGTTAGCTTGCCTTAGGTTAGGTTGTATGACGTTATAGACGCATATAATGTTCCCACCGAGAAGTAGGGTCCGACAAACGTGGAATGTTGTCAAATGTGACATCCAAGGTGTTAGGTTGCTTTAGGTTAGGTTATATGACGTTATAGACGCATATAATGTTCCCACCGAGAAGTTGGTCCGACACGCCTGGATTGTTGTCAAATATTACATCCGAGATGTTAGGTTGCCTTAGGTTAGGATATATAACGTTATAGACGCATATAATGTTCCCTCCGATAAGTAGGGTCCGACACGCCAGGAATATTGTCAAATATTACATCCGAGTTATTAAGTTGCCTTAGGATAGGATATACAACGCTATAGACGCATTTAATGTTCCCACCGAGAAGTAGGGTCCGACTCGCCAGGAATGTTGTCAAATGTTACATCCGAGGTGCTAGGTTCCCTTAGGTTAGGATATACAACGCTATAGACTTATATAATGTTCCCACCGAGAAGTACGGCCCGACACGCTTGGAGTGTAGTCAAATGTTACATCCGAGGTGTTAGGTTGCCTTAGGTTAGGTTATATGACGTTATAGAGGCATATAATGTTGCCACCGAAAAGTAGGTCCGACACGCCTGGATTGTTGTCAAATATTACATCCGAGGTGCTAGGTTGCCTTAGGTTAGGGTATACAACGTTATAGACGCATATAATGTTCCCACCGAGAGGTAGGGTCTGACTCGCTAGGAATGTTGTCAAATATTACATCCGAGGTGCTAGGTTGCCTTAGGTTACGATATATAACGTTAAAGACGCATATAATGTTCCCACCGATAAGTAGGTTCCGACTCGCCAGGAATGTTGTCAAATGTTACATCTGAGGTGCTAGGTTGCCTTAGGTTAGGATATATAACGTTATAGACGCATATTATGTTCCCACCGAGAAGTAGGGTCCGACACATATGGAATCTTGTCAAATGTTACATCCGAGGTGCTAGGTTGCCTTAGGTTAGGATATACAACGTTATTGACGCATATAATGCTCCCACCGAGAAGTAGGGTCCGACACACCTGAAATGTTGTCAAATGTTACATCCGAGGTGTTAGGTTAACTTAGGTTGGGATATATATCTTTATAGACGTATACAATGTTCCGACCGAGAAGTAGGGTCCGACTCGCCAGGAATGTTGTCAAATGTTACATCCGAGGTGTTAGGTTGCCTTAGGTTAGGTTATATGACGTTATAGACGCATATAATGTTCCCAATGAGAAGTAGGGTTCGACACATATGGAATCTTGTCAAATATTACATCCGACGTGTTAGGTTGCCTTAGGTTAGGATATATAACATTATAGACGTATATACTGTTCCCACCGTGAAGTAGGGTCCGACACACCAGGAATATTGACAACTATTACATCCGAGTTGTTAGGCTGCCTTATTTTACGATATACAGAGTTATAGACGCATACAATGTTCCCACCGAGAAGTAGGGCCCGACAGGTTTGGAATGTTGGCAAATATTACATCCGAGGAGTTAGGTTGCCTTAGGTTAGGATATACAACGTTATAGACGCATATAATGTTCCCACCGAGAAGTAGGGTCTGACTCGCTAGGAATGTTGTCAAATATTACATCCGAGGTGCTAGGTTGCCTTAGGTTAGGATATATAACGTTATAGACGCATATAATGTTCCCACCGAGAAGTAGGGCCCGACACGCTTGGAATGTTGTCAAATGTTACATCCGAGGTTTTAGGTTGCCTTAGGTTAGGTTATATGACGTTATAGACGCTTATAATGTTCCCAACGAGAAGTAGGTCCGACACGCCTGGATTGTTGTCAAATATTACATCCGAGATGTTAGGTTGCCTTAGGTTAGGATATATAACGTTATAGACGTATATACTGTGCCCACCGAGAAGTTGGGACCGACACACGTGGAATGTTGTCAAATGTTACATCCGAGGTGTTAGGTTGCCTTAGGTTAGGTTATATGACGTTATAGACGCATATAATGTTCCCACCGAGAAGTAGGTCCGACACGACTGGATTGTTGTCAAATATTACATCCGAGATGTTAGGTTACCTTAGGTTAGGTTGTATGACGTTATAGACGCATATAATGTTCCCACCGAAAAGTAGGGTCCGACACATATGGAATCTTGTCAAATGTTACATCCGAGGTGTTAGGTTGCCTTAGGTTAGGATATACAACGTTATAGACGCATATAATGTTCCCACCGAGAAGTAGGGCCCGACTCGCCAGGAATGTTGTCAAATGTTACATGTGAGGTGCTAGGTTGCTTTAGGTTAGGATATATAACGTTATAGACGCATATAATGTTCCCACCGAGAAGTAGGTCCGACACGCCTGGATTGTTGTCAA
The DNA here is from genome assembly GCA_963969225.1 of Xylocopa violacea. NCBI lineage: Eukaryota > Metazoa > Arthropoda > Insecta > Hymenoptera > Apidae > Xylocopa > Xylocopa violacea. The sequence goes on along the minus strand of CAXAJV010000019.1, from coordinate 7,676,853 downwards.
ATATTACATCCGAGATGTTAGGTTGCCTTAGGTTAGGTTGTAGGACGTTATAGACGCATATAATGTTCCCACCGAGAAGTAGGGTCCGACACATATGGAATCTTGTCAAATGTTACATCCGAGGTGTTAGGTTGCCTTAGGTTAGGATATACAACGTTATAGACGCATATAATGTTCCCACCGAGAAGTAGGGTCCGACTCGCCAGGAATGTTGTCAAATGTTACATCTGAGGTGCTAGGTTGCCTTAGGTTAGGATATATAACGTTATAGACGCATATAATGTTCCCACCGAGAAGAAGGTCCGACACGCCTGGATTGTTGTCAAATATTACATCCGAGATGTTAGGTTGCCTTAGGTTAGGTTGTATGACGTTATAGACGCATATAATGTTCCGACCGAGAAGTAGGGTCCGACTCGCCAGGAATGTTGTCAAATGTTACATCCGAGTTATTAGGTTGCCTTAGGATAGGATATACAACGCTATAGACGCATTTAATGTTCCCACCGAGAAGTAGGGTCCGACTCGCCAGGAATGTTGTCAAATGTTACATCCGAGGTGCTAGGTTCCCTTAGGTTAGGATATACAACGCTATAGACTTATATAATGTTCCCACCGAGAAGTACGGCCCGACACGCTTGGAGTGTAGTCAAATGTTACATCCGAGGTGTTAGGTTGCCTTAGGTTAGGTTATATGACGTTATAGAGGCATATAATGTTCCCACCGAAAAGTAGGTCCGACACGCCTGGATTGTTGTCAAATATTACATCCGAGGTGCTAGGTTGCCTTAGGTTAGGGTATACAACGTTATAGACGCATATAATGTTCCCACCGAGAGGTAGGGTCTGACTCGCTAGGAATGTTGTCAAATATTACATCCGAGGTGCTAGGTTGCCTTAGGTTACGATATATAACGTTATAGACGCATATAATGTTCCCACCGATAAGTAGGTTCCGACTCGCCAGGAATGTTGTCAAATGTTACATCTGAGGTGCTAGGTTGCCTTAGGTTAGGATATATAACGTTATAGACGCATATTATGTTCCCACCGAGAAGTAGGGTCCGACACGCTTGGAATGTTGTCAAATGTTATATCCGAGGTGTTAGGTTGCCTTAGGTTAGGTTCTATGACGTTATAGACGCATATAATGTTCCCACCGAGAAGTAGGGTCTGACTCGCTAGGAATGTTGTCAAATGTTACATCCGAGGTGCTAGGTTGCCTTAGGTTAGGATATATAACGTTATAGACGCATATAATGTTCCCACCGAGAAGTAGGGCCCGACACGCTTGGAATGTTGTCAAATGTTACATCCGAGGTTTTAGGTTGCCTTAGGTTAGGTTATATGACGTTATAGACGCATATAATGTTCCCACCGAGAAGTAGGTCCGACACGCCTGGATTGTTGTCAAATATTACATCCGAGATGTCAGGTTGCCTTAGGTTAGGATATATAACGTTATAGACGCATATAATGTTCCCTCCGATAAGTAGGGTCCGAGACGCCAGGAATATTGTCAAACATTACAACCGAGTTATTAGGTTGCCTTAGGATAGGATATATAACGTTATAGACGCATTTAATGTTCCCACCGAGAAGTAGGGTCCGACTCGCCAGGAATGTTGTCAAATGTTACATCCGAGGTGCTAGGTTCCCTTAGGTTAGGATATATAACGTTATAGACGCATATAATGTTCCCACCGAGAAGTAGGTCCGACACGCCTGGATTGTTGTCAAATATTACATCCGAGATGTGAGGTTGCCTTAGGTTAGGTTATATGATGTTATAGACGCATATAATGTTCCCACCGAGAAGTAGGTCCGACACGCCTGGATTGTTGTCAAATATTACATCCGAGATGTTAGGTTGCCTTAGGTTAGGATATATAACGCTATAGACACATATAATGTTCCCTCCGATAAGTAGGGTCCGACACGCCAGGAATATTGTCAAATATTACATCCGAGTTATTAGGTTGCCTTAGGATAGGATATACAACGCTATAGACGCATTTAATGTTCCCACCGAGAAGTAGGGACCGACTCGCCAGGAATGTTGTCAAATGTTACATCCGAGGTGCTAGGTTCCCTTAGGTTAGGATATATAACGTTATAGACTTATATAATGTTCCCACCGAGAAGTACGGCCCGACACGCTTGGAGTGTAGTCAAATGTTACATCCGAGGTGTTAGGTTGCCTTAGGTTAGGTTATATGACGTTATAGAGGCATATAATGTTCCCACCGAAAAGTAGGTCCGACACGCCTGGATTGTTGTCAAATATTACATCCGAGGTGCTAGGTTGCCTTAGGTTAGGGTATACAACGTTATAGACGCATATAATGTTCCCACCGAGAAGTAGGGTCTGACTCGCTAGGAATGTTGTCAAATGTTACATCCGAGGTGCTAGGTTGCCTTAGGTTAGGATATATAACGTTATAGACGCATATAATGTTCCCACCGAGAAGTAGGGTCCGACACGCTTGGAATGTTGTCAAATGTTACATCCGAGGTTTTAGGTTGCCTTAGGTTAGGTTATATGACGTTATAGACGCTTATAATGCTCCCACCGAGAAGTAGGTCCGACACGCCTGGATTGTTGTCAAATATTACATCCGAGATGTTAGGTTGCCTTAGGTTAGGATATATAACGTTATAGACGCATATAATGTTCCCTCCGATAAGTAGGGTCCGACACGCCAGGAATATTGTCAAATATTACATCCGAGTTATTAGGTTGCCTTAGGATAGGATATACAACGCTATAGACGCATTTAATGTTCCCACCGAGAAGTAGGGTCCGACTCGCCAGGAATGTTGTCAAATGTTACATCTGAGGTGCTAGGTTGCCTTAGGTTAGGATATATAACGTTATAGACGCATATAATGTTCCCACCGAGAAGTAGGTCCGACACGCCTGGATTGTTGTCAAATATTACATCCGAGATGTTAGGTTGCCTTAGGTTAGGTTGTATGACGTTATAGACGCATATAATATTCCCACCGAGAAGTAGGGTCCGACACACGTGGAATGTTGTCAAATGTTACATCCAAGGTGTTAGGTTGCCTTAGGTTAGGTTATATGACGTTATAGACGCACATAATGTTCCCACCGAGAAGTAGGTCCGACACGCCTGGATTGTTGTCAAATATTACATCCGAAATGTTAGGTTGCCTTAGGTTAGGTTGTATGACGTTATAGACGCATATAATGTTCCCACCGAGAAGTAGGGTCCGACACACGTGGAATGTTGTCAAATGTTACATCCGAGGTTTTAGGTTGCCTTAGGTTAGGTTATATGACGTTATAGACGCATATAATGTTCCCACCGAGAAGTAGGTCCGACACGCCTGGATTGTTGTCAAATATTACATCCGAGATGTTAGGTTGCCTTAGGTTAGGATATATAACGTTATAGACGCATTTAATGTTCCCAACGAGAAGTAGGTCCGACACGCCTGGATTGTTGTCAAATATTACATCCGAGATGTTAGGTTGCCTTAGGTTAGGATATATAACGTTATAGACGTATATACTGTTCCCACCGAGAAGTTGGGTCCGACACACGTGGAATGTTGTCAAATGTTACATCCGAGGTGTTAGGTTGCCTTAGGTTAGGTTATATGACGTTATAGACGCATATAATGTTCCCACCGAGAAGTAGGTCCGACACGCCTGGATTGTTGTCAAATATTACATCCGAGATGTTAGGTTGCCTTAGGTTAGGATATATAACGTTATAGACATATATAATACGCGCTAATCTCAGAGTGGTCCGACACGCCAGGAATATTGTCAAATATTACATCCGAGTTATTAGGTTGCCTTAGGATAGGATATAAAACGTTATAGACGCATTTAATGTTCCCACCGAGAAGTAGGGTCCGACTCGGCAGGAATGTTGTCAAATGTTACATCTGAGGTGTTAGGTTGCCTTAGGTTAGGATATACAACGTTATAGACGCATATAATGTTCCCACCGAGAAGTAGGGTCCGACTTGCCAGGAATGTTGTCAAATATTACATCTGAGGTGCTAGGTTGCCTTAGGTTAGGATATATAACGTTATAGACGCATATAATGTTCCCACCGAGAAGTAGGTCCGACACGCCTGGATTGTTGTCAAATATTACATCCGAGATTTTAGGTTGCCTTAGGTTAGGATATATAACGTTATAGACGTATATACTGTTCCCACCGAGAAGTAGGGTCCGACACACCTGGAATGTTGTCAATTGTTACATCCGAGGTGTTAGGTTGCCTTATGTTAGGATATATAACGTTATAGACGCATACAATGTTCCCACCGAGAAGTAGGGCCCGACAGGTTTGGAATGTTGGCAAATATTACATCCGAGGAGTTAGGTTGCCTTAGGTTAGGAACTACAACGTTATAGACGCATATAATGTTCCCACCGAGAAGTAGGGTCTGACTCGCTAGGAATGTTGTCAAATGTTACATCCGAGGTGCTAGGTTGCCTTAGGTTAGGATATATAACGTTATAGACGCATATAATGTTCCCACCGAGAAGTAGGGCCCGACACGCTTGGAATGTTGTCAAATGTTACATCCGAGTTGTTAGGTTGCCTTAGGTTAGGTTATATGACGTTATAGACGCATACAATGTTCCCACCGAGAAGTAGGTCCGACACGCCTAGTTTGTTGTCAAACATTACATCCGAGATGTTAGGTTGCCTTAGGTTAGGATATATAACGTTATAGACGGATATACTGTTCCCACCGTGAAGTAGGGTCCGACACACCAGGAATATTGACAAATATTACATCCGAGTTGTTAATTTGCCTTATTTTCCGATATACAGCGTTATAGACGCATACAATGTTCCCACCGAGATGTTGGGTCCGACTCGCCAGGAATGTTGTCAAATGTTACATCTGAGGTGTTAGGTTGCCTTAGGTTAGGGTATATAACGTTATAGACGCATATAATGTTCCCACCGAGAAGTAGGTCCGACAGGCCAGGAATATTGTCAAATGTTACATCCGAGGTGTTTGGTTGCCTTAGGTTAGGTTATATGACGTTATAGACGCATATAATGTTCCATCAGAGAAGTAGGTCCGACACGCCTGGATTTTTGTCAAATGATACATCCGAGGTGCAAGGTTGCCTTAGGTTAGGATATACAACGTTATAGACGCATGTAATGTTCCCACCGAGAAGTAGGGCCCGACACACCTGGAATGTTGTCAAATGTTACATCCGAAGTGTTTGGTTGCCTTAGGGTACGTTATATGACGATATAGACGCATATAATGTTCCCACCGAGAAGTAGGGTCCGACAGGCTTGGAATGTTGGCAAATATTACATCAGTGGAGTTAGGTTGCCTTAGGTTAGGATATACAACGCTATAGACGCATTTAATGTTCCCACCGAGAAGTAGGGTCCGACTCGCCAGGAATGTTGTCAAATGTTACATCCGAGGTGCTAGGTTCCCTTAGGTTAGGATATATAACGTTATAGACGCATATAATGTTCCCACCGAGAAGTAGGTCCGACACGCCTGGATTGTTGTCAAATATTACATCCGAGATGTGAGGTTGCCTTAGGTTAGGTTGTATGACGTTATAGACGCATATAATGTTCCCACCGAGAAGTAGGGTCCGACACATATGGAATCTTGTCAAATGTTACATGCGAGGTGTTAGGTTGCCTTAGATTAGGATATATAACATTATAGACGCATATAATGTTCCCACTGAGAAGTAGGTTCCGACTCTCCAGGAATGTTGTCAAATGTTACATCCGAGGTGCTAGGTTGCCTTAGGTTATGATATACAACGTTATAGACGCATATAGTGTTCCCACCGAGAAGTAGGGTCCGACACATATGGAATCTTGTCAAATGTTACATCCGATGTGCTAGGTTGCCTTAGGTTAGCATATACAACGTTATTGACGCATATAATGTTCCCACCGAGAAGTAGGGTCTGACTCGCTAGGAATGTTGTCAAATGTTACATCCGAGGTGCTAGGTTGCCTTAGGTTAGGATATACAACGTTATTGACGCATATAATGCTCCCACCGAGAAGTAGGGTCCGACACACCTGGAATGTTGTCAAATGTTACATCCGAGGTGTTAGGTTAACTTAGGTTGGGATATATAACTTTATAGACGTATACAATGTTCCGACCGAGAAGTAGGGTCCGACACGCCTGGATTGTTGTCAAATATTACATCCGAGATGTTAGGTTGCCTTAGGTTAGGATATATAACGTTATAGACGCATATAATATTCCCTCCGATAAGTATGGTCCGACACGCCAGGAATATTGTCAAATATTACATCCGAGTTATTAGGTTGCCTTAGGATAGGATATAAAACGTTATATACGCATTTAATGTTCCCACCGAGAAGTAGGGTCCGACTCGGCAGGAATGTTGTCAAATGTTACATCTGAGGTGTTAGGTTGCCTTAGGTTAGGATATACAACGTTATAGACGCATATAATGTTCCCACCGAGAAGTAGGGTCCGACTTGCCAGGAATGTTGTCAAATATTACATCTGAGGTGCTAGGTTGCCTTAGGTTAGGATATATAACGTTATAGACGCATATAATGTTCCCACCGAGAAGTAGGTCCGACACGCCTGGATTGTTGTCAAATGTTACATCCGAGATGTTAGGTTGCCTTAGGTTAGGATATACAACGTTATAGACGCATATAATGTTCCCACCGAGAAGTAGGGTCCGACACATATGGAATCTTGTCAAATGTTACATCCGAGGTGCTAGGTTGCCTTAGGTTAGGATATACAACGTTATTGACGCATATAATGCTCCCACCGAGAAGTAGGGCCCGACACGCTTGGAATGATGTCAAATGTTACATCCGAGGTTTTAGGTTGCCTTAGGTTAGGTTATATGACGTTATAGACGCTTATAATGTTCCCAACGAGAAGTAGGTCCGACACGCCTGGATTGTTGTCAAATATTACATCCGAGATGTTAGGTTGCCTTAGGTTCGGATATATAACGTTATAGACGTATATACTGTTCCCACCGAGAAGTTGAGTCCGACACACGTGGAATGTTGTCAAATGTTACATCCGAGGTGTTAGGTTGCCTTAGGTTAGGTTATATGACGTTGTAGACGCATATAATGTTCCCACCGAGAAGTAGGTCCGACACGCCTGGATTGTTGTCAAATATTACATCCGAGATGTTAGCTTGCCTTAGGTTAGGTTGTATGACGTTATAGACGCATATAATGTTCCCACCGAGAAGTAGGGTCCGACAAACGTGGAATGTTGTCAAATGTGACATCCAAGGTGTTAGGTTGCTTTAGGTTAGGTTATATGACGTTATAGACGCATATAATGTTCCCACCGAGAAGTTGGTCCGACACGCCTGGATTGTTGTCAAATATTACATCCGAGATGTTAGGTTGCCTTAGGTTAGGATATATAACGTTATAGACGCATATAATGTTCCCTCCGATAAGTAGGGTCCGACACGCCAGGAATATTGTCAAATATTACATCCGAGTTATTAAGTTGCCTTAGGATAGGATATACAACGCTATAGACGCATTTAATGTTCCCACCGAGAAGTAGGGTCCGACTCGCCAGGAATGTTGTCAAATGTTACATCCGAGGTGCTAGGTTCCCTTAGGTTAGGATATACAACGCTATAGACTTATATAATGTTCCCACCGAGAAGTACGGCCCGACACGCTTGGAGTGTAGTCAAATGTTACATCCGAGGTGTTAGGTTGCCTTAGGTTAGGTTATATGACGTTATAGAGGCATATAATGTTGCCACCGAAAAGTAGGTCCGACACGCCTGGATTGTTGTCAAATATTACATCCGAGGTGCTAGGTTGCCTTAGGTTAGGGTATACAACGTTATAGACGCATATAATGTTCCCACCGAGAGGTAGGGTCTGACTCGCTAGGAATGTTGTCAAATATTACATCCGAGGTGCTAGGTTGCCTTAGGTTACGATATATAACGTTAAAGACGCATATAATGTTCCCACCGATAAGTAGGTTCCGACTCGCCAGGAATGTTGTCAAATGTTACATCTGAGGTGCTAGGTTGCCTTAGGTTAGGATATATAACGTTATAGACGCATATTATGTTCCCACCGAGAAGTAGGGTCCGACACATATGGAATCTTGTCAAATGTTACATCCGAGGTGCTAGGTTGCCTTAGGTTAGGATATACAACGTTATTGACGCATATAATGCTCCCACCGAGAAGTAGGGTCCGACACACCTGAAATGTTGTCAAATGTTACATCCGAGGTGTTAGGTTAACTTAGGTTGGGATATATATCTTTATAGACGTATACAATGTTCCGACCGAGAAGTAGGGTCCGACTCGCCAGGAATGTTGTCAAATGTTACATCCGAGGTGTTAGGTTGCCTTAGGTTAGGTTATATGACGTTATAGACGCATATAATGTTCCCAATGAGAAGTAGGGTTCGACACATATGGAATCTTGTCAAATATTACATCCGACGTGTTAGGTTGCCTTAGGTTAGGATATATAACATTATAGACGTATATACTGTTCCCACCGTGAAGTAGGGTCCGACACACCAGGAATATTGACAACTATTACATCCGAGTTGTTAGGCTGCCTTATTTTACGATATACAGAGTTATAGACGCATACAATGTTCCCACCGAGAAGTAGGGCCCGACAGGTTTGGAATGTTGGCAAATATTACATCCGAGGAGTTAGGTTGCCTTAGGTTAGGATATACAACGTTATAGACGCATATAATGTTCCCACCGAGAAGTAGGGTCTGACTCGCTAGGAATGTTGTCAAATATTACATCCGAGGTGCTAGGTTGCCTTAGGTTAGGATATATAACGTTATAGACGCATATAATGTTCCCACCGAGAAGTAGGGCCCGACACGCTTGGAATGTTGTCAAATGTTACATCCGAGGTTTTAGGTTGCCTTAGGTTAGGTTATATGACGTTATAGACGCTTATAATGTTCCCAACGAGAAGTAGGTCCGACACGCCTGGATTGTTGTCAAATATTACATCCGAGATGTTAGGTTGCCTTAGGTTAGGATATATAACGTTATAGACGTATATACTGTGCCCACCGAGAAGTTGGGACCGACACACGTGGAATGTTGTCAAATGTTACATCCGAGGTGTTAGGTTGCCTTAGGTTAGGTTATATGACGTTATAGACGCATATAATGTTCCCACCGAGAAGTAGGTCCGACACGACTGGATTGTTGTCAAATATTACATCCGAGATGTTAGGTTACCTTAGGTTAGGTTGTATGACGTTATAGACGCATATAATGTTCCCACCGAAAAGTAGGGTCCGACACATATGGAATCTTGTCAAATGTTACATCCGAGGTGTTAGGTTGCCTTAGGTTAGGATATACAACGTTATAGACGCATATAATGTTCCCACCGAGAAGTAGGGCCCGACTCGCCAGGAATGTTGTCAAATGTTACATGTGAGGTGCTAGGTTGCTTTAGGTTAGGATATATAACGTTATAGACGCATATAATGTTCCCACCGAGAAGTAGGTCCGACACGCCTGGATTGTTGTCAAATATTACATCCGAGATGTTAGGTTGCCTTAGGTTAGGTTGTAGGACGTTATAGACGCATATAATGTTCCCACCGAGAAGTAGGGTCCGACACATATGGAATCTTGTCAAATGTTACATCCGAGGTGTTAGGTTGCCTTAGGTTAGGATATACAACGTTATAGACGCATATAATGTTCCCACCGAGAAGTAGGGTCCGACTCGCCAGGAATGTTGTCAAATGTTACATCTGAGGTGCTAGGTTGCCTTAGGTTAGGATATATAACGTTATAGACGCATATAATGTTCCCACCGAGAAGAAGGTCCGACACGCCTGGATTGTTGTCAAATATTACATCCGAGATGTTAGGTTGCCTTAGGTTAGGTTGTATGACGTTATAGACGCATATAATGTTCCGACCGAGAAGTAGGGTCCGACTCGCCAGGAATGTTGTCAAATGTTACATCCGAGTTATTAGGTTGCCTTAGGATAGGATATACAACGCTATAGACGCATTTAATGTTCCCACCGAGAAGTAGGGTCCGACTCGCCAGGAATGTTGTCAAATGTTACATCCGAGGTGCTAGGTTCCCTTAGGTTAGGATATACAACGCTATAGACTTATATAATGTTCCCACCGAGAAGTACGGCCCGACACGCTTGGAGTGTAGTCAAATGTTACATCCGAGGTGTTAGGTTGCCTTAGGTTAGGTTATATGACGTTATAGAGGCATATAATGTTCCCACCGAAAAGTAGGTCCGACACGCCTGGATTGTTGTCAAATATTACATCCGAGGTGCTAGGTTGCCTTAGGTTAGGGTATACAACGTTATAGACGCATATAATGTTCCCACCGAGAGGTAGGGTCTGACTCGCTAGGAATGTTGTCAAATATTACATCCGAGGTGCTAGGTTGCCTTAGGTTACGATATATAACGTTATAGACGCATATAATGTTCCCACCGATAAGTAGGTTCCGACTCGCCAGGAATGTTGTCAAATGTTACATCTGAGGTGCTAGGTTGCCTTAGGTTAGGATATATAACGTTATAGACGCATATTATGTTCCCACCGAGAAGTAGGGTCCGACACGCTTGGAATGTTGTCAAATGTTATATCCGAGGTGTTAGGTTGCCTTAGGTTAGGTTCTATGACGTTATAGACGCATATAATGTTCCCACCGAGAAGTAGGGTCTGACTCGCTAGGAATGTTGTCAAATGTTACATCCGAGGTGCTAGGTTGCCTTAGGTTAGGATATATAACGTTATAGACGCATATAATGTTCCCACCGAGAAGTAGGGCCCGACACGCTTGGAATGTTGTCAAATGTTACATCCGAGGTTTTAGGTTGCCTTAGGTTAGGTTATATGACGTTATAGACGCATATAATGTTCCCACCGAGAAGTAGGTCCGACACGCCTGGATTGTTGTCAAATATTACATCCGAGATGTCAGGTTGCCTTAGGTTAGGATATATAACGTTATAGACGCATATAATGTTCCCTCCGATAAGTAGGGTCCGAGACGCCAGGAATATTGTCAAACATTACAACCGAGTTATTAGGTTGCCTTAGGATAGGATATATAACGTTATAGACGCATTTAATGTTCCCACCGAGAAGTAGGGTCCGACTCGCCAGGAATGTTGTCAAATGTTACATCCGAGGTGCTAGGTTCCCTTAGGTTAGGATATATAACGTTATAGACGCATATAATGTTCCCACCGAGAAGTAGGTCCGACACGCCTGGATTGTTGTCAAATATTACATCCGAGATGTGAGGTTGCCTTAGGTTAGGTTATATGATGTTATAGACGCATATAATGTTCCCACCGAGAAGTAGGTCCGACACGCCTGGATTGTTGTCAAATATTACATCCGAGATGTTAGGTTGCCTTAGGTTAGGATATATAACGCTATAGACACATATAATGTTCCCTCCGATAAGTAGGGTCCGACACGCCAGGAATATTGTCAAATATTACATCCGAGTTATTAGGTTGCCTTAGGATAGGATATACAACGCTATAGACGCATTTAATGTTCCCACCGAGAAGTAGGGACCGACTCGCCAGGAATGTTGTCAAATGTTACATCCGAGGTGCTAGGTTCCCTTAGGTTAGGATATATAACGTTATAGACTTATATAATGTTCCCACCGAGAAGTACGGCCCGACACGCTTGGAGTGTAGTCAAATGTTACATCCGAGGTGTTAGGTTGCCTTAGGTTAGGTTATATGACGTTATAGAGGCATATAATGTTCCCACCGAAAAGTAGGTCCGACACGCCTGGATTGTTGTCAAATATTACATCCGAGGTGCTAGGTTGCCTTAGGTTAGGGTATACAACGTTATAGACGCATATAATGTTCCCACCGAGAAGTAGGGTCTGACTCGCTAGGAATGTTGTCAAATGTTACATCCGAGGTGCTAGGTTGCCTTAGGTTAGGATATATAACGTTATAGACGCATATAATGTTCCCACCGAGAAGTAGGGTCCGACACGCTTGGAATGTTGTCAAATGTTACATCCGAGGTTTTAGGTTGCCTTAGGTTAGGTTATATGACGTTATAGACGCTTATAATGCTCCCACCGAGAAGTAGGTCCGACACGCCTGGATTGTTGTCAAATATTACATCCGAGATGTTAGGTTGCCTTAGGTTAGGATATATAACGTTATAGACGCATATAATGTTCCCTCCGATAAGTAGGGTCCGACACGCCAGGAATATTGTCAAATATTACATCCGAGTTATTAGGTTGCCTTAGGATAGGATATACAACGCTATAGACGCATTTAATGTTCCCACCGAGAAGTAGGGTCCGACTCGCCAGGAATGTTGTCAAATGTTACATCTGAGGTGCTAGGTTGCCTTAGGTTAGGATATATAACGTTATAGACGCATATAATGTTCCCACCGAGAAGTAGGTCCGACACGCCTGGATTGTTGTCAAATATTACATCCGAGATGTTAGGTTGCCTTAGGTTAGGTTGTATGACGTTATAGACGCATATAATATTCCCACCGAGAAGTAGGGTCCGACACACGTGGAATGTTGTCAAATGTTACATCCAAGGTGTTAGGTTGCCTTAGGTTAGGTTATATGACGTTATAGACGCACATAATGTTCCCACCGAGAAGTAGGTCCGACACGCCTGGATTGTTGTCAAATATTACATCCGAAATGTTAGGTTGCCTTAGGTTAGGTTGTATGACGTTATAGACGCATATAATGTTCCCACCGAGAAGTAGGGTCCGACACACGTGGAATGTTGTCAAATGTTACATCCGAGGTTTTAGGTTGCCTTAGGTTAGGTTATATGACGTTATAGACGCATATAATGTTCCCACCGAGAAGTAGGTCCGACACGCCTGGATTGTTGTCAAATATTACATCCGAGATGTTAGGTTGCCTTAGGTTAGGATATATAACGTTATAGACGCATTTAATGTTCCCAACGAGAAGTAGGTCCGACACGCCTGGATTGTTGTCAAATATTACATCCGAGATGTTAGGTTGCCTTAGGTTAGGATATATAACGTTATAGACGTATATACTGTTCCCACCGAGAAGTTGGGTCCGACACACGTGGAATGTTGTCAAATGTTACATCCGAGGTGTTAGGTTGCCTTAGGTTAGGTTATATGACGTTATAGACGCATATAATGTTCCCACCGAGAAGTAGGTCCGACACGCCTGGATTGTTGTCAAATATTACATCCGAGATGTTAGGTTGCCTTAGGTTAGGATATATAACGTTATAGACATATATAATATTCCCTCCGATAAGTATGGTCCGACACGCCAGGAATATTGTCAAATATTACATCCGAGTTATTAGGTTGCCTTAGGATAGGATATAAAACGTTATAGACGCATTTAATGTTCCCACCGAGAAGTAGGGTCCGACTCGGCAGGAATGTTGTCAAATGTTACATCTGAGGTGTTAGGTTGCCTTAGGTTAGGATATACAACGTTATAGACGCATATAATGTTCCCACCGAGAAGTAGGGTCCGACTTGCCAGGAATGTTGTCAAATATTACATCTGAGGTGCTAGGTTGCCTTAGGTTAGGATATATAACGTTATAGACGCATATAATGTTCCCACCGAGAAGTAGGTCCGACACGCCTGGATTGTTGTCAAATATTACATCCGAGATTTTAGGTTGCCTTAGGTTAGGATATATAACGTTATAGACGTATATACTGTTCCCACCGAGAAGTAGGGTCCGACACACCTGGAATGTTGTCAATTGTTACATCCGAGGTGTTAGGTTGCCTTATGTTAGGATATATAACGTTATAGACGCATACAATGTTCCCACCGAGAAGTAGGGCCCGACAGGTTTGGAATGTTGGCAAATATTACATCCGAGGAGTTAGGTTGCCTTAGGTTAGGAACTACAACGTTATAGACGCATATAATGTTCCCACCGAGAAGTAGGGTCTGACTCGCTAGGAATGTTGTCAAATGTTACATCCGAGGTGCTAGGTTGCCTTAGGTTAGGATATATAACGTTATAGACGCATATAATGTTCCCACCGAGAAGTAGGGCCCGACACGCTTGGAATGTTGTCAAATGTTACATCCGAGTTGTTAGGTTGCCTTAGGTTAGGTTATATGACGTTATAGACGCATACAATGTTCCCACCGAGAAGTAGGTCCGACACGCCTAGTTTGTTGTCAAACATTACATCCGAGATGTTAGGTTGCCTTAGGTTAGGATATATAACGTTATAGACGGATATACTGTTCCCACCGTGAAGTAGGGTCCGACACACCAGGAATATTGACAAATATTACATCCGAGTTGTTAATTTGCCTTATTTTCCGATATACAGCGTTATAGACGCATACAATGTTCCCACCGAGATGTTGGGTCCGACTCGCCAGGAATGTTGTCAAATGTTACATCTGAGGTGTTAGGTTGCCTTAGGTTAGGGTATATAACGTTATAGACGCATATAATGTTCCCACCGAGAAGTAGGTCCGACAGGCCAGGAATATTGTCAAATGTTACATCCGAGGTGTTTGGTTGCCTTAGGTTAGGTTATATGACGTTATAGACGCATATAATGTTCCATCAGAGAAGTAGGTCCGACACGCCTGGATTTTTGTCAAATGATACATCCGAGGTGCAAGGTTGCCTTAGGTTAGGATATACAACGTTATAGACGCATGTAATGTTCCCACCGAGAAGTAGGGCCCGACACACCTGGAATGTTGTCAAATGTTACATCCGAAGTGTTTGGTTGCCTTAGGGTACGTTATATGACGATATAGACGCATATAATGTTCCCACCGAGAAGTAGGGTCCGACAGGCTTGGAATGTTGGCAAATATTACATCAGTGGAGTTAGGTTGCCTTAGGTTAGGATATACAACGCTATAGACGCATTTAATGTTCCCACCGAGAAGTAGGGTCCGACTCGCCAGGAATGTTGTCAAATGTTACATCCGAGGTGCTAGGTTCCCTTAGGTTAGGATATATAACGTTATAGACGCATATAATGTTCCCACCGAGAAGTAGGTCCGACACGCCTGGATTGTTGTCAAATATTACATCCGAGATGTGAGGTTGCCTTAGGTTAGGTTGTATGACGTTATAGACGCATATAATGTTCCCACCGAGAAGTAGGGTCCGACACATATGGAATCTTGTCAAATGTTACATGCGAGGTGTTAGGTTGCCTTAGATTAGGATATATAACATTATAGACGCATATAATGTTCCCACTGAGAAGTAGGTTCCGACTCTCCAGGAATGTTGTCAAATGTTACATCCGAGGTGCTAGGTTGCCTTAGGTTATGATATACAACGTTATAGACGCATATAGTGTTCCCACCGAGAAGTAGGGTCCGACACATATGGAATCTTGTCAAATGTTACATCCGATGTGCTAGGTTGCCTTAGGTTAGCATATACAACGTTATTGACGCATATAATGTTCCCACCGAGAAGTAGGGTCTGACTCGCTAGGAATGTTGTCAAATGTTACATCCGAGGTGCTAGGTTGCCTTAGGTTAGGATATACAACGTTATTGACGCATATAATGCTCCCACCGAGAAGTAGGGTCCGACACACCTGGAATGTTGTCAAATGTTACATCCGAGGTGTTAGGTTAACTTAGGTTGGGATATATAACTTTATAGACGTATACAATGTTCCGACCGAGAAGTAGGGTCCGACACGCCTGGATTGTTGTCAAATATTACATCCGAGATGTTAGGTTGCCTTAGGTTAGGATATATAACGTTATAGACGCATATAATATTCCCTCCGATAAGTATGGTCCGACACGCCAGGAATATTGTCAAATATTACATCCGAGTTATTAGGTTGCCTTAGGATAGGATATAAAACGTTATATACGCATTTAATGTTCCCACCGAGAAGTAGGGTCCGACTCGGCAGGAATGTTGTCAAATGTTACATCTGAGGTGTTAGGTTGCCTTAGGTTAGGATATACAACGTTATAGACGCATATAATGTTCCCACCGAGAAGTAGGGTCCGACTTGCCAGGAATGTTGTCAAATATTACATCTGAGGTGCTAGGTTGCCTTAGGTTAGGATATATAACGTTATAGACGCATATAATGTTCCCACCGAGAAGTAGGTCCGACACGCCTGGATTGTTGTCAAATGTTACATCCGAGATGTTAGGTTGCCTTAGGTTAGGATATATAACGTTATAGACGTATATACTGTTCCCACCGAGAAGTAGGGTCCGACACACGTGGAATGTTGTCCAATGTTACATCCGAGGTGTTAGGTTGCCTTAGGTTAGGCTATATGACGTTATAGACGAATATAGTGTTCCCACCGAGAAGTAGGTCCGACACGCCTGGATTGTTGTCAAATAACACATCCGAGGTGCTAGGTTGCCATAGGTTAGGATATACAACGTTATAGACGCATATAAGGCTCCCATCGAGAAGTAGGGCCCGACAGGTTTGGAATGTTGGCAAATATTACATCCGAGGAGTTAGGTTGCCTTAGGTTCGGATATACAACGTTATAGACGCATATAATGTTCCCACCGAGAAGTAGGGCCCGACACGCTTGGAATGTTGTCAAATATTACATCCGAGGTGTTAGGTTGCCTTAGGTTAGGTTATATGACGTTATAGACGTATATACTGTTCCCACCGAGAAGTAGGGTCCGACACACGTGGAATGTTGTCAAATGTTACATCCGAGGTGTTAGGTTGCCATAGGATAGGTTATATAACGTTATAGACGCATATAATGTTCCCACCGAGAAGTAGAGTCCGACTCGACAGGAATGTTGTCAAATGTTACATCTGAGGTGTTAGGTTGCCTTAGGTTAGGGTATATAACGTTATAGACGCATATAATGTTCCCACCGAGAAGTAGGGCCCGACACGCTTGGAATGTTGTAAAATATTACATCCGAGGTGTTAGGTTGCCTTAGGTTAGGTTATATGACGTTATAGACGTATATAATGTTTCCACCGAGAAGTAGGGTCCGACTCGCCAGAAATGTTGTCAAATGTTACATCCGAGGTGTTTGGTTGCCTTAGGTTAGGTTATATGACGTTATAGACGCATATAATTTTCCCACCGTGAAGTAGGTCCGACACGCCTGGATTGTTGTCAAATATTACATCCGAGATGTTAGGTTGCCTTATGTTAGGATATATAACGTTATAGACGTATATACTGTTCCCACCGAGAAGTAGGGTCCGACACACGTGGAATGTTGTCCAATGTTACATCCGAGGTGTTATGTTGCCTTAGGTTAGGTTATATGACGATATAGACGAATATAATGTTCCCACCGAGAAGTAGGTCCGACACGCCTGGATTGTTGTCAAATATTACAACCGAGATGTTAGGTTGCCATAGGATAGGTTATATAACGTTATAGACGCATATAATGTTCCCACCGAGAAGTTGGGTCCGACTCGCCAGGAATGTTGTCAAATGTTACATCTGAGGTGTTAGGTTGCCTTAGGTTAGGGTATATAACGTTATAGACGCATATAATGTTCCCACCGAGAAGTAGGTCCGACAGGCCAGGAATATTGTCAAATGTTACATCCGAGGTGTTTGGTTGCCTTAGGTTAGGTTATATGACGTTATAGACGCATATAATGTTCCATCAGAGAAGTAGGTCCGACACGCCTGGATTTTTGTCAAATGATACATCCGAGGTGCAAGGTTGCCTTAGGTTAGGATATACAACGTTATAGACGCATGTAATGTTCCCACCGAGAAGTAGGGCCCGACACACCTGGAATGTTGTCAAATGTTACATCCGAAGTGTTTGGTTGCCTTAGGGTACGTTATATGACGATATAGACGCATATAATGTTCCCACCGAGAAGTAGGGTCCGACACACGTGGAATGTTGTCAAATGTTACATCCGAGATGTTAGGTTGCCTAGGTTAGGATATATAACGTTATAGACGTATATACTGTTCCCACCGAGAAGTAGGGTCCGACACACGTGGAATGTTGTCAAATGTTACATCCGAGGTGTTAGGTTGCCTTAGGTTAGGTCATATGACGTTATAGACGTATATAGTGTTCCCACCGAGAAGTAGGTCCGACACGCCTGGATTGTTGTCAAATAACACATCCGAGGTGTTAGGTTGCCTTAGGTTAGGATATATAACGTTATAGACGCATATAATGTTCCCACCGAGAAGTAGGGCCCGACACGCTTGGAATGTTGTCAAATATTACATCCGAGGTGTTAGGTTGCCTTAGGTTAGGTTATATGACGTTATAGACGTATATACTGTTCCCACCGAGAAGTAGGGTCCGACACACGTGGAATGTTGTCAAATGTTACATCCGAGGTGTTAGTTTGCCATAGGATAGGTTATATAACGTTATAGACGCATATAATGTTCCCACCGAGAAGTAGGGTCCGACTCGCCGGAAATGTTGTCAAATGTTACATCCGATATGTTAGATTGCCTTAGGTTAGGTTATATGACGTTATAGACGCATATAATGTTCCCACCGAGAAGTAGGTCCGACACGCCTGGATTGTTGTCAAATGTCACATCCGAGGTGTTAGGTTGCCTTAGGTTAGGATATATAACGTTATAGACGCATATAATGTTCCCACCGTGAAGTAGGGTCCGACACGCCAGGAATGTTGTCAAATGTTACATCTGAGGTGTTAGGTTGCCTTAGGTTAGAGTATATAACGTTATAGACGAATATAATGTTCCCACCGAGAAGTAGGTCCAACACGCCTGGATTTTTGTCAAATGTTACATCCGAGGTGCTAGGTTGCCTTAGGTTAGGATATACAACGTTATAGACGCATATAATGTTCCCACCGAGAAGTAGTGTCCGACACAACTGGAATGTTGTCAAATGTTACATCCGAGGTGTTTGGTTGCCTTAGGTTAGGTTATATGACGTTATAGACGCATATAATGTTCCTACCGAGAAGTAGGTCCGTCACGCCTGGATTGTTGTCACATATTACATCCGAGATGTTAGGTTGCCTTAGGTTAGGATATATAAAGTTATAGACGTATATACTGTTCCCACAGAGAAGTAGGGTCCGACACACGTGGAATGTTGTCAAATGTTACATCCGAGGTATTAGGTTGCCTTAGGATAGGTTATATGACGTTATAGATGCATATAATGTTCCCACCGAGAAGTAGGTCCGACATGCCAGGAATATTGACAAATATTACATCCGAGTTGTTACTTTGCCTTATTATACGATATACAGCGTTATAGACGCATACGATGTTCCCACCGAGATGTAGGGTCCGACAGGCTTGGAATGTTGACAAATATTACATTCGTGGAGTTAGGTTGCCTTAGGTTAGGATATACAACGTTATAGACGCATATAATATTCCCACCGAGAAGTAGGGTCCGACTCGCCAGAAATGTTGTCAAATGTTACATCCGAGGTGTTTCGTTGCCTTAGGTTAGGTTATATGACGTTATAGACGCATATAATGTTCAAACCCAGAAGTTGGTCCGACACGCCTGGATTGTTGTCAAATATTACATCCGAGATGTTAGGTTGCCTTAGGTTAGGATATATAACGTTATAGACGTATATACTGTTCCCACCGAGAAGTAGTGTCCGACACACGTGGAATGTTGTCAAATGTTACATCCGAGGTGTTAGGTTGCCTTAGGTTAGGTCATATGACGTTATAGACGTATATAGTGTTCCCACCGAGAAGTAGGTCCGACACGCCTGGATTGTTGTCAAATAACACATCCGAGGTGCTAGGTTGCCTTAGGTTAGGATATACAACTTTATAGACGCATATAATGCTCCCATCGAGAAGTAGGGCCCGACAGGTTTGGAATGTTGTCAAATGTTACATCCGAGGTGCTAACTTCCCTTAGGTTAGGATATATAACGTTATAGACTTATATAATGTTCCCACCGAGAAGTAAGGCCGGACACGCTTGGAGTGTTGTCAAATGTTACATCCGAGGTGTTAGGTTGCCTTAGGTTAGGTTATATGACGTCATAGAGGCATATAATGTTCCCACCGAGAAGTAGGTCCGACACGCCTGGATCTTTGTCAAATGTTACATCCGAGATGTTAGGTTTCCTTATTTTAGGATATACAGCGTTATAGACGCATACAATGTTCCCACCGAGAAGTAGGGACCGACAGGTTTGGAATGTTGGCAAATATTACATCCGAGGCGTTATGTTGCCTTAGGTTAGGATATATAACGTTATAGACGCATATAATGTTCCCACCGAGAAGTAGGGTCCGACTCGCCAGGAATGTTGTCAAATGTTACATCTGAGGTGTTAGGTTGCCATAGGATAGGTTATATAACGTTATAGACGCATATAATGTTCCCACCGAGAAGTTGGGTCCGACTCGCCAGGAATGTTGTCAAATGTTACATCTGAGGTGTTAGGTTGCCTTAGGTTAGGGTATATAACGTTATAGATGCATATAATGTTCCCACCGAGAAGTAGGTCCGACACGCCAGGAATATTGTCAAATGTTACATCCGAGGTGTTAGGTTGCCTTAGGTTAGGTTATATGACGTTATAGACGCATATAATGTTCCATCAGAGAAGTAGGTCCGACACGCCTGGATTTTTGTCAAATGATACATCCGAGGTGCAAGGTTGCCTTAGGTTAGGATATACAACGTTATAGACGCATGTAATGTTCCCACCGAGAAGTAGGGCCCGACACACCTGGAATGTTGTCAAATGTTACATCCGAAGTGTTTGGTTGCCTTAGGGTACGTTATATGACGATATAGACGCATATAGTGTTCCCACCGAGAAGTAGGGCCCGACACGCTTGGAATATTGTCAAATGTTATATCCGATGTGTTAGGTTGCCTTAGGTTAGGTTATATGACGTTATAGACGCATATAATGTTCCCACCGAGAAGTAGGACCGACACGCCTGGATTGTTGTCAAATGTTACATCCGAGGTGTTAGGTTGCCTTAGGTTAGGATATATAACGTTATAGACGCATATAATGTTCCCACCGAGAAGTAGGGTCCGACTCGCCGGAAATGTTGTCAAATGTTACATCCGATATGTTAGGTTGCCTTAGGTTAGGTTATATGACGTTATAGACGCATATAATGTTCCCACCGAGAAGTAGTGTCCGACACACCTGGAATGTTGTCAAATGTTACATCCGAGGTGTTTGGTTGCCTTAGGTTAGGTTATATGACGTTATAGACGCATATAATGTTCAAACCCAGAAGTTGGTCCGACACGACTGGATTGTTGTCAAATATTACATCCGAGATGTTGGGTTGCCTTAGGTTAGGATATATAACGTTATAGACGCATATAATATTCCCACAGAGAAGTAGGGTCCGACACACGTGGAATGTTGTCCAATGTCACATCCGAGGTGTTTGGTTGCCTTAGGTTAAGTCATATGACGTTATAGACGCATATAATGTTCCCACCGAGAAGTACGTCCGACACGCCTGGATTGTTGTCAAATATTACTTCCGAGATGTTAGGTTGCCTAGGTTAGGATATATAACGTTATAGACGTATATACTGTTCCCACCGAGAAGTAGGGTCCGACACACGTGGAATGTTGTCAAATGTTACATCCGAGGTGTTAGGTTGCCTTAGGTTAGGTCATATGACGTTATAGACGTATATAGTGTTCCCACCGAGAAGTAGGTCCGACACGCCTGGATTGTTGTCAAATAACACATCCGAGGTGCTAGGTTGCCTTAGGTTAGGATATACAACTTTATAGACGCATATAATGCTCCCATCGAGAAGTAGGGCCCGACAGGTTTGGAATGTTGTCAAATGTTACATCCGAGGTGCTAACTTCCCTTAGGTTAGGATATATAACGTTATAGACTTATATAATGTTCCCACCGAGAAGTAAGGCCGGACACGCTTGGAGTGTTGTCAAATGTTACATCCGAGGTGTTAGGTTGCCTTAGGTTAGGTTATATGACGTCATAGAGGCATATAATGTTCCCACCGAGAAGTAGGTCCGACACGCCTGGATCTTTGTCAAATGTTACATCCGAGATGTTAGGTTTCCTTATTTTAGGATATACAGCGTTATAGACGCATACAATGTTCCCACCGAGAAGTAGGGACCGACAGGTTTGGAATGTTGGCAAATATTACATCCGAGGCGTTATGTTGCCTTAGGTTAGGATATATAACGTTATAGACGCATATAATGTTCCCACCGAGAAGTAGGGTCCGACTCGCCAGGAATGTTGTCAAATGTTACATCTGAGGTGTTAGGTTGCCATAGGATAGGTTATATAACGTTATAGACGCATATAATGTTCCCACCGAGAAGTTGGGTCCGACTCGCCAGGAATGTTGTCAAATGTTACATCTGAGGTGTTAGGTTGCCTTAGGTTAGGGTATATAACGTTATAGATGCATATAATGTTCCCACCGAGAAGTAGGTCCGACACGCCAGGAATATTGTCAAATGTTACATCCGAGGTGTTAGGTTGCCTTAGGTTAGGTTATATGACGTTATAGACGCATATAATGTTCCATCAGAGAAGTAGGTCCGACACGCCTGGATTTTTGTCAAATGATACATCCGAGGTGCAAGGTTGCCTTAGGTTAGGATATACAACGTTATAGACGCATGTAATGTTCCCACCGAGAAGTAGGGCCCGACACACCTGGAATGTTGTCAAATGTTACATCCGAAGTGTTTGGTTGCCTTAGGGTACGTTATATGACGATATAGACGCATATAGTGTTCCCACCGAGAAGTAGGGCCCGACACGCTTGGAATATTGTCAAATGTTATATCCGATGTGTTAGGTTGCCTTAGGTTAGGTTATATGACGTTATAGACGCATATAATGTTCCCACCGAGAAGTAGGACCGACACGCCTGGATTGTTGTCAAATGTTACATCCGAGGTGTTAGGTTGCCTTAGGTTAGGATATATAACGTTATAGACGCATATAATGTTCCCACCGAGAAGTAGGGTCCGATTCGCCGGAAATGTTGTCAAATGTTACATCCGATATGTTAGGTTGCCTTAGGTTAGGTTATATGACGTTATAGACGCATATAATGTTCCCACCGAGAAGTAGTGTCCGACACACCTGGAATGTTGTCAAATGTTACATCCGAGGTGTTTGGTTGCCTTAGGTTAGGTTATATGACGTTATAGACGCATATAATGTTCAAACCCAGAAGTTGGTCCGACACGACTGGATTGTTGTCAAATATTACATCCGAGATGTTAGGTTGCCTTAGGTTAGGATATATAACGTTATAGACGTATATACTGTTCCCACCGAGAAGTAGGGTCCGACACACGTGGAATGTTGTCCAATGTTACATCCGAGGTGTTAGGTTGCCTTAGGTTAGGCTATATGACGTTATAGACGAATATAATGTTCCCACCGAGAAGTAGGTCCGACAAGCCTGGATTGTGGTCAAATATTACATCCGAGATGTTGGGTTGCCTTAGGCTAGGATATATAACGTTATAGACGCATATAATATTCCCACAGAGAAGTAGGGTCCGACACACGTGGAATTTTGTCCAATGTCACATCCGAGGTGTTTGGTTGCCTTAGGTTAAGTCATATGACGTTATAGACGCATATAATGTTCCCACCGAGAAGTACGTCCGACACGCCTGGATTGTTGTCAAATATTACTTCCGAGATGTTAGGTTGCCTAGGTTAGGATATATAACGTTATAGACGTATATACTGTTCCCACCGAGAAGTAGGGTCCGACACACGTGGAATGTTGTCAAATGTTACATCCGAGGTGTTAGGTTGCCTTAGGTTAGGTCATATGACGTTATAGACGTATATAGTGTTCCCACCGAGAAGTAGGTCCGACACGCCTGGATTGTTGTCAAATAACACATCCGAGGTGCTGGGTTGCCTTAGGTTAGGATATACAACTTTATAAACGCATATAATGCTCCCATCGAGAAGTAGGGCCCGACAGGTTTGGAATGTTGTCAAATGTTACATCCGAGGTGCTAACTTCCCTTAGGTTAGGATATATAACGTTATAGACTTATATAATGTTCCCACCGAGAAGTAAGGCCGGACACGCTTGGAGTGTTGTCAAATGTTACATCCGAGGTGTTAGGTTGGCTTAGGTTAGGTTATATGACGTCATAGAGGCATATAATGTTCCCTCCGAGAAGTAGGTCCGACACGCCTGGATCTTTGTCAAATGTTACATCCGAGATGTTAGGTTCCCTTATTTTAGGATATACAGCGTTATAGACGCATACAATGTTCCCACCGAGAAGTAGGGACCGACAGGTTTGGAATGTTGGCAAATATTACATCCGAGGCGTTATGTTGCCTTAGGTTAGGATATATAACGTTATAGACGCATATAATGTGCCCACCGAGAAGTAGGGTCCGACTCGCCAGGAATGTTGTCAAATGTTACATCTGAGCTGTTAGGTTGCCTTAGGTTAGGGTATATAACGTTATAGACGCATATAATGTTCCCACCGAGAAGTAGGGTCCGACTCGCCAGGAATATTGTCAAATGTTACATCCGAGGTGTTAGGTTGCCTTAGGTTAGGTTATATGACGTTATAGACGCATATAATGTTCCATCAGAGAAGTAGGTCCGACACGCCTGGATTTTTGTCAAATGATACATCCGAGGTGCAAGGTTGCCTTAGGTTAGGATATACAACGTTATAGACGCATGTAATGTTCCCACCGAGAAGTAGGGCCCGACACACCTGGAATGTTGTCAAATGTTACATCCGAAGTGTTTGGTTGCCTTAGGGTACGTTATATGACGATATAGACGCATATAGTGTTCCCACCGAGAAGTAGGGCCCGACACGCTTGGAATATTGTCAAATGTTATATCCGATGTGTTAGGTTGCCTTAGGTTAGGTTATATGACGTTATAGACGCATATAATGTTCCCACCGAGAAGTAGGACCGACACGCCTGGATTGTTGTCAAATGTTACATCCGAGGTGTTAGGTTGCCTTAGGTTAGGATATATAACGTTATAGACGCATATAATGTTCCCACCGAGAAGTAGGGTCCGATTCGCCGGAAATGTTGTCAAATGTTACATCCGATATGTTAGGTTGCCTTAGGTTAGGTTATATGACGTTATAGACGCATATAATGTTCCCACCGAGAAGTAGTGTCCGACACACCTGGAATGTTGTCAAATGTTACATCCGAGGTGTTTGGTTGCCTTAGGTTAGGTTATATGACGTTATAGACGCATATAATGTTCAAACCCAGAAGTTGGTCCGACACGACTGGATTGTTGTCAAATATTACATCCGAGATGTTAGGTTGCCTTAGGTTAGGATATATAACGTTATAGACGTATATACTGTTCCCACCGAGAAGTAGGGTCCGACACACGTGGAATGTTGTCCAATGTTACATCCGAGGTGTTAGGTTGCCTTAGGTTAGGCTATATGACGTTATAGACGAATATAATGTTCCCACCGAGAAGTAGGTCCGACAAGCCTGGATTGTGGTCAAATATTACATCCGAGATGTTGGGTTGCCTTAGGCTAGGATATATAACGTTATAGACGCATATAATATTCCCACAGAGAAGTAGGGTCCGACACACGTGGAATTTTGTCCAATGTCACATCCGAGGTGTTTGGTTGCCTTAGGTTAAGTCATATGACGTTATAGACGCATATAATGTTCCCACCGAGAAGTACGTCCGACACGCCTGGATTGTTGTCAAATATTACTTCCGAGATGTTAGGTTGCCTAGGTTAGGATATATAACGTTATAGACGTATATACTGTTCCCACCGAGAAGTAGGGTCCGACACACGTGGAATGTTGTCAAATGTTACATCCGAGGTGTTAGGTTGCCTTAGGTTAGGTCATATGACGTTATAGACGTATATAGTGTTCCCACCGAGAAGTAGGTCCGACACGCCTGGATTGTTGTCAAATAACACATCCGAGGTGCTGGGTTGCCTTAGGTTAGGATATACAACTTTATAAACGCATATAATGCTCCCATCGAGAAGTAGGGCCCGACAGGTTTGGAATGTTGTCAAATGTTACATCCGAGGTGCTAACTTCCCTTAGGTTAGGATATATAACGTTATAGACTTATATAATGTTCCCACCGAGAAGTAAGGCCGGACACGCTTGGAGTGTTGTCAAATGTTACATCCGAGGTGTTAGGTTGGCTTAGGTTAGGTTATATGACGTCATAGAGGCATATAATGTTCCCTCCGAGAAGTAGGTCCGACACGCCTGGATCTTTGTCAAATGTTACATCCGAGATGTTAGGTTCCCTTATTTTAGGATATACAGCGTTATAGACGCATACAATGTTCCCACCGAGAAGTAGGGACCGACAGGTTTGGAATGTTGGCAAATATTACATCCGAGGCGTTATGTTGCCTTAGGTTAGGATATATAACGTTATAGACGCATATAATGTGCCCACCGAGAAGTAGGGTCCGACTCGCCAGGAATGTTGTCAAATGTTACATCTGAGCTGTTAGGTTGCCTTAGGTTAGGGTATATAACGTTATAGACGCATATAATGTTCCCACCGAGAAGTAGGGTCCGACTCGCCAGAAATGTTGTCAAATGTTACATCGGAGGTGTTTGGTTGCCTTAGGTTAGGTTATACGACGTTATAGACGAATATAATTTTCCCACCGAGAAGCTGCTCCGACACGCCTGGATTTTTGTCAAATGTTACATCCGAGGTGCTAGGTTGCCTTAGGTTCGGATATACAACGTTATAGACGCATATAATGTTCCCACCGAGAAGTAGAGTCCGACACACCTGGAATGTTGACAAATGTTACATCCGAGGTGTTTGGTTGCCTTAGGTTAGGTTATATTACGTTATAGACGCATATAATGTTCCCACCGAGGAGTAGGTCCGACACGCCTGGATTGTTGTCAAATGTTACATCCGAGGTGTTAGGTTGCCTTAGGTTAGGA
Source organism: Xylocopa violacea (assembly GCA_963969225.1). Taxonomy (NCBI): domain Eukaryota; kingdom Metazoa; phylum Arthropoda; class Insecta; order Hymenoptera; family Apidae; genus Xylocopa; species Xylocopa violacea. Next base: position 7,649,867 of record CAXAJV010000019.1, on the reverse strand, counting down.
TATATAACGTTATAGACGCATATAATGTTCCCACCGAGAAGTAGGGCCCGACACGCTTGGAATGTTGTCAAATATTACATCCGAGGTGTTAGGTTGCCTTAGGTTAGGTTATATGACGTTATAGACGTATATACTGTTCCCACCGAGAAGTAGGGTCCGACACACGTGGAATGTTGTCAAATGTTACATCCGAGGTGTTAGGTTGCCATAGGATAGGTTATATAACGTTATAGACGCATATAATGTTCCCACCGAGAAGTAGAGTCCGACTCGACAGGAATGTTGTCAAATGTTACATCTGAGGTGTTAGGTTGCCTTAGGTTAGGGTATATAACGTTATAGACGCATATAATGTTCCCACCGAGAAGTAGGGCCCGACACGCTTGGAATGTTGTCAAATATTACATCCGAGGTGTTAGGTTGCCTTAGGTTAGGTTATATGACGTTATAGACGTATATACTGTTCCCACCGAGAAGTAGGGTCCGACTCGCCAGGAATGTTGTCAAATGTTACATCTGAGGTGTTAGGTTGCCTTAGGTTAGGTTATATGACGTTATAGACGAATATAATGTTCCCACCGAGAAGTAGGTCCGACACGCCTGGATTGTTGTCAAACATTACATCCGAGATGTTAGGTTGCCTTAGGTTAGGATATATAACGTTATAGACGCATATAATGCTTCCACCGAGAAGTAGGGTCCGACTCGCCAGAAATGTTGTCAAATGTTACATCCGAGGTGTTTGGTTGCCTTAGGTTAAGTTATATGACGTTATAGACGCATATAATTTTCCCACCGTGAAGTAGGTCCGACACGCCTGGATTGTTGTCAAATATTACATCCGAGATGTTAGGTTGCCTTAGGTTAGGATATATAACGTTATAGACGTATATACTGTTCCCACCGAGAAGTAGGGTCCGACACACGTGGAATGTTGTCAAATGTTACATCCGAGATGTTAGGTTGCCTAGGTTAGGATATATAACGTTATAGACGTATATACTGTTCCCACCGAGAAGTAGGGTCCGACACACGTGGAATGTTGTCAAATGTTACATCCGAGGTGTTAGGTTGCCTTAGGTTAGGTCATATGACGTTATAGACGTATATAGTGTTCCCACCGAGAAGTAGGTCCGACACGCCTTGATTGTTGTCAAATAACACATCCGAGGTGCTAGGTTGCCTTAGGTTAGGATATACAACTTTATAGACGCATATAATGCTCCCATCGAGAAGTAGGGCCCGACAGGTTTGGAATGTTGTCAAATGTTACATCCGAGGTGCTAACTTCCCTTAGGTTAGGATATATAACGTTATAGACTTATATAATGTTCCCACCGAGAAGTAAGGCCGGACACGCTTGGAGTGTTGTCAAATGTTACATCCGAGGTGTTAGGTTGCCTTAGGTTAGGTTATATGACGTCATAGAGGCATATAATGTTCCCACCGAGAAGTAGGTCCGACACGCCTGGATCTTTGTCAAATGTTACATCCGAGATGTTAGGTTTCCTTATTTTAGGATATACAGCGTTATAGACGCATACAATGTTCCCACCGAGAAGTAGGGACCGACAGGTTTGGAATGTTGGCAAATATTACATCCGAGGCGTTATGTTGCCTTAGGTTAGGATATATAACGTTATAGACGCATATAATGTTCCCACCGAGAAGTAGGGTCCGACTCGCCAGGAATGTTGTCAAATGTTACATCTGAGGTGTTAGGTTGCCTTAGGTTAGGGTATATAACGTTATAGACGCATATAATGTTCCCACCGAGAAGTAGGTCCGACACGCCTGGATTGTTGTCAAATGTCACATCCGAGGTGTTAGGTTGCCTTAGGTTAGGATATATAACGTTATAGACGCATATAATGTTCCCACCGTGAAGTAGGGTCCGACACGCCAGGAATGTTGTCAAATGTTACATCTGAGGTGTTAGGTTGCCTTAGGTTAGAGTATATAACGTTATAGACGAATATAATGTTCCCACCGAGAAGTAGGTCCAACACGCCTGGATTTTTGTCAAATGTTACATCCGAGGTGCTAGGTTGCCTTAGGTTAGGATATACAACGTTATAGACGCATATAATGTTCCCACCGAGAAGTAGTGTCCGACACACCTGGAATGTTGTCAAATGTTACATCCGAGGTGTTTGGTTGCCTTAGGTTAGGTTATATGACGTTATAGACGCATATAATGTTCCTACCGAGAAGTAGGTCCGTCACGCCTGGATTGTTGTCACATATTACATCCGAGATGTTAGGTTGCCTTAGGTTAGGATATATAAAGTTATAGACGTATATACTGTTCCCACAGAGAAGTAGGGTCCGACACACGTGGAATGTTGTCAAATGTTACATCCGAGGTATTAGGTTGCCTTAGGATAGGTTATATGACGTTATAGACGCATATAATGTTCCCACCGAGAAGTAGGGTCCGACTCGCCAGAAATGTTGTCAAATGTTACATCCGAGGTGTTTCGTTGCCTTAGGTTAGGTTATATGACGTTATAGACGCATATAATGTTCAAACCCAGAAGTTGGTCCGACACGCCTGGATTGTTGTCAAATATTACATCCGAGATGTTAGGTTGCCTTAGGTTAGGATATATAACGTTATAGACGTATATACTGTTCCCACCGAGAAGTAGTGTCCGACACACGTGGAATGTTGTCAAATGTTACATCCGAGGTGTTAGGTTGCCTTAGGTTAGGTCATATGACGTTATAGACGTATATAGTGTTCCCACCGAGAAGTAGGTCCGACACGCCTGGATTGTTGTCAAATAACACATCCGAGGTGCTAGGTTGCCTTAGGTTAGGATATATAACTTTATAGACGCATATAATGCTCCCATCGAGAAGTAGGGCCCGACAGGTTTGGAATGTTGTCAAATGTTACATCCGAGGTGCTAACTTCCCTTAGGTTAGGATATATAACGTTATAGACTTATATAATGTTCCCACCGAGAAGTAAGGCCGGACACGCTTGGAGTGTTGTCAAATGTTACATCCGAGGTGTTAGGTTGCCTTAGGTTAGGTTATATGACGTCATAGAGGCATATAATGTTCCCACCGAGAAGTAGGTCCGACACGCCTGGATCTTTGTCAAATGTTACATCCGAGATGTTAGGTTTCCTTATTTTAGGATATACAGCGTTATAGACGCATACAATGTTCCCACCGAGAAGTAGGGACCGACAGGTTTGGAATGTTGGCAAATATTACATCCGAGGCGTTATGTTGCCTTAGGTTAGGATATATAACGTTATAGACGCATATAATGTTCCCACCGAGAAGTAGGGTCCGACTCGCCAGGAATGTTGTCAAATGTTACATCTGAGGTGTTAGGTTGCCATAGGATAGGTTATATAACGTTATAGACGCATATAATGTTCCCACCGAGAAGTTGGGTCCGACTCGCCAGGAATGTTGTCAAATGTTACATCTGAGGTGTTAGGTTGCCTTAGGTTAGGGTATATAACGTTATAGATGCATATAATGTTCCCACCGAGAAGTAGGTCCGACACGCCAGGAATATTGTCAAATGTTACATCCGAGGTGTTAGGTTGCCTTAGGTTAGGTTATATGACGTTATAGACGCATATAATGTTCCATCAGAGAAGTAGGTCCGACACGCCTGGATTTTTGTCAAATGATACATCCGAGGTGCAAGGTTGCCTTAGGTTAGGATATACAACGTTATAGACGCATGTAATGTTCCCACCGAGAAGTAGGGCCCGACACACCTGGAATGTTGTCAAATGTTACATCCGAAGTGTTTGGTTGCCTTAGGGTACGTTATATGACGATATAGACGCATATAGTGTTCCCACCGAGAAGTAGGGCCCGACACGCTTGGAATATTGTCAAATGTTATATCCGATGTGTTAGGTTGCCTTAGGTTAGGTTATATGACGTTATAGACGCATATAATGTTCCCACCGAGAAGTAGGACCGACACGCCTGGATTGTTGTCAAATGTTACATCCGAGGTGTTAGGTTGCCTTAGGTTAGGATATATAACGTTATAGACGCATATAATGTTCCCACCGAGAAGTAGGGTCCGACTCGCCGGAAATGTTGTCAAATGTTACATCCGATATGTTAGGTTGCCTTAGGTTAGGTTATATGACGTTATAGACGCATATAATGTTCCCACCGAGAAGTAGTGTCCGACACACCTGGAATGTTGTCAAATGTTACATCCGAGGTGTTTGGTTGCCTTAGGTTAGGTTATATGACGTTATAGACGCATATAATGTTCAAACCCAGAAGTTGGTCCGACACGACTGGATTGTTGTCAAATATTACATCCGAGATGTTGGGTTGCCTTAGGTTAGGATATATAACGTTATAGACGCATATAATATTCCCACAGAGAAGTAGGGTCCGACACACGTGGAATGTTGTCCAATGTCACATCCGAGGTGTTTGGTTGCCTTAGGTTAAGTCATATGACGTTATAGACGCATATAATGTTCCCACCGAGAAGTACGTCCGACACGCCTGGATTGTTGTCAAATATTACTTCCGAGATGTTAGGTTGCCTAGGTTAGGATATATAACGTTATAGACGTATATACTGTTCCCACCGAGAAGTAGGGTCCGACACACGTGGAATGTTGTCAAATGTTACATCCGAGGTGTTAGGTTGCCTTAGGTTAGGTCATATGACGTTATAGACGTATATAGTGTTCCCACCGAGAAGTAGGTCCGACACGCCTGGATTGTTGTCAAATAACACATCCGAGGTGCTGGGTTGCCTTAGGTTAGGATATACAACTTTATAAACGCATATAATGCTCCCATCGAGAAGTAGGGCCCGACAGGTTTGGAATGTTGTCAAATGTTACATCCGAGGTGCTAACTTCCCTTAGGTTAGGATATATAACGTTATAGACTTATATAATGTTCCCACCGAGAAGTAAGGCCGGACACGCTTGGAGTGTTGTCAAATGTTACATCCGAGGTGTTAGGTTGGCTTAGGTTAGGTTATATGACGTCATAGAGGCATATAATGTTCCCTCCGAGAAGTAGGTCCGACACGCCTGGATCTTTGTCAAATGTTACATCCGAGATGTTAGGTTTCCTTATTTTAGGATATACAGCGTTATAGACGCATACAATGTTCCCACCGAGAAGTAGGGACCGACAGGTTTGGAATGTTGGCAAATATTACATCCGAGGCGTTATGTTGCCTTAGGTTAGGATATATAACGTTATAGACGCATATAATGTGCCCACCGAGAAGTAGGGTCCGACTCGCCAGGAATGTTGTCAAATGTTACATCTGAGCTGTTAGGTTGCCTTAGGTTAGGGTATATAACGTTATAGACGCATATAATGTTCCCACCGAGAAGTAGGGTCCGACTCGCCAGAAATGTTGTCAAATGTTACATCGGAGGTGTTTGGTTGCCTTAGGTTAGGTTATACGACGTTATAGACGAATATAATTTTCCCACCGAGAAGCTGCTCCGACACGCCTGGATTTTTGTCAAATGTTACATCCGAGGTGCTAGGTTGCCTTAGGTTCGGATATACAACGTTATAGACGCATATAATGTTCCCACCGAGAAGTAGAGTCCGACACACCTGGAATGTTGACAAATGTTACATCCGAGGTGTTTGGTTGCCTTAGGTTAGGTTATATTACGTTATAGACGCATATAATGTTCCCACCGAGGAGTAGGTCCGACACGCCTGGATTGTTGTCAAATGTTACATCCGAGGTGTTAGGTTGCCTTAGGTTAGGATATATAACGTTAAGGACGCATATAATGTTCCCACCGAGAAGTAGGGCCCGACACGCTTGGAATGTTGTCAAATATTGCATCCGAGGTGTTAGGTTGCCTTAGGTTAGGTTATATGACGTTATAGACGTATATACTGTTCCCACCGAGAAGTAGGGTCCGACACACGTGGAATGTTGTCAAATGTTACATCCGAGGTGTTAGGTTGCCATAGGATAGGTTATATAACGTTATAGACGCATATAATGTTCCCACCGAGAAGTAGAGTCCGACTCGACAGGAATGTTGTCAAATGTTACATCTGAGGTGTTAGGTTGCCTTAGGTTAGGGTATATAACGTTATAGACGCATATAATGTTCCCACCGAGAAGTAGGGCCCGACACGCTTGGAATGTTGTCAAATATTACATCCGAGGTGTTAGGTTGCCTTAGGTTAGGTTATATGACGTTATAGACGTATATACTGTTCCCACCGAGAAGTAGGGTCCGACTCGCCAGGAATGTTGTCAAATGTTACATCTGAGGTGTTAGGTTGCCTTAGGTTAGGTTATATGACGTTATAGACGAATATAATGTTCCCACCGAGAAGTAGGTCCGACACGCCTGGATTGTTGTCAAACATTACATCCGAGATGTTAGGTTGCCTTAGGTTAGGATATATAACGTTATAGACGCATATAATGCTTCCACCGAGAAGTAGGGTCCGACTCGCCAGAAATGTTGTCAAATGTTACATCCGAGGTGTTTGGTTGCCTTAGGTTAAGTTATATGACGTTATAGACGCATATAATTTTCCCACCGTGAAGTAGGTCCGACACGCCTGGATTGTTGTCAAATATTACATCCGAGATGTTAGGTTGCCTTAGGTTAGGATATATAACGTTATAGACGTATATACTGTTCCCACCGAGAAGTAGGGTCCGACACACGTGGAATGTTGTCAAATGTTACATCCGAGATGTTAGGTTGCCTAGGTTAGGATATATAACGTTATAGACGTATATACTGTTCCCACCGAGAAGTAGGGTCCGACACACGTGGAATGTTGTCAAATGTTACATCCGAGGTGTTAGGTTGCCTTAGGTTAGGTCATATGACGTTATAGACGTATATAGTGTTCCCACCGAGAAGTAGGTCCGACACGCCTGGATTGTTGTCAAATAACACATCCGAGGTGCTAGGTTGCCTTAGGTTAGGATATACAACTTTATAGACGCATATAATGCTCCCATCGAGAAGTAGGGCCCGACAGGTTTGGAATGTTGTCAAATGTTACATCCGAGGTGCTAACTTCCCTTAGGTTAGGATATATAACGTTATAGACGTATATACTGTTCCCACCGAGAAGTAGGGTCCGACACACGTGGAATGCTGTCAAATGTTACATCCGAGGTGTTAGGTTGCCTTAGGTTAGGTTATATGACGTCATAGAGGCATATAATGTTCCCACCGAGAAGTAGGTCCGACACGCCTGGATCTTTGTCAAATGTTACATCCGAGATGTTAGGTTTCCTTATTTTAGGATATACAGCGTTATAGACGCATACAATGTTCCCACCGAGAAGTAGGGACCGACAGGTTTGGAATGTTGGCAAATATTACATCCGAGGCGTTATGTTGCCTTAGGTTAGGATATATAACGTTATAGACGCATATAATGTTCCCACCGAGAAGTAGGGTCCGACTCGCCAGGAATGTTGTCAAATGTTACATCTGAGGTGTTAGGTTGCCTTAGGTTAGGGTATATAACGTTATAGACGCATATAATGTTCCCACCGAGAAGTAGGGTCCGACTCGCCAGAAATGTTGTCAAATGTTACATCGGAGGTGTTTGGTTGCCTTAGGTTAGGTTATACGACGTTATAGACGAATATAATTTTCCCACCGAGAAGCTGCTCCGACACGCCTGGATTTTTATCAAATGTTACATCCGAGGTGCTAGGTTGCCTTAGGTGCGGATATACAACGTTATAGACGCATATAATGTTCCCACCGAGAAGTAGAGTCCGACACACCTGGAATGTTGACAAATGTTACATCCGAGGTGTTTGGTTGCCTTAGGTTAGGTTATATTACGTTATAGACGCATATAATGTTCCCACCGAGGAGTAGGTCCGACACGCCTGGATTGTTGTCAAATGTTACATCCGAGGTGTTAGGTTGCCTTAGGTTAGGATATATAACGTTATAGACGCATATAATGTTCCCACCGAGAAGTAGGGCCCGACACGCTTGGAATGTTGTCAAATATTACATCCGAGGTGTTAGGTTGCCTTAGGTTAGGTTATATGACGTTATAGACGTATATACTGTTCCCACCGAGAAGTAGGGTCCGACACACGTGGAATGTTGTCAAATGTTACATCCGAGGTGTTAGGTTGCCATAGGATAGGTTATATAACGTTATAGACGCATATAATGTTCCCACCGAGAAGTAGAGTCCGACTCGACAGGAATGTTGTCAAATGTTACATCTGAGGTGTTAGGTTGCCTTAGGTTAGGGTATATAACGTTATAGACGCATATAATGTTCCCACCGAGAAGTAGGGCCCGACACGCTTGGAATGTTGTCAAATATTACATCCGAGGTGTTAGGTTGCCTTAGGTTAGGTTATATGACGTTATAGACGTATATACAGTTCCCACCGAGAAGTAGGGTCCGACTCGCCAGGAATGTTGTCAAATGTTACATCTGAGGTGTTAGGTTGCCTTAGGTTAGGTTATATGACGTTATAGACGAATATAATGTTCCCACCGAGAAGTAGGTCCGACACGCCTGGATTGTTGTCAAACATTACATCCGAGATGTTAGGTTGCCTTAGGTTAGGATATATAACGTTATAGACGCATATAATGCTTCCACCGAGAAGTAGGGTCCGACTCGCCAGAAATGTTGTCAAATGTTACATCCGAGGTGTTTGGTTGCCTTAGGTTAAGTTATATGACGTTATAGACGCATATAATTTTCCCACCGTGAAGTAGGTCCGACACGCCTGGATTGTTGTCAAAAATTACATCCGAGATGTTAGGTTGCCTTAGGTTAGGATATATAACGTTATAGACGTATATACTGTTCCCACCGAGAAGTAGGGTCCGACACACGTGGAATGTTGTCAAATGTTACATCCGAGATGTTAGGTTGCCTAGGTTAGGATATATAACGTTATAGACGTATATACTGTTCCCACCGAGAAGTAGGGTCCGACACACGTGGAATGTTGTCAAATGTTACATCCGAGGTGTTAGGTTGCCTTAGGTTAGGTCATATGACGTTATAGACGTATATAGTGTTCCCACCGAGAAGTAGGTCCGACACGCCTGGATTGTTGTCAAATAACACATCCGAGGTGCTAGGTTGCCTTAGGTTAGGATATACAACTTTATAGACGCATATAATGCTCCCATCGAGAAGTAGGGCCCGACAGGTTTGGAATGTTGTCAAATGTTACATCCGAGGTGCTAACTTCCCTTAGGTTAGGATATATAACGTTATAGACTTATATAATGTTCCCACCGAGAAGTAAGGCCGGACACGCTTGGAGTGTTGTCAAATGTTACATCCGAGGTGTTAGGTTGCCTTAGGTTAGGTTATATGACGTCATAGAGGCATATAATGTTCCCACCGAGAAGTAGGTCCGACACGCCTGGATCTTTGTCAAATGTTACATCCGAGATGTTAGGTTTCCTTATTTTAGGATATACAGCGTTATAGACGCATACAATGTTCCCACCGAGAAGTAGGGACCGACAGGTTTGGAATGTTGGCAAATATTACATCCGAGGCGTTATGTTGCCTTAGGTTAGGATATATAACGTTATAGACGCATATAATGTTCCCACCGAGAAGTAGGGTCCGACTCGCCAGGAATGTTGTCAAATGTTACATCTGAGGTGTTAGGTTGCCTTAGGTTAGGGTATATAACGTTATAGACGCATATAATGTTCCCACCGAGAAGTAGGGTCCGACTCGCCAGAAATGTTGTCAAATGTTACATCGGAGGTGTTTGTTTGCCTTAGGTTAGGTTATACGACGTTATAGACGAATATAATTTTCCCACCGAGAAGCTGCTCCGACACGCCTGGATTTTTATCAAATGTTACATCCGAGGTGCTAGGTTGCCTTAGGTGCGGATATACAACGTTATAGACGCATATAATGTTCCCACCGAGAAGTAGAGTCCGACACACCTGGAATGTTGTCAAATGTTACATCCGAGGTGTTAGGTTGCCTTAGGTTAGGTCATATGACGTTATAGACGTATATAGTGTTCCCACCGAGAAGTAGGTCCGACACGCCTGGATTGTTGTCAAATAACACATCCGAGGTGCTAGGTTGCCTTAGGTTAGGATATACAACTTTATAGACGCATATAATGCTCCCATCGAGAAGTAGGGCCCGACAGGTTTGGAATGTTGTCAAATGTTACATCCGAGGTGCTAACTTCCCGTAGGTTAGGATATATAACGTTATAGACTTATATAATGTTCCCACCGAGAAGTAAGGCCGGACACGCTTGGAGTGTTGTCAAATGTTACATCCGAGGTGTTAGGTTGCCTTAGGTTAGGTTATATGACGTCATAGAGGCATATAATGTTCCCACCGAGAAGTAGGTCCGACACGCCTGGATCTTTGTCAAATGTTACATCCGAGATGTTAGGTTTCCTTATTTTAGGATATACAGCGCTATAGACGCATACAATGTTCCCACCGAGAAGTAGGGACCGACAGGTTTGGAATGTTGGCAAATATTACATCCGAGGCGTTATGTTGCCTTAGGTTAGGATATATAACGTTATAGACGCATATAATGTTCCCACCGAGAAGTAGGGTCCGACTCGCCAGGAATGTTGTCAAATGTTACATCTGAGGTGTTAGGTTGCCTTAGGTTAGGGTATATAACGTTATAGACGCATATAATGTTCCCACCGAGAAGTAGGGTCCGACTCGCCAGAAATGTTGTCAAATGTTACATCGGAGGTGTATGGTTGCCTTAGGTTAGGTTATACGACGTTATAGACGAATATAATTTTCCCACCGAGAAGCTGCTCCGACACGCCTGGATTTTTATCAAATGTTACATCCGAGGTGCTAGGTTGCCTTAGGTGCGGATATACAACGTTATAGACGCATATAATGTTCCCACCGAGAAGTAGAGTCCGACACACCTGGAATGTTGACAAATGTTACATCCGAGGTGTTTGGTTGCCTTAGGTTAGGTTATATTACGTTATAGACGCATATAATGTTCCCACCGAGGAGTAGGTCCGACACGCCTGGATTGTTGTCAAATGTTACATCCGAGGTGTTAGGTTGCCTTAGGTTAGGATATATAACGTTATAGACGCATATAATGTTCCCACCGAGAAGTAGGGCCCGACACGCTTGGAATGTTGTCAAATATTACATCCGAGGTGTTAGGTTGCCTTAGGTTAGGTTATATGACGTTATAGACGTATATACTGTTCCCACCGAGAAGTAGGGTCCGACACACGTGGAATGTTGTCAAATGTTACATCCGAGGTGTTAGGTTGCCATAGGATAGGTTATATAACGTTATAGACGCATATAATGTTCCCACCGAGAAGTAGAGTCCGACTCGACAGGAATGTTGTCAAATGTTACATCTGAGGTGTTAGGTTGCCTTAGGTTAGAGTATATAACGTTATAGACGCATATAATGTTCCCACCGAGAAGTAGGTCCGACACGCCTGGATTGTTGTCAAATGTCACATCCGAGGTGTTAGGTTGCCTTAGGTTAGGATATATAACGTTATAGACGCATATAATGTTCCCACCGTGAAGTAGGGTCCGACACGCCAGGAATGTTGTCAAATGTTACATCTGAGGTGTTAGGTTGCCTTAGGTTAGAGTATATAACGTTATAGACGAATATAATGTTCCCACCGAGAAGTAGGTCCAACACGCCTGGATTTTTGTCAAATGTTACATCCGAGGTGCTAGGTTGCCTTAGGTTAGGATATACAACGTTATAGACGCATATAATGTTCCCACCGAGAAGTAGTGTCCGACACACCTGGAATGTTGTCAAATGTTACATCCGAGGTGTTTGGTTGCCTTAGGTTAGGTTATATGACGTTATAGACGCATATAATGTTCCTACCGAGAAGTAGGTCCGTCACGCCTGGATTGTTGTCACATATTACATCCGAGATGTTAGGTTGCCTTAGGTTAGGATATATAAAGTTATAGACGTATATACTGTTCCCACAGAGAAGTAGGGTCCGACACACGTGGAATGTTGTCAAATGTTACATCCGAGGTATTAGGTTGCCTTAGGATAGGTTATATGACGTTATAGACGCATATAATGTTCCCACCGAGAAGTAGGGCCCGACTCGCCAGAAATGTTGTCAAATGTTACATCCGAGGTGTTTCGTTGCCTTAGGTTAGGTTATATGACGTTATAGACGCATATAATGTTCAAACCCAGAAGTTGGTCCGACACGCCTGGATTGTTGTCAAATATTACATCCGAGATGTTAGGTTGCCTTAGGTTAGGATATATAACGTTATAGACGTATATACTGTTCCCACCGAGAAGTAGGGTCCGACACACGTGGAATGTTGTCAAATGTTACATCCGAGGTGTTAGGTTGCCTTAGGTTAGGTCATATGACGTTATAGACGTATATAGTGTTCCCACCGAGAAGTAGGTCCGACACGCCTGGATTGTTGTCAAATAACACATCCGAGGTGCTAGGTTGCCTTAGGTTAGGATATACAACTTTATAGACGCATATAATGCTCCCATCGAGAAGTAGGGCCCGACAGGTTTGGAATGTTGTCAAATGTTACATCCGAGGTGCTAACTTCCCTTAGGTTAGGATATATAACGTTATAGACTTATATAATGTTCCCACCGAGAAGTAAGGCCGGACACGCTTGGAGTGTTGTCAAATGTTACATCCGAGGTGTTAGGTTGCCTTAGGTTAGGTTATATGACGTCATAGAGGCATATAATGTTCCCACCGAGAAGTAGGTCCGACACGCCTGGATCTTTGTCAAATGTTACATCCGAGATGTTAGGTTTCCTTATTTTAGGATATACAGCGTTATAGACGCATACAATGTTCCCACCGAGAAGTAGGGACCGACAGGTTTGGAATGTTGGCAAATATTACATCCGAGGCGTTATGTTGCCTTAGGTTAGGATATATAACGTTATAGACGCATATAATGTTCCCACCGAGAAGTAGGGTCCGACTCGCCAGGAATGTTGTCAAATGTTACATCTGAGGTGTTAGGTTGCCATAGGATAGGTTATATAACGTTATAGACGCATATAATGTTCCCACCGAGAAGTTGGGTCCGACTCGCCAGGAATGTTGTCAAATGTTACATCTGAGGTGTTAGGCTGCCTTAGGTTAGGGTATATAACGTTATAGATGCATATAATGTTCCCACCGAGAAGTAGGTCCGACACGCCAGGAATATTGTCAAATGTTACATCCGAGGTGTTAGGTTGCCTTAGGTTAGGTTATATGACGTTATAGACGCATATAATGTTCCATCAGAGAAGTAGGTCCGACACGCCTGGATTTTTGTCAAATGATACATCCGAGGTGCAAGGTTGCCTTAGGTTAGGATATACAACGTTATAGACGCATGTAATGTTCCCACCGAGAAGTAGGGCCCGACACACCTGAAATGTTGTCAAATGTTACATCCGAAGTGTTTGGTTGCCTTAGGGTACGTTATATGACGATATAGACGCATATAGTGTTCCCACCGAGAAGTAGGGCCCGACACGCTTGGAATATTGTCAAATGTTATATCCGATGTGTTAGGTTGCCTTAGGTTAGGTTATATGACGTTATAGACGCATATAATGTTCCCACCGAGAAGTAGGACCGACACGCCTGGATTGTTGTCAAATGTTACATCCGAGGTGTTAGGTTGCCTTAGGTTAGGATATATAACGTTATAGACGCATATAATGTTCCCACCGAGAAGTAGGGTCCGACTCGCCGGAAATGTTGTCAAATGTTACATCCGATATGTTAGGTTGCCTTAGGTTAGGTTATATGACGTTATAGACGCATATAATGTTCCCACCGAGAAGTAGGTCCGACACGCCTGGATTGTTGTCAAATGTCACATCCGAGGTGTTAGGTTGCCTTAGGTTAGGATATATAACGTTATAGACGCATATAATGTTCCCACCGTGAAGTAGGGTCCGACACGCCAGGAATGTTGTCAAATGTTACATCTGAGGTGTTAGGTTGCCTTAGGTTAGAGTATATAACGTTATAGACGAATATAATGTTCCCACCGAGAAGTAGGTCCAACACGCCTGGATTTTTGTCAAATGTTACATCCGAGGTGCTAGGTTGCCTTAGGTTAGGATATACAACGTTATAGACCCATATAATGTTCCCACCGAGAAGTAGTGTCCGACACACCTGGAATGTTGTCAAATGTTACATCCGAGGTGTTTGGTTGCCTTAGGTTAGGTTATATGACGTTATAGACGCATATAATGTTCAAACCCAGAAGTTGGTCCGACACGACTGGATTGTTGTCAAATATTACATCCGAGATGTTAGGTTGCCTTAGGTTAGGATATATAACGTTATAGACGTATATACTGTTCCCACCGAGAAGTAGGGTCCGACACACGTGGAATGTTGTCCAATGTTACATCCGAGGTGTTAGGTTGCCTTAGGTTAGGTCATATGACGTTATAGACGTATATAGTGTTCCCACCGAGAAGTAGGTCCGACACGCCTGGATTGTTGTCAAATAACACATCCGAGGTGCTGGGTTGCCTTAGGTTAGGATATACAACTTTATAAACGCATATAATGCTCCCATCGAGAAGTAGGGCCCGACAGGTTTGGAATGTTGTCAAATGTTACATCCGAGGTGCTAACTTCCCTTAGGTTAGGATATATAACGTTATAGACTTATATAATGTTCCCACCGAGAAGTAAGGCCGGACACGCTTGGAGTGTTGTCAAATGTTACATCCGAGGTGTTAGGTTGGCTTAGGTTAGGTTATATGACGTCATAGAGGCATATAATGTTCCCACCGAGAAGTAGGTCCGACACGCCAGAAATGTTGTCAAATGTTACATCGGAGGTGTTTGGTTGCCTTAGGTTAGGTTATACGACGTTATAGACGAATATAATTTTCCCACCGAGAAGCTGCTCCGACACGCCTGGATTTTTGTCAAATGTTACATCCGAGGTGCTAGGTTGCCTTAGGTTCGGATATACAACGTTATAGACGCATATAATGTTCCCACCGAGAAGTAGAGTCCGACACACCTGGAATGTTGACAAATGTTACATCCGAGGTGTTTGGTTGCCTTAGGTTAGGTTATATTACGTTATAGACGCATATAATGTTCCCACCGAGGAGTAGGTCCGACACGCCTGGATTGTTGTCAAATGTTACATCCGAGGTGTTAGGTTGCCTTAGGTTAGGATATATAACGTTATAGACGCATATAATGTTCCCACCGAGAAGTAGGGCCCGACACGCTTGGAATGTTGTCAAATATTACATCCGAGGTGTTAGGTTGCCTTAGGTTAGGTTATATGACGTTATAGACGTATATACTGTTCCCACCGAGAAGTAGGGTCCGACACACGTGGAATGTTGTCAAATGTTACATCCGAGGTGTTAGGTTGCCATAGGATAGGTTATATAACGTTATAGACGCATATAATGTTCCCACCGAGAAGTAGAGTCCGACTCGACAGGAATGTTGTCAAATGTTACATCTGAGGTGTTAGGTTGCCTTAGGTTAGGGTATATAACGTTATAGACGCATATAATGTTCCCACCGAGAAGTAGGGCCCGACACGCTTGGAATGTTGTCAAATATTACATCCGAGGTGTTAGGTTGCCTTAGGTTAGGTTATATGACGTTATAGACGTATATACTGTTCCCACCGAGAAGTAGGGTCCGACTCGCCAGGAATGTTGTCAAATGTTACATCTGAGGTGTTAGGTTGCCTTAGGTTAGGTTATATGACGTTATAGACGAATATAATGTTCCCACCGAGAAGTAGGTCCGACACGCCTGGATTGTTGTCAAACATTACATCCGAGATGTTAGGTTGCCTTAGGTTAGGATATATAACGTTATAGACGCATATAATGCTTCCACCGAGAAGTAGGGTCCGACTCGCCAGAAATGTTGTCAAATGTTACATCCGAGGTGTTTGGTTGCCTTAGGTTAAGTTATATGACGTTATAGACGCATATAATTTTCCCACCGTGAAGTAGGTCCGACACGCCTGGATTGTTGTCAAAAATTACATCCGAGATGTTAGGTTGCCTTAGGTTAGGATATATAACGTTATAGACGTATATACTGTTCCCACCGAGAAGTAGGGTCCGACACACGTGGAATGTTGTCAAATGTTACATCCGAGATGTTAGGTTGCCTAGGTTAGGATATATAACGTTATAGACGTATATACTGTTCCCACCGAGAAGTAGGGTCCGACACACGTGGAATGTTGTCAAATGTTACATCCGAGGTGTTAGGTTGCCTTAGGTTAGGTCATATGACGTTATAGACGTATATAGTGTTCCCACCGAGAAGTAGGTCCGACACGCCTGGATTGTTGTCAAATAACACATCCGAGGTGCTAGGTTGCCTTAGGTTAGGATATACAACTTTATAGACGCATATAATGCTCCCATCGAGAAGTAGGGCCCGACAGGTTTGGAATGTTGTCAAATGTTACATCCGAGGTGCTAACTTCCCTTAGGTTAGGATATATAACGTTATAGACTTATATAATGTTCCCACCGAGAAGTAAGGCCGGACACGCTTGGAGTGTTGTCAAATGTTACATCCGAGGTGTTAGGTTGGCTTAGGTTAGGTTATATGACGTCATAGAGGCATATAATGTTCCCACCGAGAAGTAGGTCCGACACGCCTGGATCTTTGTCAAATGTTACATCCGAGATGTTAGGTTTCCTTATTTTAGGATATACAGCGTTATAGACGCATACAATGTTCCCACCGAGAAGTAGGGACCGACAGGTTTGGAATGTTGGCAAATATTACATCCGAGGCGTTATGTTGCCTTAGGTTAGGATATATAACGTTATAGACGCATATAATGTTCCCACCGAGAAGTAGGGTCCGACTCGCCAGGAATGTTGTCAAATGTTACATCTGAGGTGTTAGGTTGCCTTAGGTTAGGGTATATAACGTTATAGACGCATATAATGTTCCCACCGAGAAGTAGGGTCCGACTCGCCAGAAATGTTGTCAAATGTTACATCGGAGGTGTTTGGTTGCCTTAGGTTAGGTTATACGACGTTATAGACGAATATAATTTTCCCACCGAGAAGCTGCTCCGACACGCCTGGATTTTTATCAAATGTTACATCCGAGGTGCTAGGTTGCCTTAGGTGCGGATATACAACGTTATAGACGCATATAATGTTCCCACCGAGAAGTAGAGTCCGACACACCTGGAATGTTGACAAATGTTACATCCGAGGTGTTTGGTTGCCTTAGGTTAGGTTATATTACGTTATAGACGCATATAATGTTCCCACCGAGGAGTAGGTCCGACACGCCTGGATTGTTGTCAAATGTTACATCCGAGGTGTTAGGTTGCCTTAGGTTAGGATATATAACGTTATAGACGCATATAATGTTCCCACCGAGAAGTAGGGCCCGACACGCTTGGAATGTTGTCAAATATTACATCCGAGGTGTTAGGTTGCCTTAGGTTAGGTTATATGACGTTATAGACGTATATACTGTTCCCACCGAGAAGTAGGGTCCGACACACGTGGAATGTTGTCAAATGTTACATCCGAGGTGTTAGGTTGCCATAGGATAGGTTATATAACGTTATAGACGCATATAATGTTCCCACCGAGAAGTAGAGTCCGACTCGACAGGAATGTTGTCAAATGTTACATCTGAGGTGTTAGGTTGCCTTAGGTTAGGGTATATAACGTTATAGACGCATATAATGTTCCCACCGAGAAGTAGGTCCGACACGCCTGGATTGTTGTCAAATGTCACATCCGAGGTGTTAGGTTGCCTTAGGTTAGGATATATAACGTTATAGACGCATATAATGTTCCCACCGTGAAGTAGGGTCCGACACGCCAGGAATGTTGTCAAATGTTACATCTGAGGTGTTAGGTTGCCTTAGGTTAGAGTATATAACGTTATAGACGAATATAATGTTCCCACCGAGAAGTAGGTCCAACACGCCTGGATTTTTGTCAAATGTTACATCCGAGGTGCTAGGTTGCCTTAGGTTAGGATATACAACGTTATAGACGCATATAATGTTCCCACCGAGAAGTAGTGTCCGACACACCTGGAATGTTGTCAAATGTTACATCCGAGGTGTTTGGTTGCCTTAGGTTAGGTTATATGACGTTATAGACGCATATAATGTTCCTACCGAGAAGTAGGTCCGTCACGCCTGGATTGTTGTCACATATTACATCCGAGATGTTAGGTTGCCTTAGGTTAGGATATATAAAGTTATAGACGTATATACTGTTCCCACAGAGAAGTAGGGTCCGACACACGTGGAATGTTGTCAAATGTTACATCCGAGGTATTAGGTTGCCTTAGGATAGGTTATATGACGTTATAGACGCATATAATGTTCCCACCGAGAAGTAGGGCCCGACTCGCCAGAAATGTTGTCAAATGTTACATCCGAGGTGTTTCGTTGCCTTAGGTTAGGTTATATGACGTTATAGACGCATATAATGTTCAAACCCAGAAGTTGGTCCGACACGCCTGGATTGTTGTCAAATATTACATCCGAGATGTTAGGTTGCCTTAGGTTAGGATATATAACGTTATAGACGTATATACTGTTCCCACCGAGAAGTAGGGTCCGACACACGTGGAATGTTGTCAAATGTTACATCCGAGGTGTTAGGTTGCCTTAGGTTAGGTCATATGACGTTATAGACGTATATAGTGTTCCCACCGAGAAGTAGGTCCGACACGCCTGGATTGTTGTCAAATAACACATCCGAGGTGCTAGGTTGCCTTAGGTTAGGATATACAACTTTATAGACGCATATAATGCTCCCATCGAGAAGTAGGGCCCGACAGGTTTGGAATGTTGTCAAATGTTACATCCGAGGTGCTAACTTCCCTTAGGTTAGGATATATAACGTTATAGACTTATATAATGTTCCCACCGAGAAGTAAGGCCGGACACGCTTGGAGTGTTGTCAAATGTTACATCCGAGGTGTTAGGTTGCCTTAGGTTAGGTTATATGACGTCATAGAGGCATATAATGTTCCCACCGAGAAGTAGGTCCGACACGCCTGGATCTTTGTCAAATGTTACATCCGAGATGTTAGGTTTCCTTATTTTAGGATATACAGCGTTATAGACGCATACAATGTTCCCACCGAGAAGTAGGGACCGACAGGTTTGGAATGTTGGCAAATATTACATCCGAGGCGTTATGTTGCCTTAGGTTAGGATATATAACGTTATAGACGCATATAATGTTCCCACCGAGAAGTAGGGTACGACTCGCCAGGAATGTTGTCAAATGTTACATCTGAGGTGTTAGGTTGCCATAGGATAGGTTATATAACGTTATAGACGCATATAATGTTCCCACCGAGAAGTTGGGTCCGACTCGCCAGGAATGTTGTCAAATGTTACATCTGAGGTGTTAGGTTGCCTTAGGTTAGGGTATATAACGTTATAGATGCATATAATGTTCCCACCGAGAAGTAGGTCCGACACGCCAGGAATATTGTCAAATGTTACATCCGAGGTGTTAGGTTGCCTTAGGTTAGGTTATATGACGTTATAGACGCATATAATGTTCCATCAGAGAAGTAGGTCCGACACGCCTGGATTTTTGTCAAATGATACATCCGAGGTGCAAGGTTGCCTTAGGTTAGGATATACAACGTTATAGACGCATGTAATGTTCCCACCGAGAAGTAGGGCCCGACACACCTGGAATGTTGTCAAATGTTACATCCGAAGTGTTTGGTTGCCTTAGGGTACGTTATATGACGATATAGACGCATATAGTGTTCCCACCGAGAAGTAGGGCCCGACACGCTTGGAATATTGTCAAATGTTATATCCGATGTGTTAGGTTGCCTTAGGTTAGGTTATATGACGTTATAGACGCATATAATGTTCCCACCGAGAAGTAGGACCGACACGCCTGGATTGTTGTCAAATGTTACATCCGAGGTGTTAGGTTGCCTTAGGTTAGGATATATAACGTTATAGACGCATATAATGTTCCCACCGAGAAGTAGGGTCCGACTCGCCGGAAATGTTGTCAAATGTTACATCCGATATGTTAGGTTGCCTTAGGTTAGGTTATATGACGTTATAGACGCATATAATGTTCCCACCGAGAAGTAGGTCCGACACGCCTGGATTGTTGTCAAATGTCACATCCGAGGTGTTAGGTTGCCTTAGGTTAGGATATATAACGTTATAGACGCATATAATGTTCCCACCGTGAAGTAGGGTCCGACACGCCAGGAATGTTGTCAAATGTTACATCTGAGGTGTTAGGTTGCCTTAGGTTAGAGTATATAACGTTATAGACGAATATAATGTTCCCACCGAGAAGTAGGTCCAACACGCCTGGATTTTTGTCAAATGTTACATCCGAGGTGCTAGGTTGCCTTAGGTTAGGATATACAACGTTATAGACCCATATAATGTTCCCACCGAGAAGTAGTGTCCGACACACCTGGAATGTTGTCAAATGTTACATCCGAGGTGTTTGGTTGCCTTAGGTTAGGTTATATGACGTTATAGACGCATATAATGTTCAAACCCAGAAGTTGGTCCGACACGACTGGATTGTTGTCAAATATTACATCCGAGATGTTAGGTTGCCTTAGGTTAGGATATATAACGTTATAGACGTATATACTGTTCCCACCGAGAAGTAGGGTCCGACACACGTGGAATGTTGTCCAATGTTACATCCGAGGTGTTAGGTTGCCTTAGGTTAGGTCATATGACGTTATAGACGTATATAGTGTTCCCACCGAGAAGTAGGTCCGACACGCCTGGATTGTTGTCAAATAACACATCCGAGGTGCTGGGTTGCCTTAGGTTAGGATATACAACTTTATAAACGCATATAATGCTCCCATCGAGAAGTAGGGCCCGACAGGTTTGGAATGTTGTCAAATGTTACATCCGAGGTGCTAACTTCCCTTAGGTTAGGATATATAACGTTATAGACTTATATAATGTTCCCACCGAGAAGTAAGGCCGGACACGCTTGGAGTGTTGTCAAATGTTACATCCGAGGTGTTAGGTTGGCTTAGGTTAGGTTATATGACGTCATAGAGGCATATAATGTTCCCACCGAGAAGTAGGTCCGACACGCCAGAAATGTTGTCAAATGTTACATCGGAGGTGTTTGGTTGCCTTAGGTTAGGTTATACGACGTTATAGACGAATATAATTTTCCCACCGAGAAGCTGCTCCGACACGCCTGGATTTTTGTCAAATGTTACATCCGAGGTGCTAGGTTGCCTTAGGTTCGGATATACAACGTTATAGACGCATATAATGTTCCCACCGAGAAGTAGAGTCCGACACACCTGGAATGTTGACAAATGTTACATCCGAGGTGTTTGGTTGCCTTAGGTTAGGTTATATTACGTTATAGACGCATATAATGTTCCCACCGAGGAGTAGGTCCGACACGCCTGGATTGTTGTCAAATGTTACATCCGAGGTGTTAGGTTGCCTTAGGTTAGGATATATAACGTTATAGACGCATATAATGTTCCCACCGAGAAGTAGGGCCCGACACGCTTGGAATGTTGTCAAATATTACATCCGAGGTGTTAGGTTGCCTTAGGTTAGGTTATATGACGTTATAGACGTATATACTGTTCCCACCGAGAAGTAGGGTCCGACACACGTGGAATGTTGTCAAATGTTACATCCGAGGTGTTAGGTTGCCATAGGATAGGTTATATAACGTTATAGACGCATATAATGTTCCCACCGAGAAGTAGAGTCCGACTCGACAGGAATGTTGTCAAATGTTACATCTGAGGTGTTAGGTTGCCTTAGGTTAGGGTATATAACGTTATAGACGCATATAATGTTCCCACCGAGAAGTAGGGCCCGACACGCTTGGAATGTTGTCAAATATTACATCCGAGGTGTTAGGTTGCCTTAGGTTAGGTTATATGACGTTATAGACGTATATACTGTTCCCACCGAGAAGTAGGGTCCGACTCGCCAGGAATGTTGTCAAATGTTACATCTGAGGTGTTAGGTTGCCTTAGGTTAGGTTATATGACGTTATAGACGAATATAATGTTCCCACCGAGAAGTAGGTCCGACACGCCTGGATTGTTGTCAAACATTACATCCGAGATGTTAGGTTGCCTTAGGTTAGGATATATAACGTTATAGACGCATATAATGCTTCCACCGAGAAGTAGGGTCCGACTCGCCAGAAATGTTGTCAAATGTTACATCCGAGGTGTTTGGTTGCCTTAGGTTAAGTTATATGACGTTATAGACGCATATAATTTTCCCACCGTGAAGTAGGTCCGACACGCCTGGATTGTTGTCAAAAATTACATCCGAGATGTTAGGTTGCCTTAGGTTAGGATATATAACGTTATAGACGTATATACTGTTCCCACCGAGAAGTAGGGTCCGACACACGTGGAATGTTGTCAAATGTTACATCCGAGATGTTAGGTTGCCTAGGTTAGGATATATAACGTTATAGACGTATATACTGTTCCCACCGAGAAGTAGGGTCCGACACACGTGGAATGTTGTCAAATGTTACATCCGAGGTGTTAGGTTGCCTTAGGTTAGGTCATATGACGTTATAGACGTATATAGTGTTCCCACCGAGAAGTAGGTCCGACACGCCTGGATTGTTGTCAAATAACACATCCGAGGTGCTAGGTTGCCTTAGGTTAGGATATACAACTTTATAGACGCATATAATGCTCCCATCGAGAAGTAGGGCCCGACAGGTTTGGAATGTTGTCAAATGTTACATCCGAGGTGCTAACTTCCCTTAGGTTAGGATATATAACGTTATAGACGTATATACTGTTCCCACCGAGAAGTAGGGTCCGACACACGTGGAATGCTGTCAAATGTTACATCCGAGGTGTTAGGTTGCCTTAGGTTAGGTTATATGACGTCATAGAGGCATATAATGTTCCCACCGAGAAGTAGGTCCGACACGCCTGGATCTTTGTCAAATGTTACATCCGAGATGTTAGGTTTCCTTATTTTAGGATATACAGCGTTATAGACGCATACAATGTTCCCACCGAGAAGTAGGGACCGACAGGTTTGGAATGTTGGCAAATATTACATCCGAGGCGTTATGTTGCCTTAGGTTAGGATATATAACGTTATAGACGCATATAATGTTCCCACCGAGAAGTAGGGTCCGACTCGCCAGGAATGTTGTCAAATGTTACATCTGAGGTGTTAGGTTGCCTTAGGTTAGGGTATATAACGTTATAGACGCATATAATGTTCCCACCGAGAAGTAGGGTCCGACTCGCCAGAAATGTTGTCAAATGTTACATCGGAGGTGTTTGGTTGCCTTAGGTTAGGTTATACGACGTTATAGACGAATATAATTTTCCCACCGAGAAGCTGCTCCGACACGCCTGGATTTTTATCAAATGTTACATCCGAGGTGCTAGGTTGCCTTAGGTGCGGATATACAACGTTATAGACGCATATAATGTTCCCACCGAGAAGTAGAGTCCGACACACCTGGAATGTTGACAAATGTTACATCCGAGGTGTTTGGTTGCCTTAGGTTAGGTTATATTACGTTATAGACGCATATAATGTTCCCACCGAGGAGTAGGTCCGACACGCCTGGATTGTTGTCAAATGTTACATCCGAGGTGTTAGGTTGCCTTAGGTTAGGATATATAACGTTATAGACGCATATAATGTTCCCACCGAGAAGTAGGGCCCGACACGCTTGGAATGTTGTCAAATATTACATCCGAGGTGTTAGGTTGCCTTAGGTTAGGTTATATGACGTTATAGACGTATATACTGTTCCCACCGAGAAGTAGGGTCCGACACACGTGGAATGTTGTCAAATGTTACATCCGAGGTGTTAGGTTGCCATAGGATAGGTTATATAACGTTATAGACGCATATAATGTTCCCACCGAGAAGTAGAGTCCGACTCGACAGGAATGTTGTCAAATGTTACATCTGAGGTGTTAGGTTGCCTTAGGTTAGGGTATATAACGTTATAGACGCATATAATGTTCCCACCGAGAAGTAGGTCCGACACGCCTGGATTGTTGTCAAATGTCACATCCGAGGTGTTAGGTTGCCTTAGGTTAGGATATATAACGTTATAGACGCATATAATGTTCCCACCGTGAAGTAGGGTCCGACACGCCAGGAATGTTGTCAAATGTTACATCTGAGGTGTTAGGTTGCCTTAGGTTAGAGTATATAACGTTATAGACGAATATAATGTTCCCACCGAGAAGTAGGTCCAACACGCCTGGATTTTTGTCAAATGTTACATCCGAGGTGCTAGGTTGCCTTAGGTTAGGATATACAATGTTATAGACGCATATAATGTTCCCACCGAGAAGTAGTGTCCGACACACCTGGAATGTTGTCAAATGTTACATCCGAGGTGTTTGGTTGCCTTAGGTTAGGTTATATGACGTTATAGACGCACATAATGTTCCTACCGAGAAGTAGGTCCGTCACGCCTGGATTGTTGTCACATATTACATCCGAGATGTTAGGTTGCCTTAGGTTAGGATATATAAAGTTATAGACGTATATACTGTTCCCACAGAGAAGTAGGGTCCGACACACGTGGAATGTTGTCAAATGTTACATCCGAGGTATTAGGTTGCCTTAGGATAGGTTATATGACGTTATAGACGCATATAATGTTCCCACCGAGAAGTAGGGCCCGACTCGCCAGAAATGTTGTCAAATGTTACATCCGAGGTGTTTCGTTGCCTTAGGTTAGGTTATATGACGTTATAGACGCATATAATGTTCAAACCCAGAAGTTGGTCCGACACGCCTGGATTGTTGTCAAATATTACATCCGAGATGTTAGGTTGCCTTAGGTTAGGATATATAACGTTATAGACGTATATACTGTTCCCACCGAGAAGTAGGGTCCGACACACGTGGAATGTTGTCAAATGTTACATCCGAGGTGTTAGGTTGCCTTAGGTTAGGTCATATGACGTTATAGACGTATATAGTGTTCCCACCGAGAAGTAGGTCCGACACGCCTGGATTGTTGTCAAATAACACATCCGAGGTGCTAGGTTGCCTTAGGTTAGGATATACAACTTTATAGACGCATATAATGCTCCCATCGAGAAGTAGGGCCCGACAGGTTTGGAATGTTGTCAAATGTTACATCCGAGGTGCTAACTTCCCTTAGGTTAGGATATATAACGTTATAGACTTATATAATGTTCCCACCGAGAAGTAAGGCCGGACACGCTTGGAGTGTTGTCAAATGTTACATCCGAGGTGTTAGGTTGGCTTAGGTTAGGTTATATGACGTCATAGAGGCATATAATGTTCCCACCGAGAAGTAGGTCCGACACGCCTGGATCTTTGTCAAATGTTACATCCGAGATGTTAGGTTTCCTTATTTTAGGATATACAGCGTTATAGACGCATACAATGTTCCCACCGAGAAGTAGGGACCGACAGGTTTGGAATGTTGGCAAATATTACATCCGAGGCGTTATGTTGCCTTAGGTTAGGATATATAACGTTATAGACGCATATAATGTTCCCACCGAGAAGTAGGGTCCGACTCGCCAGGAATGATGTCAAATGTTACATCTGAGGTGTTAGGTTGCCATAGGATAGGTTATATAACGTTATAGACGCATATAATGTTCCCACCGAGAAGTTGGGTCCGACTCGCCAGGAATGTTGTCAAATGTTACATCTGAGGTGTTAGGTTGCCTTAGGTTAGGGTATATAACGTTATAGATGCATATAATGTTCCCACCGAGAAGTAGGTCCGACACGCCAGGAATATTGTCAAATGTTACATCCGAGGTGTTAGGTTGCCTTAGGTTAGGTTATATGACGTTATAGACGCATATAATGTTCCATCAGAGAAGTAGGTCCGACACGCCTGGATTTTTGTCAAATGATACATCCGAGGTGCAAGGTTGCCTTAGGTTAGGATATACAACGTTATAGACGCATGTAATGTTCCCACCGAGAAGTAGGGCCCGACACACCTGGAATGTTGTCAAATGTTACATCCGAAGTGTTTGGTTGCCTTAGGGTACGTTATATGACGATATAGACGCATATAGTGTTCCCACCGAGAAGTAGGGCCCGACACGCTTGGAATATTGTCAAATGTTATATCCGATGTGTTAGGTTGCCTTAGGTTAGGTTATATGACGTTATAGACGCATATAATGTTCCCACCGAGAAGTAGGACCGACACGCCTGGATTGTTGTCAAATGTTACATCCGAGGTGTTA